>CM021100.1:967791390-967918285 GCA_007115665.2 Sequoiadendron giganteum
ATATGCCAAAGATTTAGGAGGTTGTTTTAGCCTTTTTGACTCAGTTTGGGGCACTTGTGAGTGCCTTTTATGGTTTGAAAAAGTCAAGTTTGACTTTTTATCCCATTTGGAGCTCTTTTGGAGATGATCTAGAGGCTATATCCTAGGGTGATTGAGTGCATCCGACCTAGGTTGTTGGAGATAGCTTACTTATGCCTTTTGTAACTCATTTTTTGTTAGTTCTTGATATGCAGATAGAAACTTTGTAACTTTTAGAGTCCCTTGTCATAATTTTGCAAGTTTTGTAACTCATTTGGAGCATGATATACATAATTTACCTTGGTTACCATTGATGATTCAATTTTCCTTCCCGTTCTTGCAAAATATTGTGCATTTTCAGGTGATTGATGAACTTACTTTGTGAAAAAATTCTATTTCATTATAGCTTTGTATCATGTTTTTATGCATTTCTTTGCAAAAGTAGTATTATGCAAGTTACAAATTGTGTTTATAGAATTGCACATAAACTTTTCAATTGTGAAAACTTGCTTTTCCTTCTTGAAAGTGTGTGCAAGTAAAATCTGTTTGTGAAATACTTATGGATAAACCTACAATAACATGTTGTGAAACTTCATATCCATCATCAATATTCAAGTGTATATAAATTCGAGTGTCTCATAGCTCTTGTCAATTTGGTGTATCACCCAGTTTGGTTCACATTTTTAGTATTCTTCATTTTATGCAACTGTATCCTTACCCTTTCCTCATCAAGTCAATAGTTTAGGTGATATTACAAGCTAGGAAGTCGGCCTATCGAGAGGTTCATTTCAAATTTAGGTGACCCACAACCTTGAAATGATCCCATGTTTCTCCATAAAGCTCAGTTTTCATAACTTTGCATAGGGTGCATTTCTAGGAGATGAGTATGTGTAGGATCATGATGGGCAAAAAAGTGGCGATATGTAAGTGATATGATGACCCATGCGGCTGACGATTTTTTTTTACCCAAAATTGATGAAACGAAAAGGGTTTTTAAAGGAGATTCTCAACTTTCCACCAATATAAATTATGATTTACTTTGAATTTAATAAATAATTATTATTCATTTTCTATTTGAATTATGACTAAAATCCTTATTGATAGGCTGGTTAAAAATCATCTATAGATTTCAAACGATATCACATTTTTTGAATCTAAAACATGCATCACATTCTATGCTTCACATACTATAGGATTAAAATAATAATAATTGAATTTCATGAATTTTTGACCAATGTAAGGTGGTCAAACATACAAGTTTTTATATTTTTTACAAGTTGTAATAAAAAATTCATAATTAATTATTTACTTGGAAAACAATTATAAAAAAATATGCATCACATCAGGACATGAGTCCTCTACTTATATATATAATATTATAAAAGAATATTATCACTTTATTGTGGTTAGGGTGGCTAGAGAGACACCTACTTATTTATTCCTTGAAATTTAAGTACCACTGCATTGAAATTTCAAATTTTTACCAAATAGTTTTTTTTAATTTTTAAAATAAACCTAGTAGTTTAGAAACTACATTCAATTTTCTATAGATTCTATTCTTACATTTTTTTGAAATAATATAGATAACTTATTCAAATTTTCACGTCAAGTTGCCTAACTCTGATTTTTCTGAATTTATTGCCACTTAAGAGCTTGTTTTTACCATGATGATCCTGCACATACCCAGATAACAATGACATAGACCAATGTGTGCAAGGTCATCCACTTAAAAAATAAATAGTCATAGACAAGAAATGTCCTGACTCATACTAAGGGTCAAAGTTTCCCTAGTCTTTTTGCCAAGACAAACCATAAATAATAATCAAAGAAAAGAGTCATGAGACATCATCACTCCACTAAATCCTTCATGGGACATCCTTGAGGAAGATAGTAACCTGACTCAAAGACAAATTAAAAAAGATAAGACAAAACAAACCACAAGGTCCACAACCATTCAAAGTGTTTGCCAAAATTTGACTAACTGATGCAAGAGCATCCAATGGTGTAAGGGAAATCCTACATCACCAAAAATATCTTTACTTTCATTTTTCTTTTTGTAGATCTAGTTGCATTTCTGGATACCCTTTTCGTCGAAGAATAAGTTCCAACTTTCAAATTTGATTTTCTCCTTTTTCTGCTCAACTGTTATTTTTAGCATGTGTGATTTGAAGGTGTGAGGAGGCAAAAATTTAAGGGAAGCTTCAGGACAAAAAAATAAACACTTTGGTGAAATAATCAGGCTAAGATCATTCCCGATTCAAAATTTATTCAAGTTTCAGTTTCTGCTTTTTGCCCTATAAAATCTTCAAAGCTAATTTTGAGGTACTTAATTAGAATGTTGTTTTTGGCTCCAAATGGAGAATTGGGCTATTTATGGGCTAGTTTCTAATTTTTGTAGGGATTTTTTGAGGAAAGAAGATCACATATTGCGAAAATGGGAATTTCTGTAGTTTTATGTAAGTTTGCATGTATTGCAGAACTTGAGGATTTGAGATCCTCTGCATGTAAGAATTTCATATTTTAAAAATAATAAGATTCTCTGGTTTTGTGCATGGATTTCTGTGACTCAGGTTGGCATCCTCATCACTAACTAGGTGATTGATGGGTTGGTTATTTGACAAGCCTGGTTTTAGGAAAGACACATGTCATATAAGACATTGATTCTAGTTTCGATCATGTGACCACCAATATAAGGAAAATGACTGATTTTGATTAATAAAAATGTTTGGTTTCAGGAAGGACACATCATGTATAAGACATAAGTTTGACTGATTTGATGTTTTAGATTGGTTTAATGTTTGAATATTGTGACAATTCTTTTGGTTAGACTTGATGACTTGTTGGCTTTCTTGTCTTGTTGATGGGTGACTTGTTCAACGTTTTGACAAATCTTTGCATCTAAGTTGACGATGTCTGATTTACTATGATTGACGTGACAAACCCTAAAGGACCAACCTAGGTAGCCTTGGGGGATCATCAAAAAATGGAATTTTCCTACATAACAATGTGCAGAGACCTCGTAGTTTGACATGACATGACTTTTTTTTATTTACAAAAGACTTAGTCATGATTTTATTTGACCAAACCTAAGAAAATTGACCTAATGCCTTGGGGGAACATTGACATATGGCCTTGCCTACATTAAGTCATAGAGGTAATGTAGTTCGACTGGAAATTGGACTAACATGACTTGATACTAAATTTATTTTTGGGATTTTTGATAGTTATTTGGATGATTTTGTATTTTGACATGTTTTGATTTTTTCTTGGATTTTTGAGGTTTTACTATTTTTTGTCTTTTTAAGAATAACTATTTTTTTTGTCTTTTTGGGAACATTTGATCTATTTATTTTTGATATAGTGGCCATTGAAAGATCTAATGGCATAGGTCAAGTACTTGCCCCTAGTCGAGTATAAGACTAATTTATTAGGGGTGAAATGGAATAGGTGTTATGAAAGGTGAAAATACACATGATGTCATGCGTTATGATGGAATATGAAAATATGATGGAGGATAGATTTGTTATGAATGAAGTGTGACTATAAGTATCATGAAAAATACATGTGAATGATGCCTACAAGAAAGAAAGCAAGCAAGCATGAAAGGAAACAAGCAAACACAAGAATCCAAGGACAACCATGATCTTGATCCTAGTAAAGTTGAAAACTAATTGATAGGGGATAATAATGATGATGACATTGTTTGACATGGGAAGGACACATCCTGAAACAACATGAGGATAATGATAATGTGACTAAAGGATCAAGGTTTGTAGAAAGGCTAGAAAATAATACAAGGAATGTTTTGGATGATGTGCTAGGATGTATAACAAGATTGTATGGATTAGGTTGATTGCATTTGGAATGAATAACCTTAGGACTAGATAGGACTAAGGAGGGGACTTGGATAAGTGGATTAGAATCCTTAAACCAATGACAAGGGAAATCCAAGACATATGATAGGTATGAAAGGATGATGGATGGCTTTGGTAAAAGATAGGAGACATGAGGATTATTGGCTAGAAGAATTATCATATGGTCTCCAAGGAATATGTTGCATAGGAATTATTTTTTTTCTCCAAGGTATGGGTTTGAATTTAATGCTATGAAGGAAATGACATGATATTTCATGAATAGTGTATGACCAAAGGATAGCAATGTCAAATTTTTCCCAAAGAATGAAATTTATTTTTATACCTTAGTCCTTATCAAGATCAATGTAGGTGGGAAAATGGATGAAAATGGCATGGATTAAATGCATAAGATGTAAAGTCATGATAAAGGCATGGGAGATGAGACAACTTTCCCCTAAGTGTAATAGTCCACATAGATAATTGCTCTACACATGATGCCTATTTTCTAAGTTTTCATCATGGTACTTATCCAAAGTGCCATAAGAATGTTTTTCACTATTGGAAGAATTTTTTCTCTTTACTTCTTTTTTGTTTCTTTTTGATGTCAAACAAGATGCCTATTTTCTAGGTTTTCATCAAGGTGACAATTGTTTTTATTTTTTTATTTTTTCGTATTTTTCTAGATGATCACTTTGATAGTGTCGATGTAGATTATAGTGTCATGATATATGCCAATAGTAACCTCTACAAAGTATTTTTCTTGTCAGGATCATAGCACAAGTGTATACAACCAATCAATGTTATTGTGATCTTTTTTGATACTAGGTTTGGATTTATTGAAATACACAAATCATGATAGAGTTTCATGGGAGTCCTTATGATAAAGAGTTGATGCCAAAGTGACAGGTTTGTGACGTGGGATTTTTAGTCTTTAGGCGAGATGTGGGATTATGATGGATGATGGTAGGTGTGGAAGGATTATTTGGAATTTTGGATGTAGGAATTATTATTTTCCAAACTTGGGGTGGTGAATGATGGAGTTTGGAATTTTGATTGGGATAGTGTTTGGAACCGTGAATTTTATATGCCTTGCATGATGAATATTTTGAAGGAGGTGGAAATTTATTATATGTGGGACACCTCTTTTCTTATGGCCCCATATTTTGATTGTATATTGGAATTGAACTCTTTTCTTTACTTGATCCATTTTTCTTTGGGATCCACTTTAATGTTATCTATCCACTTGGATTTTTGCATTCAATGGCCTTTGATATTTGATTTTGAGCTTTAGTCTTGTAAGAATTTTGTTTTTGTTGGTTTCAATTGATGGGTTTAACTATGTTGGAATGATGGTTTATGGTGTGGATGGAAGGATTGTTGGTAGAAAACTTATGACAAGGACTACTCATGGACCCCATTTTGATGTTTGTATTGGATAAAGTGTCCCGTAATATCCTGGAGGTATCATTAACATCATTTTATTTTCTGATTGAAGAATAGCCAGGACCTTGATGTCTAGGATTTTCATTAAATTGTATTGGTTCTTGAATGCCTTGCTCATGTATGCCTAGTCATCTTCCTTGATATTGCATTCTTTGACATATTCTCTTTGCGATGGGGTATTTTTTATTTTGGAAGCAAGATGTGAACCCTTCATTATGTATGTGGAAACAAATGCTTGGAATCTTCTCCTCTATGAGAAAGCCTGATTTAATAAAAGTGGATGAACCTGCTTGATAGGACATTTTAGCTTTATCATTCGTCATTCTTGTGTCTTATTGGTCATCTGATAAATTGATTTATTCCATGGTAGATTTTGTCTCTTGTTCTTTGAATTGACATTGTTCTTCTTGATCCGTAGTAGCCTTTTTATTTTCTTCTATGATTTGATCCATGCCATTTATTTGATTATCTATGTGTCCAAAGGAGGCAAGTGTCTCATTTTGGGAAATGGAGGTGTTTGGAGTTTGGATAGAATCAACTTCAAATGTTTGATCATGGATTGTATAAAGGTCAATAAGTGGATCACTTTGGGTTTCAATATTAATGGTAGTGTCTTGATCAAAGATGGGTTTGTCTTGGGTCACATGATTGGGAATGGGATCTTGATCAAGGATAGGTGTATTTTGGATGTTGTGATTATCTAGAAGGACTTCTTGGATGAACTTAAGGATAAGATCATGGGATGGAATACTTTGATCTTGAAATGAAGGTGAAGCTATGATGTCATGACTTGGACTTTCCTTTTGAAATGTATCCCAAGGTCTAGACAATGGAATGTGATTTTGGAGACCATGACTAAATGTATTTTTATTGGATGATTTTGTAGATTGGGATGGAGTGGATTAAAATGGATTAGTAAATGATGGATTAGGATAGGATGTGGAGACTCAGAATGGATTGGTGGAAGGTTGGTTTTCCTTGTCAAGGTTAGGATAAGGATGTCTAATGGATGTTTGTTGTGGATCATTGGTACGAATTATGTTAAGTGACTCTTGGTAGTGAGGGTAGATGGATGGAGGAATAAAGCTCATGGATGGTTGGTATTGAGGATTGATGAATTGTCTTTCCAATTCTAAGGATATTTGGGCTTGGTCCCGTTGTAGATTAATTGGTATTCAACTTGACGAAGGAGCATATCAAGGTAAATTTCAGAAATGGTGGTGAGGTCCAAATGATAATGCAAAGGCTAGGATGAAAATGAGGATGAGAAGTTTGACTTGCAGATGATGTGGATGGCTCAAGACTTGGAGGAAACTTAGATTTTTTGACTTTGAAATGTTTCTAATGTTTATTTTTATTTGTATTGCTTGGTAAATATTTAAATCTTGAATACACATTCACACATGCAAGAAAATATTTTATGGAACATGTAATGAAAATTATTATGATAAGAATACGCTTCCAAGCATGAGAACAATCCCATCAATTATTCAAGTGGGTATATTTTCCAATGGTCTTAAACTAGGATGCACAAGGATCTAGCCTAGATGTCCCCTATATACCTTGAAGGTACATGAGGCCCAATTCCAAGAATTTGAAAGGACAAGTTCCACCTTCACTTCTCAAAGGTATAAAGTTCTTTTGGGCTTGGCCAATATTGAAAAGATTCTACTTCTAAGAGGCATGTCTTTAGATTCACCCACCACTATTTATACTCCACTAGAACACTAGAGTTGAGGTTGTCCCCTAGAGTGATCACTTCTCTAGGAAGGCCTCTTAAAAAGGTTACACAAAAGTGATGCAAATAATGATTTTGATCTCCAAGATCATATGATAATGTGAGGAGAGAGAATACATTTATTTGATCACACAAATAATGTTCATTAACCTTAGAAATTGAAATGTGTGATGTGGAAATGAGAGTGTTGAAGAGTGCTTTTGATTCCCAAGATCATATGTAAATGCGAGGGAAGAGCATACACACCTCCAAGCACAAAAAAAATCATTAAGAAATGTAAGCACTTGTTCTTTCTAAGCCCAAATTGAAATGTGATTTTGAGAAAACACTTGTTCTTTTTAAACCCAAATTGAAATGTTATTTTGACAAGACACTGGTTCTTTTTAAACCCAAATTGAAAGTGTGATGTTGAGAAGACACGATTAAGATATAAGTTGAAAAGTGTGCACATAGAGTTTCTTTAGCTCCAAATTTTTGTCCACTTGATACATTTTTTCTTTTGAAGTGTTTATTTTTTTGCACATTCACAAAACTAACAACAAAGTTGAAACCCTAACCAGATAGTTGATCACTAATATTAGAGGATTAGCTAGGCAAGACAAATATGATTTTTGGAAATTTTTTGGCATAAAGATAAAAACATAGAGAATACTTTCTAAAATTTTAAGAGCTTTCCAAAAATGTAAAGAAATCAAAAAAATTTGCTGATTTGCACCAAAAATTAATTTTTCATGAAACCCATAAAATAAAATCAAAACGGGCCCAAAAATTCTGATTTTTTTACTAAAAGTTTCCAACATCATCCAAAATCTGCAGATTTTTTTTTGTGAAAATATTTGCAACCATTTGTGAGATATAAGAAAATCTTTCTAAAACCCTAATTTTTAAAGATTTGATTTTTGTCTAATTATTTTTTATCCAAACTAGAAACATAAAGAACAGACCCCTATATGAATTCAAAGAGATTTTCAAAAATCTAAAAAAATCCAACAAAATTGCTAATTTTCTCTCAAATTTTTTTTCATGAAAAATAATAAAAAATTATAAATAATTGAAAACAGATCCAAAAAATATGATTTTTGGATAGAAGGCTCTTGATATTGTCCCCAAATTGCAAAAAAAAATTTAAGAAAAAATATGAAGTCATTTAAGAGATATGGTTACATCTTTCCAAACCCTAGGCTTATGTCTCCAACCCTAGCTGCAAAATACTAAATATTATTGTCTCACACTAGCAACATGTACCTGCATATGAACCAGATATGTAAAAATGACAATGACAAGGGTCTTTTATAGAAAAGACAAATTTGAATGAAGGGCGGAGATTTGATGTCAATAATCAATGGCCAAGAATGAAAGATGTAGTGTGGACTAGGGTTAGGGAAAAATTTGGGCAAATGATAAGGATTGACGGTCAAGATTAAATTATAAATAATTTCATCAAGGGTGGAGGTTAATTGAGACATGGATAAATAAGAACTTGATGTGGAAGATAAGATAGCTGATCAATTTTGAATCCTCTTCTTTCTTCCTCAACCTTATTACGTATTGACATAGATTTATTTTTCCTCTGACCCTTGAAAAACCTTCAAAACGAAATGTAGATTTCAAATCTCTTACCTTTTCTTAATAATATTTGAATAATCTATCAAAATTTTCATCCAATGAAACTTAGCTTTGTACCATCAAAGTTTCTTCTCATATTGTAGAATAGACCCTTTCCTACCATTTTAATATTCTTTTCAAATTTCAATCTACCCTCATATTTAAATTTTTGATGACGTTTCTCCTTTAAATTTTTCACTTCTTCAAACCTATTCATTATCTCTTGGTTCCCCTATATTTCATTTTGATGTTATTGCATTTTTATCCTTATATCAATAAAATGACCTATATTTTCAACATCTATTGAAGTGTTGGTGTTACTACCTCTATTCCTATCATTATCATCTCCTACAAAGATCATTACACAAGATCTATAAAAAAATCTAATGATTCATAGGATGGAAGGAAAACTAGCTCTGATACCACTATAATGGTTCTACCTAGATATTTATGCAATTATTTTGGGTTATTTAAATTTAGGTAAGATAGAGGTGGCCCTTGATTACATAAATATAGAATCTAACAATAATTAATAAAGAAATGATAAGGGAATATTATCACTTTATGACCTCAAAATATGGATGCCACACTTATTTGATTAACTACCTAGTTGAGGGAAAATGAAATATTTTACTATCCCAAATAAACATAATAAGTATATACAATATAACACAAGATATAAATTATCCAAAGTGATGCATTACACTACACCAACAAATATTATTTTAAACTAAATAAATTTTTAACTAATATTATTGACCAGATATTATGGATACATATTCATATAGGACCAAACAATATGATGGGATTTAGTCCTAGATAAGGTAGAATGGTGCAATCTAGAATATGTTAGTACAATATCTAATAGAGATTGGTCATAAGTTAGAAATCAAACATCTTATATTGGATTCTAGACCCTAACTATTAGTTGTAGTAAAATAAAAAATCAACATCAATAGCTCAATATCAATAAGGTGTTTGAAATAGGCAAGTTTATTCTATAATGGAAATGGATCATATTCTTCTAGATATATATCTATATGAGATTGAATGTTAATAAAATAAATGAAGAATATTGTACTTTTTAGTTGAGTTGGTTCAAAATTAGTGGAAAATGAATTTTAAAACATGGGTGGGGTCATGGTAGGAATCCTATCAAAGGAACATAATTACACCATCATTCTTGTATGAAACATATAAATAATTGGTAAATGAGTTATACATATAAGCTAAAATTATTAGATAAAAAGAACCAGTAACTTTATAAGATTTTATAATAATTTCATTTAAATTAACTACTAAATTGACACCTAAACTATAGTTAAAATTGATATAAAATAAATGAAAAAATGAAATATATAATTTGTTTCTCTATAATTTTATTATTTCTTAATTTTATTCAACTTTATTTATTTAATATAATATTAATTGCTTACTTGTACTATCATTTAATTAAATCTATATCATTATATCATTCATCATGCAATATAATTGTTATAGAAGTTAATATGATTCTTACATTTAAAAAAATGAATATGTTTATTATGGAAAAAATAAAACAATACATTTGTGGCTTCCATTAACATTTCAGGCCAAAATTCTATATTTTAAAATCAAAGAAAACAGAATTTATGATTTTTAAATATAAACAAAACAAAATAAATAAAATATCAGTTTACACAAACCTATTCGAATATAAAACCATTTCTTGTAAAGAGTTCTTTTTATTCTTTCTGTGTAAAACTGATACAGAGAATCTTTACATATATAACCACTCTCACCATAAATAACTGATACATAGAAAAACCAACAGAGTCATTTAAACTCCTCATTTAAAAAGAATCGATTTATCAACATTTGTTGTAACCACAAACCACATGATAGCAATTCAAACCTCAACCAACTTCTGAGAAAGATTATTTCAAATCGCCTCCCATCAATGAGAATAACATTTCATTTTAGCCGCGTCAAAAACACAAAAAAGCCAAACATATAACAAACTACCTGCACCAGATCCGTCTCTAATACGAAGAACAATAATCCAGGATATCTTATATAAAATCTGTAGATGCTAGTTATATAATGAAAAAAGCTAACAGCTTGGATGATATGAGCTTGCTTTAAAGATGTCCTAACTCTTTTAGAACTACCTGCAATGGGAAAATATTTTCATATTTTCATTGTTCGAGAATAGATCTATTTTTTCTAGCCTAAGCACCAGTTGGAAAATGAATAACAATTTGTGGCAATGTTCTTTCACCTGATGTCCGTTGATCCATTGCATTCTGGGTCACCCACAACAATATTCTTCCTGGATTTGAGTAGTATCTAGTATTGTTCCCTGCAACATTTGCTGATGAATTATTTCTTCGAATATTTTCTTCAACATATTGTGAATTTGTTGCATTTGAGGGCTGTGCACTGGTATTGTTCCCCGCTGATGAATTATTTGCTCGTATATTCTCTTCCACATTTTGTGAATTTATTGCATTTGAAATTCGTGCACTTGTTCTACACAGAGGACAACTGTTATGTGAATATAACCACATATCAATACATTCTGTATGAAAGCTGTGATTACAGTTCGGTAATAACCTACATATTTCATTTTCTACTATTTCTGATAGACAAATCGAACATTCAATCTTCTCCTTGACAATATGTGATTTGTACACAAATACTGGAAGAGCATTCAGGGCTTCCCAATCCAATCCCACAATGGGCATCCTTCTCAATTGCTCTTCTAGAAGATACGATCGGCTAGATCTCGTAGAATATTCAGTTCTGTCATTCCGGCAAGCTCTGTAAAGAATCAAAAACATAATGAGAAACCACACTACTATGATGGCTTCCTTATGATCTAGAAGAACTCGAAGGAAACCCTTAACAGAATTCGCCATGACGATTGAGACACCACTCAGAATAGCTAAAGTAAACTCTAGTTTATGTATCCTTCTCCCGTCTTTCGCTGTAGGTTATCGCCGATGGTTACGAAATCTACATGTCAAACTTCGGAAAAGTGCATGGAATTGGAAAGGTGAATAGGCAGACGGGAAGGGAGACAAGTGGAGGTGGTAAAATGGAATTATCTATAAAACACTCACTGTGCAGTGTGACTTTTAAGATGAGCAAATAATACAATGACACTTACAAAGCTAGGTCAAAGCACCATAGATTATGGGGACTCAACGGCATTTTGAGTTCTGATAGCATGATTCTCCCCACATGCATGGTGTTTGGTTTTCCAGTTGTGAATACACTGGTTACAAAGAAGCAGTTGCATGTATATTAGCATATTTTTAGAGTTTTAGGAAAATTCACCATTAAAAATTCATATCAATAATTCAACAATTCATCAAAAATTCATCGTCAGCAATTCACCATCGAAATCACTACCATGATAAATTCATTTAAAAAAAAAATCACCATTAACAATCTTTTAGGAAAATTCACCGTCAGCAATTCACCATTGAAATCACCATCATGATAAATTCATTTCAAGAAAACTTCACCATTAACAATCTTTTAGGAAAATTCATGACCAGCAATTCACCATCGAAATCACCACCATAATGTAGTAATACAGGAGGCATGATCACAAAAAAAAAAAAAAACAACTTTTGTATATAATTATAAACATTGAAATTATGTGATTAAAACATATGCACCAAACCCAGAAATTGATATTATATTAATTTTCAAAAAACATAATTTCCAACACTACAAAGCTTCGACTCTTCTCTTCTACAATCCTGCTTCTTCTGAAAAAAATTTAAACCTCTGATACAATGTATTTTTCTCTGCTCTTGAGATCCTATTTTTTTATATTCAACAGTTTTCTACATCCTCTACTCTCTTTTTCAAAAAATACAAATATATGCATATATAGAAAAAATGCATAGCAGCACGAACAAACCAAAATTAAATACAATAGTAAAGGTCATTAAGAAAGGCCAAGATGTCGTGCCCATAACACATTAAAACTATGTCCAATCGTATATAAATAACCGTCCTTTCATGCCAATGAGGAGCTCACTAACTGCCGCCAAGAAAAGTCCACGAAAGTCAACCACCACACTACCATGGTGGTTTTCAGAGAGACTACGGTGATGGTAGTAACCAAGTGCACACAGGAAAGAGACCCACCACTGTACTGTGGCGGTTAAAGATTAGACCGTGGTGGCCACGGTAACCGCGTTACCGCGGAGCAGGAGACAATAGTTCGTGGTATCACGGTAGTCACCGCACTACCGCGAGAGCTTGAAGAAGAGGCCGTGGTAACATGGTAACACTGCACTACCGCGAGGGGCCGATGAGGAATCTACGGTATGGTGGTAGGACGAGAACACCACGCTACCTTGGGGAGCAAGCAGATAGGCCGCGGTATGGCGGTAATACCGCTCAACTGTGAGGGACAAAAATAAACACTGAGGTAACGCGGTAAAAGCTAAAGTTGGAATTATTTCCAACATTCCCCCTTAATTTCAACTTCTCCCTCTGCCTCTTCCATTGATTTTGTTGATAGCTTGATGAGCATTCTCTTTGTTGGCTTCTCTGCTCGAAAAACAACGATCTCTTTAGGATCTTCTTCAAATCTTTTCCTTCAGCTACTGTTGGATCTCGTCATTGAGTCTTCATCCTTCATCCAACTTTGCAACTTGGCGTCCTCATCGAAAAAAACAAATTCATCCTCTTTCGACTACCACTGCTTCTGTAGTTCCATCATTTTACTGACATTCTGATTTTATTTTGACTTCACTCCTGATTTCTCCCAACTCTTCCCATCAAAATCACACTACTGGTGTGTGGGAGTTCTATCATTAAGTCCATCTTTTGTCTTCATACTAATTATTGAATGCTATTGCATATCATTGTGATATTTCTTGCTCTTTCCTTAACTTTTGTCAATTTCATTCTTTCAATGAGGTGGTTTCAGATTACCACTAACTAGCTGTAGTAATTTCATTCATCACTTCCCATAGTGGCACTTTGTTGGTGCTAGGGAATCTTATCTTCCTTTATTTTATTTGATGTCTTGATTCTACCTTCAGAATGCTGCTGCATTTCATTGTATCGTTTCTTTCTCCAAAAACTGTAGGTATATACAGCCAATCTTTTCCTTCTTGGTTCATGAAATTTTTGAACTGTTATACCCTTTCAAACTTCTTCTTTCAGATTTCTGAGTCTTGTCTTCTTCCACCACATATTTAATTTCTTCATGCAAAAACAAACTTCTGTTGTATGACAAGGAGAGCTACAACTCTAACTCTTGGTTGTGTTACTTTTTTACTGTGTCTTTAAATTCAACTCTTGATGATGACCATTAACAACTGCGGCTATAACCTCTGTTTTATCTATTCATATGATGAATTCTCTCCAGTGCACAAACAACTTTTATTACAATTTTCTTTCTTGATAGCTTCATATCTTGCTTTCCAAAGACATCCTTGAGTGTTGTTTTAATTGATTCTTTGATAGCTATTGTTGTATAAAACATTAAATTTTGCAGTAATAGCATCAACTACTTTTCTGAATTTTTATTTCTCCTTACACATGACCAATCTTCACTCAAACTTAGAATTTCTTGTGACTTCCTCTTGCACAACTTTGTTCTGTTATTTCAACAATGTTTTCTCATTTTTCAAAACAATCAAAAATTTTATCACACAAAAAAAACATTCTACCCTTTCAACTCTAGTCTTCAATACTTCAAAACATTAAACTGAGATTTTCATCTTCACTATTTGCAAGTGAGTCATTAGACCTCAATTTCTTTTCTCTCAAAACATTTTTCATTTCTTTTGAACTTTCATACCTCTCAAAAATTCTATTAACCTTCACATATGTACACTTGTACAATTTCTTAAGCATACCGGTTAGCTTCTGCTAACTTGAATCACAAATCCATCCACAGTCCATCTTTATGCATTTTGAACTAGATTCATTCTTTGACACTTTTTTCCAACACATTTCTTCACAATGATTCTTTGAAGCACAGATACTGCAAGGGTGTAAATCCCAACACTTCTCCTTGATGTGACCTCTTCTTTGACAGTGTGAACACTCATTACTCTTCATTTCTCTAACAAACTTACCTGCACTTGTAGTAGCATTTCTTTTTCCTGAAACATATCTGAGACCTTCATTCTTCAGCCTCATTGTAGCCTGAATTGGCACTCTTATTCCTTGTTCATGTTTTCCTAGACCTTGTCTAGTATAACCCATTCTTTTCATGATTTTTAACCCTGCATTCTCTTCACAACAACTGGCATCTTTTGCAGTTTCTAACACATCATTAAAACTAGCCATATTTGCAAATTCATCAACATGTTCATCTAGACATTTTTTATCACCAACATTTTCAACAAAAACAGATTTTTAAAATGAAGAACACAAATCTCCTGTGTCACATGAGACATCACATAATGAAAGTTTTTTTTTCTCACAATCATTACATGCCAAGATTTATTTATCATTTTCTTCTTTCAATTCTGTGATTTCCTTCAATTGTAAACAATTTTTCTCTTCTACCCTTTTCAAGAGCTTTCCCAAATCTTCATTATTTTTCTCCATTTCATCAAACAACTTCATTTTCTGTTCAACCTCCTCATTTATTTTCTTAATTTCTTCAAAGGATTTCAGGCTTTCTTCTAAGTCTTCATTTCTAGCTTTAACCTTCCTTAATTCTTTTTCTAGATCATCATTTTCATCTAACAGTAGACACTTCTCTTTTAACAACTCTTTTATTTTTTCAATAAAACACCCATTGTCCTTTTTAACAATACCCAATTCATCTTTAAGCAAAACTATTTCTTCTTCTAAAACATCTTTTGCAGATGAAAAAATTTCATTCTCTTTCTTAACTATTTTCCCTACTTTCCCCATTTGTAACAGGAAGTTTCAACTTACCTTTTGATCTCGTGATTGAAATTCAGCAGCTGGGTCTGCAACTTTTGTTTGTTCTAGAAACGAATATTCTCCGCAATCTTTTTCTTTTTTAACAAAGCTTCTGCTTTAACAACTCTCAAAAATTATCTTCACAAATTTGAAACACCTTGTAACAGCTTCTTTTTCTTGTAGGCTTTTGCTCAGCTTCTCTTATGTCAGTGATTTATTCAGCTCTTCTAGCTTTTCTCAACAATTTTCCTTCAAGCATTCGTCTTCTTTTCTCTGATGTACTCAGCCTCTTGTTTACTTCTCTCAGCAACAAACTTAGAAATTTCTTCCAAAGCTTCAAACCCTCCTTGAATCTCTCTATCAGTTAACCAAACATCAACTTCTACAAACTTTCAACACATTCTGAAATCTTCCTTTCAAGGAATGAAATTCTTACTCACTTGACAACTACATATAGCACAAGCAGTTTTCCTATTGACAGAGCACTTGAGGCTTCCTAAGGAAAATACAGCTCTTCTAGCTTTTCTCAACAATTTTCCTTCAAGCATTCGTCTTCTTTTCTCTGATGTACTCAGCCTCTTGTTTACTTCTCTCAGCAACAAACTTAGAAATTTCTTCCAAAGCTTCAAACCCTCCTTGAATCTCTCTATCAGTTAACCAAACATCAACTTCTACAAACTTTCAACACATTCTGAAATCTTCCTTTCAAGGAATGAAATTCTTACTCACTTGACAACTACATATGGCACAAGCAGTTTTCCTATTGACAGAGCACTTGAGGCTTCCTAAGGAAAAGACCCTTTTTTTTTTAAACAAAAAAAACTTCTTTTCTTATCAATTCTTTTCACAAATTTCTAAACCCAGACAAACTTCTCATATTTTGCAAACAAACAAGTCCTAGACACTCTATGGCTTTTCTCCTGACTAGACAGTGATCACTTCATACAAATTCACCATAAATTTCTACTACTAGTCAACCTGACCAACAAGGCTCCGATACCACTTTGTAGGAATACAAGAGTCATGATCACAACAAAAAAGAAAACTTTTGTATATAATTATAAACACTGAAATTATGTGATTAAAACATATGCACCAAACCCATAAATTGATATTATATTAATTTTCAAAAAACATAATTTCCAACACTATAGAGCTTTGACTCTTCTCGTCTACAATCCTGCTTCTTTTGAGAAAATTTTCAACTTCTGATACAATGTATTTTTCTCTACTCTTGAGAGCCTTTTTTTCTATATTCAACGTTTTTCTGCATCCTCTACTCTCTTTCTCAAAAAATACAAACATATGCATATATAGAAAAAATGCACAACAGCACGAACAAACCAACATTAAATACAATAATAAAGGCCATTAAGAAAAGCCAAGATGTCATGCCCATAACACATTAAAACTATGTCCAATCACATATAAATAACCGTCCTTTCATGCCAACAAGGAGCCCACTAACTGCCGCTAGGAAAAGTCCATGAAAGTCAACCACCGTGCTACCGCAGTGGTTTTTGGAGAGACCACGGTGATCGCATTAACCAAGAGAACACAGGAAAGAGACCCACCGTTGTATCGTGGTGGTTAAAGATTAGATTGTGGTGGCCGTGGTAACCACGCTACCATAGAGCAAGAGACGATAGTTCGTGGTATGGTGGTAGTCATTGCGCTACTGCAAGAGCTTGAAGAAGAGGCCACGGTAACCTGGTAACACCATGCTACCGCGAGGGGCGGGTGAGGAAGCCACAATATGGCGGTAGGACGAGAACACTGTGCTACCGTGGGGAGCAAGTAAACAGGCCACAGTATGGTGGTAGGATGAGAACACTGCGCTACCGCGGGGAGCAAGAAGATAGGCCGCGATATGGTGGTAATACCGCTCAACCGCGAGGGACAAAAATGAATGCCAAGGTAACGTAGTAAAAGCTAAAGTTGGAATTATTTCCAACACATAATAAATTCATTTCAAGAAAAAATCAGCATTAACAATCATAAAATCACGTTTGCTTCAAATTAATATTGATTAATCTATTTTAGTTTTTTTTAAAGACTTTATATCATAACTAACTTGTAGGATCCATAGGCTAAACGCTAGACTTATCTGACTGCTTAGGTGGCTGGTGTGGGCCCTTTCCCTTTTCACCATCCATTTCCGTTGAAATAACACTCACCGTTACCTATTTGAATTCAAACTGCTCCTACGTGAAAGAATGGTGGATGCTAGTTTTATCTCATCTTATTTTGCATACATGTCTTGCTCCAAGGCCACTACAGAAAAAACTTGCCACTCGAAACGGAGCTTTATTGGAGATTTAAGTTTGATAATGTTGCCACAATCATTCTAAGATGTGGGTATTTTTCCTACAGAAGGGCGATTCATTGACTTTTCTTCATGCAAATACTTGCTGTAGTGAGACAATGGGAGCTTCATAACAGATTATAGACATCCATCAAACATAATGGAAAGGGGGATTCGAGTCAGATATTACAGTTGGAAATGCTCTACTAAATATGTATGCAAAACGTGGAAGCATAGACAAGGCACATGAACTGTAGGATGCCTCAAAGAAATGTGGTCTAGAGGAATGCTATGATTGCAGGATATGCACAAAATACGTTTGTTGAAAAGGATATATAAACTCTAGTCAAATGTAATTGGCAGGTGCAAAGCCACATTCCGCAATCTCTGCCAACATCCTCCCTGTGCGAAAATTATAGATGAATTGGTAGACATGTATGCAAAGTGTGGAAGCATAGATAAGGCATGCGAACTATTTAATAGAATTTCATGATTGCAGGATATTTAAAAAATGGAAGCATAGACAAGGCACCCAAATTGTTTAAAGCACACTCTTCTCATGGAATGCCCTGATTATAGGATATTAAGAAAATAGATTGTTGAAAAGGTTTTAGAAACTCGCAACCAAATGCAATTCCAGGTGTAAATTTAGACTCTACAACCTTTACCAGCATCCTCCCAGCCTGTGTAAAATGAGAGCTTTGGTATAGGGTATGGACATCCATCAAAGCATAAAGGGTAGGGGAATTTTTTTAGAGGTAGTTGCAACTACTCTGATAGACATATCCTTAAGTAATTTTTATATCATAGATAATTGTAGCTATAATTCACCATACAAATTAGTGAAGAATACTTGAGTTTAATGGAGTTGAGGAAGGTTTAGATGATGTATATTCTTAGGTTAAAACTAATGAAATAATAATTTTGTGGAAGTGTAGTATGCACATGTGATTTGTGATGATATTAAATTGTGACAATCTATGTCCAAACTAGAATTGTCAATGTAAAGTTGGATAGTGTTTACTCATACCCATACAAGTACTACCACTATCCTTGTCATCCTATAACAACTCTAGATTTATAGTGTAATTTTCCCTTCCATTACCATTCCACTCCCTCTTACCTCACGCTCTTTATAAATCCTCCATTCTATCCATGCTTCTCATACCACTACTATCCACATTTCTAAACCTTCAATAAACTAGTGAAGTAGTTTGATCAACTTAAGAAGAAAGTGGCTACTATGTCAATAGATTTGAATCTATTACATATAATCCTTTACCTTACACATCTTTCACATTTGAGGTTGTTAGAACCATTTTCAATTGGCTTTATTGTAGCTATATTTGAGTTATATTATGGAAAAGGTGGTCACAATGTTCACCTATAAGCTTTCAATGGTATATGTCCAAACATTATATATGAAGATAAAGTCTTACCTAAATTATTTTCATGAACCCTAAGGCCTATGCCATCGAATACCTCTAATACTTAGCTCCTATTTATATCCATTATTTTGAAAAGCTACCCACCACTTTCTTACAACATTTATGTGTAAATATGGGTTTAGAAACAACTAACTAATCTAACTAAATATTCCTAGAGACATAATGAGTTCATTAATGACTATGGAGTTAGCTTCCATTATTTATGTTGTAGAATTTGTGTGTGCATGTAAAAATTATTGAACTTGAACTATTTGAATCTAATGGTTGGAAATTTGGGGCCTCTCGAGTTCCTCCAACATTTCAAAATGTCAAAAGAATAATACATTTCAAAAATAAAATGACAAGAATTTTTTCAAAACTAGTTACATTCAAATGTCTACTACATATAATTTTGTATCATTCAAACATTAAGGGCCTAGGAAATTTACAAATCTTAGCAAACCATTGGATAAAATTATTCAAACCTTCCTAATAATTTGGTCACCCTTGATTCCATAAATCTATTGGATTCCTCTAGAGGATTATCCAAGAGTTATAATGAATAATTATACTACGATTTTTTTCATAATGTTAATGTATACAATACATATACTTTCATGGTATTTGACCATGAAATCATATATTTCATTGATAATGATGTGGTTCATGTTGATGGTGTGAATGATGGGGGAAATTATTTGGTTCCTCGACTAAAATAAATTGGAAATTGTATTCTAATATATTTTCATTGCATACACAATCTAACAATATTGAACACTAATAGGTATTCAAGAATCATAATAATTCTATGTTGTATAAACATAAGAGTATATCTTATGGATACAAATCGTGTTTGGTCCTCTTCACAGACTTCAACAAATACATTTATGGGTATTAATCATAAAATTTCACCTAGATATGTACCTTCAAAAAATCATGTTTTATGAGGAGATCCAAAACCTCAATTAATATTGTCCACTTTATGGTCATGGTTTTCTTCATGGTCTACAATTTGAAGGTATTCACATTGATCTAGTAAATTAGTATAACATATGCATAAAATAATTTTGATATAATTGAAAAATTAGCATCAAATAATTACACACATTTATGTGTTTCTCTAAACATAACCAATGGAATTCTTTTGGACACTTTGGAATTTCCCTCTTGCTTGACATGGGCATTAAGAAGGTGGATGATTCTTTCCACATTATTGGTTAGATTTTATATTTTACTTGGGAGACCTTAGTTACAATAATTAAACATGATACCCTCTCTAATACATCAATGTCTAAAATATTTTTGTGAATAAAAAATTATGAAAGTGATGAGAGATACATATGTACCTATTTTCAAGTCAACTACTGGGTAAGTGCAAGAAGTTGGGTCCACAAAGAGGGGAAGTTTCGGCCAAAAAAGAAATCTCGTAGAAAACACATGCATTATTAAAAAATGTGTATGCATTATGCATCGGGTACCTGAACCTTAAAAAACCGCGTATGCACTATAAAAAACGTACGCGTTATAAAACGTGTATGCGTTATATAACACATACGCGTTTTTTAGTGCATACAAGTCATTTATTTTAAAAAAAAAAAAAATTTAGAAACGAGTACCCGTTTTAAAACGCATATGCATTTTGAAAAGCAAAACGAGTACTCATTTTAAAACGTGTACGCTTTTTTCTTTTCAAAACGGGTACCCATTTTAAAAGGGGTACCCGTTTCTAAAAAGCATTTTTTTTAAAAAATAATCAAACAAATAAAGAACGCATATGTGTTTTATAATGCGTACACGTTTTTAAAAATGCATACGCGTTATTAAAAATTTGAATCTCTAACTCACTTGTAGCCTTGGTTTTAGGCTCGGGAAAGGCTTGGCAATCCGAGCCTTAGCCTTTGACTTGCAACTAAAAAACTAAGGTAGATTGAAGAAGAATGTCCAACTTTGACAATATGGTTGATGGACTTTCTTTTCGAATCAATATATAAAATTAAAACCCATTACAAAACACGATATCTAGTTTTCAAATATATAATTTTTATTAATATTGGATTATATTTGTTATTTTAAAATTCATTTCATAGAAAACTAGTCCTTAAACATGAAATATAAGACTTTTTTTTTTTTTTTAATAACTTTTTTTTGGTGATTTTTTTTGTAAAAATAATAATATGACATCAATCTTTAGACAATTCTCTACAGAATGAAAAAAAAAGTTTCAAAAAATGTTTAGTTTAGGTCAAATTATGCAGTCATGTGTGAGGGATCTTTAGCCTCCTTTTGATATCTGTAGGTCTTCCTCTCCTGCTCTTTCTTCACGTTCGTGGGTTGATGTTGTGGCTTCTCATTCTTGCTCTTCCTCCCTCACTTCTCATTCTTCTCCTGCCCCTCTTACTTACCCAAACTCCATCCCTGTGCAAATCTTTACATCCTCCGCTTTGAATCCGCTCACTTTTCCAAACAATATCATTCTTCCTCCACTTAAACAGTTATCGAAACTGGTTGATAAGCAATTTATCGCTCCTCCTCTAGCTGTGTCTGGTTGTGATAATTTTGGTTGTGCATATCGTCCTTTGGTACAACCTCCTCTTCGTAGCACGGTTAAGCATCAGGCTTCTATTATCTCCGATAAATCTCAGAAGTGGAAGGGGAAGTCTTTAAAGCATTGTCCCTCTTGGATTGAGGTCACATTACCTCAGGAAATGATTGATCTGCAAATTTTGGACTTAAAGGATGTTGCACTCTTTGATAAAGGTGAAGGATTTTTTGTGGTTTTTTCTTTTGAGAAAGATGCAAGAAATGTTGTTTTGCGGAAAAAGAACTGGATGATGGAAGGATATGGTCTTTTTACTACTCTTTGGACCCTGAATTTTAACCCTAATCAGGTCAAGCCTCATTTCATTCCCTTTTGGATTCAACTTCAGGGTCTGCCCTTGGAGTATAGAGAACAGGGCATTATTGAAATTCTTGGTAATAAACTGGGAATCTTTATGAATCATGATTTGGTTTTTTTCTCAAACCCATTATTGCCAGTTCGGTTTTCAGTTTTATTGGATGTTCGCAAGAAATTTCCTTCTAGTGCCTTAATTAAAATAGTGTATGGCTCTTGGGTTAAAGTTGTTGTAGTGGAAGACCCTAAGGTTTTTTGTTGTTCTTGTCATTTTCGTCTTCATCCCTTCAAGAAATGTCGTTCGAATCTTGTTGGGTTTCTTGGGTCACAATCAAAATCAGTTATTCCACCAGTTTTGAAATCTTCTTCTGCTGATTTAATTCCTATCAATAATTCTAGGAATTTAGATTATGTGCTTTATAAGAACATTTTTGATCTCTGTCTCTCTTGGTTTTATTCATTTCATTCAAAGTCTAAGCAGGTTTCACCTGCTGATTCTACTAAGATTGTTCAATTTAATTCTCCCCCTTTTGATGTCACAAATCAACCTCTTATATCAAATTATGTTTTTATTAAGGGTCTGTTTCTTGGGGGTTTTTCACTGCATTCTCCAATTAATATCTTCTTGTCCTCATTAATTGTTCTCAATCCGGACTTACGATATAATTTTATCTCTCCAAGCTCATCAATGTGCTTCGATGCTAACATTGGGTGTGTCAAGCAATTGTGACAGTAAGCTTGCCACTTTTTATCAATGTAATGTTGGTTAGATTGAGGTGGAAAAATCTCAAGGTTCTTCATTTTTAGTAAATCATAAGCTTAATTTTGATGTAGTGCCATCAGAACAAGACTTGGTAAATTTTGTTAACCAATCTTTGATTTTTGTTGGTGAGAAATTTATTGATGATATTGCTTCAGAGGTTTTTAATGATGATTCTCTTAGTGAGGATGGTTGTTCTATTTCTCAGTCCAACTTTGTTCCTTTTGTCATCTCAAAATCTCCTGCAAAGAGAGGTAGGAAGTCTTTAGCTATGAAGCTTCAAGAAGAGATTTCAAAGGGAATTCAATTGACTTTAGATTCTAGCTTAGTTCACTGTGCAAAACAAAAGAGGCCAAGGAGAGATTGTTGCTCTCCTAAGTTACAATGAAACTTATATCATGGAATGTTAGAGGTTTAAATGCCTCTGACAAACAATCCCAAGTGAAACAACAGTTGGATGTTTTAGGGGCTGACATCATAATTCTTCAAGAGACGAAGACCTCTGAAGAATCTTTTCAATCTATTAAAAAGAAATGGAATGCATGGGGAGCATCACATTCACCTTCCTAGGGTGCCTCGGGTGGTTTAATTTTCTTCTGGAATACTAAGACGGTTAGTATTTCAAATATCTCATTTCATCATAATTGGCATCTTATGTTTGTTTCTCATTTTGAGCTTTCCTTTTGGCTTCTAAATGTTTATGGCCCAACCAATTCTTATGATAAAAAAAATATTTGGGAGTTACTACAATCAAAGTTGGTTTTCGATAGGTCAAGACAAATGTGTTCTTGCGGGTGGCTTTAATGCAATTGCTAATGAAATGGAAAAAAAAGGTGGAATAAATCCTCCCAAAGTTGTAATTTTTGATTTTGCAGCATTTATTCATCATAATGCATTAAGGGATGTAATTCCCTCAAATGGATTGTTTACATGGACAAATAAAAGGAAAAATTTCTTGCAAATTGCTAAGAGATTAGATAGGTATTTAATTACCTCAAATTGGATAGGATCACAGTTTTCCTTTTCCTCTGAAATTTTACCCTTGGTAGCCTCTGATCATTTTCCCATATCTCTGGTTATATCTAGTAGCAGCATCAAATCTTTAAGTCATTCATCCTTCAAATTTGAAACTATGTGGCTTAGACATCCAAAATGAATTAGTTGTATAAAAAAATGGTGGCAATTTGCCCCTTTTGTTTATGGTTCTAAAATGTTCCAATTAAGTAATAAATTGGATCATGTAAAGAGGAATCTTATATCTTGAAACTAATTAGTCTTCAAAAATGTGTTTTCTCAGAAGAAGCTGGTGTATAAAAAATTAGTTGAAGTCAATGAGAAGATTATCTTACATGGGATGGACAATAGTTCTTTTGAAGAAAAAAATATTTACACCTTGAGTGGAAAGAACTACTTGCTCGTGAAGAAGAATATTGGAGGAAAAAATCTAGGGAATTGTGGTTGAAAGATGGAGATAAAAATACAAATTTTTTTCATAATTTTGCTCAGGCCAAAAATTCAAAATCTTTAATTTTCACAATTCAAGATAATGTAATAGGTGCTAATCTTGTTACTGAGAAAGATATTCAGGTAGAAGCTATCAATTTTTTTTCCAATTTGTTATCAAAGCCTAATAATTCAAATGTAAATTTATTTGTTGAAAGAGATGAACTTTTGCAAAATATACCTTCTTTGGTTTCCTCGGATGACAATTTGAGGTTGCTTGCTCCTTTTTCTCTCAAAGAGATTAAAGAGGTTGTTTTCTCAATGGCTCTAGACAAGGCTTGGTGTAGGAGCACCTTCACCATGATTCTATTTTGTAAATGATTTCATTTTTTTTCCTTTTTAGAAGTCATTTAAAAGTAATTCTCAAAAAAAATATGTAATGATGTCAACATTTATTGCAATCAAAGTGTAAAAGTTGCATAAAGCAACAATTAGGGAGTTAAAAAGGTCATTAGGGATACTAAACATTAGTGGGAAGTTGGAAATCAGTTGGAAACTGATTATTCATATTGTAATGTCTTTAAAAAGGCTCTTTGTACGTTCATAAGCTTGTGGGTGATTGAAAATTTGAAATGGAATAATGGAAAGCACAAGTTTCTGTAATTTTCTTCAGAAAATTCACAGTTTCCAGAATTTGTACGGATTTGTACAGCCTCAAATGATGGAATAAATGGTTGTAAGTGTTAGAGGGAACAATCACCTTCCATTTCCAATTTGTTTCATGTAGATTGGTTCATTTTTAAAGAAGTTATGCTAATTTTTGTAAACACAGTCTAAATTCTGATCTAGGGTAACAGTTTTCAATAAAATTCATGTTTCTAAAATTTTAACTGTTGCATGTTGCTCAAAATTGGATAAAATGTCTATAATGTTATCCTCTAAATTATCACTGGAGAGATTTGATTAATTAGTTGATTTGTGAAAATTATAAGTTACTGTTTGCATGCATATCTGGTTATTTCGACCTAATATTTAGCAAAAAAGTCTGGACCACAAGCCTGTGTTCCAAAACAAGTGTACCTACAAATGAGATATGTTTTTAATGGCCGAAATGGGTACTCAAAAATGTATTTATGTTTTGGAGATTCAATTTGGTTTGAATGTTACACCTGATTTAGTGTTTTGATTCTCTTCAAGCAAAATTTGGGTTTGTGGTGCAAGTAATTTGTAAATATGATAAAACAGAGAAATAAGGCTATGCAATTGGTTAATTTATATCAAAATGATGATTTTGAAGATGTAGAAGGGTCTGGTTTGAGTTTGATACAAGTTTAGAGTCATGTTTTGAAGAGTTGGGCTTGTAGCCATGAAAAAATTCAAAGAATTTGAAGTGATTTTGGTAAAGGATTGAATGAGAATTGTTTTAAGTATTGTTGTTTCTTCCTTTGCTCTGCATCAAATTGGTATCAGAGCCCAGAAAGATTTGGGCTGGTGAGTGGTAGTTGTGGTTTGTTGGTTGTTTGCAGGAAAGTGAGTTGTGAAGCAAGGAGGAATCTTGCTTGAGAGGATGGAGAACTTGAGAAGGCATTTGCAGGCAGAGGAAGAGAGAAAGAAGAGAAAGAGACAAACAAAGTTTGATAGAGAAATTGCTGAGTTAAAGCAAGCGTTAAAGAGATTAGATGAAGAGTTCAAGAATCTATGATGAAGTTAGAACAAATGATGGAAGAAGAAAAAGAAGAAGCATATGAAGATGCACATGAAGAATTCATTGATGAAGAAAACAAAATTGTTCTAGATGTTTCCAAGCATGAAGATATGATAGAGGACTTGATTGTTGCACTTAAAGACATTGAAGGAATGATCATGGATGAATTGTTCATAGAGGTTTGCAAGGAGTTGCAGCATGATGGAGGTATCATGATTGTCACCTTATATCATTTCATTATGTTACTAATGCTTTGGACAAAGGATTGTTTGAAGGTTGAAGGAGAAAGGGAAAAACATGGTTTTGAGATGTATCAAGGAGTAAGGTATTTGATTTCAGGGGGGAAGCACGGAAGACAATTAATTTGCATGGACAAATTTAAACCAAAAGTGAAAATGAAGGTGATAAGAAGTAGATTAGTGGCAGGGCATTGTTAGTGTAATTAATTAATTAATTATTACACTAGCATAAGTTAACTTAGGGTTAATTAATCATATTAGTCCTAAGTTACTTTTTATCATTTAATAATGGTGTTGAGATAAGATTCCCTTCTAAAAGATGAGTTGTCTTTTCTAGAAGTTATCTCCATCTTGTTATCATTCCCTAGGTTAGGGTTTCATGTTGTCACATGAAGTGTGGTTTGTACACTTGGCAACATCTTATGCATTTTAGGTTTTTCTCTTGCCTATATAATCAGGCATATGTACACTTTGTAAATCAATCCAGATCATCATAATAGAATCTCTATTTTGAATGTCATTATCATACTTTTTGTGTGGGTGAATATTTCTTCTTGGCAAAGGTCCTCCATTGACGTCTGCAGCTTCATCAAAGCAACCTGTGTATCCAGCATTCCAACATGGTATCAGAGCTGTTCCAATGAAGGTTCATCCTAGGATCAAGAAAGTTTGGCTCCGATTTGGACATATTAAGCCATTTGAGGTATATCTAGGGTTTTTTCATTTTGTACTATCCGTACACATTTGCAAGAAAAAAATATCCTCCCTTTCAGTCCTCCATCATGGCAAAATTTTTTTAGGTCATTAGGCATTTTTTATTTCTAAAAACGGACAAATTCTTATATAGTTTTGGAAAAATTTCATTATGCGGGCGACCTGGTATTTTATTATACAGTCGGCATTGGGTTTAAATATTTTCTCCGAGTTATTAATCTTCATCGGCTTCATATTTCTCCATCCGTCGGGATTGTATTTTCTACAGATTTAAATATATTTTATTTTAATTTTGAATTGCTAAATAGCAATATTCAAAATTTAATTTGGTCGGCCCACCGACCAGTCTGCAGACATCATCTGACATCGTCGACCTTGTCACATCGGCCGACATCATCCGACCGTCACTTGTCTGGTTCCTCTGGCGTCACCTCCCGATGACTCCATCTCTGGCCTCATCCTCGGCACCGGCTCCCGCTCACCCCCGGCGATCACAAGTTCCTGGTGACTGATCCCGTCACCAGCACCAGCCCCCACTGCCTGACCTTCACTCCCGCTAACTCCCCTTGAACCATGGGCTACCGTTGAACTCTGAGCGGTGTTTCGGCCGTGCCACAAGGCTGCTCCACCCGTTCGCCACCCCGCCACTGCTTATCTAGTGGTGCATTTTTTAAAAAATTGCCAGCTTGCCCTCTAGTCATATCAGTGACCAGGGGCCCATTTTTTTTGCCCGAGGTGCTTAAGTTTTGCACCTGTTTAGCTTGCAGGCCCTAATAGGGAAAATTGTTTCAAATCACCATATCTTCGCGCCACGGTGTCAAAATTTGACAAACGAGATATCGTCGGAAAGAGGATTCAGCCTACTTTCTAGTGGTGCAGTCTATTTTGTAGAATTTCTCTGTCAGAATAATCTACAATCAACTGAAGTCAAAACCGTAAATTAGACTTAAAGACTCATATCTTCGCAACCATTGATCGAAATTCAGTGATTCCAGTGGCATCAAGAAGGTAATTCAGAGCTCTTTTCATCAGTCCATTCACTTTGATCAGTTTCAACTCCAAGTACTCTTGCATTTGTTTTTTTCAATTTGGTGCATTTGTTCAATAACTTGGATATCCTAAAGCTTGGGAAAAGAATTTTTTTTGGGTTGCATCACTTCAGTTGCATATCAGTTTTGGAAGTTTCTATTTGATATTGAAGGTCACTGTCTTTGTATTTTAGAGAAATTTGTTTGTACATTATGGGGCTTGCATATTATCCTTCTTTGACTATGTTGCACACGAGAAACTATGAACAATGGCGAGATGGGATCATCCACCATCTCCAAACACTTGAATTGTTGCCACATTTGTATGGTACGATTCCCCATCCAAGTCAAGGTATTTAGAAATTTGCTTGGAGTTGTAGCAGATATAATGTTTTAGCAGTGATTCCAATGCATGTTGATTGTGATGCTTTGGAATCTATTGATCATTGTGATTGTCCTAAAATCCTTTGGACTAAGCTTTGGGAGATATATGGAGATTCAGATACTCCACCCTTCCTTGATGGTCATGATTCAGAATGTCAGGTTTCAGATCAAGTACCCCATGATGATATTGCTATGCAGGAGGTTGTTTGTTTGGATTGCCTTGCATCTTCCGAAGAGGTTGGCAAGGTTGCTTCAGATGATTCTTCTTCTCCATCAGAGACAGTTGGTATCCCTTCACATTCAGTGATTCCTTGTCCAGATTCATTGATTAAGGCTTCCATCATCATCATTCATCAGGACACATTCTTTTTTCCAAACTTGACATCATAGGATGGCTTTGTTTTTGGGATTTTTGACTTGGCTATTTCTACAGGTTTGGATGGCATTCTTGAGGGGATATCACTCCTCTATTTAGAAATTTCATATATGAGACTTCCTCCATCTTCATCGGAGTTCCTTCAACATCTACCATTGGTTTGGCTTCAGTCTTATCTCAGTGGTTTTGAGAACACTTCATTATGGGGGGGCAATCAAGTCTCCATCTATTCCTTTCCTTCCTTCAATTCCTATCCAGAATGGGAAGCATCTCTACACTTGCACCTGGTTTTATTTCTTCCAAAAGGGAGACAAGTTGTTTGTCGACATTGCATCATATTTTGTCTACATACACTTACCATTATTGCAGGTGATCACATCTTTTGGGGGGGCTATATAGTCTCTCTATTTCCCTCCAATGGGGGGCCCATTGATTTTATTTTATCCATGTGATGATTTTTGTCCTTGGGGGGATGATGTTGAGTCCTCCAATCATCACTTTTCTGCATTTCATCTCCTTTTTTGGAGAGGGGTTTTCTTCCCACTGGGTTTTTCCTCTTTTCTCTATTTGTGGGAGATTAGTTGCATTTTCATCCTATGTACATGGGTACCTAATATGGCCATCAACCGGACCCATCATCATCATGCATAATCATTGCATTTTCATTTCTCCCTAAGTTGCACTTATGGGGGGTGTTAGTGTAATAATTAATTAATTATTACACTAGCATAAGTTAACTTAGGGTTAATTAATCATATTAGTCCTAGGTTACTTTTTATCATTTAATAATGGTGTTGAGATAAGATTCCCTTCTAGAAGATGAGTTGTCTTTTCTAGAAGTTATCTCCATCTTGTTATCATTCCCTAGGTTAGGGTTTCATGTTGTCACATGAAGTGTGGTTTGTACACTTGGCAACATCTTATGCATTTTAGGTTTTGCTCTTGCCTATATAATCAGGCATATGTACACTTTGTAAATCAATCCAGATCATCATAATAGAATCTCTATTTTAATGTCATTATCATACTTTCTGTGTGGGTGAATATTTCTTCTTGGCAAAGGTCCTCCATTGAAGTCTGCAACTTCATCAAAGCAACCTGTGTATCCAGCATTCCAACAGGCATCTCAAGAAGGCAATTTTGTTGGAAACAACACTTTCAAGAGGACTTGAAATCTTTTTGGTGGGGAGTTTGGTGCAAGAGCACCTTCACCATGATTCTATTTTGTAACTGATTTCATTTTTTTTCCTTTGTAGAAGTCATTTAAAAGTAATTTTCAAAAGAAAAATGTAATGATGTCAACATTTATTGCAATCAAAGTGTAAAAGTTGCATAAAGCAACAATTAGGGAGTTAAAAAGGTCACTAGGGATACTAAACATTAGTGGGAAGTTGGAAATCAGTTGGAAACTGATTATTCATATTGTAATGTCTTTAAAAAGGCTCTTTGTACGTTCATAAGCTTGTGCGTGATTGAAAATTTGAAATGGAATAATGGAAAGCACAATTTTCTGTAATTTTCTTCAAAAAATTCATAGTTTCTAGACTTTGTACAGACTTGTACGGCCTCAAATGATGGAATAAATGGTTTTAAGTGTTAGAATGAACAATCACCTTCCATTTCCAATTTGTTTCATGTAGATTGGTTCATTTTTAAAGAAGTTATGCTAATTTTTGTAAACACAGTCTAAATTCTGATCTAGGGTAACAGTTTTCAATAAAATTCGTGTTTCTAAAATTTTAATTGTTGGATGTTTCTCAAAATTGGATAAAATATCCATAATTATATCCTCTAAATTATCACTAGAGAGATTGGATTAATTAGTTGATTTGTTAAAGTTATAAGTTACTGTTTGCATGCATATCTGGTTATTTCGACCTAATATTTAGCAAAAAAGTACAGACAGCAAGCCTGTGTTCCAAAACAAGTGTACCTACAAATGAGATATGTTTTAATGGTCGAAATGGGTACTCAAAAATGTATTTATATTTTGGAGATTCAATTTGGTTTGAATGTTACACCCGATTTAGTGTTTTGATTCTCTTCAAGCAAAATTTGGGTTTTTGGTGCAAGTAATTTGTAAATCTGATAAAACAGAGAAATAAGGCTATGCAATTGGTTAATTTCTATCAAAATGATGATTTTGAAGATGTAGAAGGGTTCTGGTTTGAGTTTATACAAGTTTAGAGTCATGTTTTGAAGAGTTGGGCTTGTAGCCATGAAAAAATTCAAAGAATTTGAAGTGATTTTGGTAAAGGATTGAATGAGAATTGTTTTAAGTATTGTTGTTTCTTCCTTTGCTCTGCATCAAATTGGTATCAGAGCCCAGAAAGATTTGGGCTGGTGAGTGGTAGTTGTGGTTTGTTGGTTGTTTGCAGGAAAGTGAGTTGTGAAGCAAGGAGGAATCTTGCTTGAGAGGATGGAGAACTTGAGAAGGCATTTGCAGGCAGAGGAAGAGAGAAAGAAGAGAAAGAGACAAACAAAGTTTGATAGAGAAATTGCTGAGTTAAAGCAAGCGTTAAAGAGATTGGATGAAGAGTTACAAGAATCTATGATGAAGTTAGAACAAATGATGGAAGAAGAAAAAGAAGAAGCATATGAAGATGCACATGAAGAATTCATTGATGAAGAAAACAAAATTGTTCTAGATGTTTCCAAGCATGAAGATATGATAGAGGACTTGATTGTTGCACTTAAAGACATTGAAGGAATGATCATGGATGAATTGTTCATAGAGGTTTGCAAGGAGTTGCAGCATGATGGAGGTATCATGATTGTCACCTTATATCATTTCATTATGTTACTAATGCTTTGGACAAAGGATTGTTTGAGGTTGAAGGAGAAAGGGAAAAACATGGTTTTGAGATGTATCAAGGAGTAAGGTATTTGATTTCAGGGGGGAAGCACGGAAGACAATTAATTTGCATGGACAAATTTAAACCAAAAGTGAAAATGAAGGTGATAAGAAGTAGATTAGTGGCAGGGCATTGTTAGTGTAATTAATTAATTAATTATTACACTAGCATAAGTTAACTTAGGGTTAATTAATCATATTAGTCCTAGGTTACTTTTTATCATTTAATAATGGTGTTGAGATAAGATTCCCTTCTAGAAGATGAGTTGTCTTTTCTAGAAGTTATCTCCATCTTGTTATCATTCCCTAGGTTAGGGTTTCATGTTGTCACATGAAGTGTGGTTTGTACACTTGGCAACATCTTATGCATTTTAGGTTTTGCTCTTGCCTATATAATCAGGCATATGTACACTTTGTAAATAAATCCAGATCATCATAATAGAATCTCTATTTTGAATGTCATTATCATACTTTCTGTGTGGGTGAATATTTCTTCTTGGCAAAGGTCCTCCATTGAAGTCTGCAGCTTCATCAAAGCAACCTGTGTATCCAGCATTTCAACAGGCATCTCAAGAAGGCAATTTTGTTGGCAACAACACTTTCAAGAGGACTTGAAATATTTTTGGTGGGGAGTTTGGTGTAGGAGAACCTTCACCATGATTCTGTTTTGTAAATGATTTCAATTTTTTTCCTTTGTAGAAGTCATTTAAAAGTAATTCTCAAAAAAAAAATGTAATGATGTCAACATTTATTGCAATCAAAGTGTAAAAGTTGCATAAACAAACAATTAGGGAGTTAAAAAGGTCATTAGGGATACTAAACATTAGTGGGAAGTTGGAAATCAGTTGGAAACTGATTATTCATATTGTAATGTCTTTAAAAAGGCTCTTTGTACGTTCATAAGCTTGTGGGTGATTGAAAATTTGAAATGGAATAATGGAAAGCACAAGTTTCTGTAATTTTCTTCAGAAAATTCATAGTTTCCAGAATTTGTACGGATTTTTACAGCCTCAAATGATGGAATAAATGGTTGTAAGTGTTAGAGGGAACAATCACCTTCCATTTCCAATTCGTTTCATGCAGATTGGTTTATTTTTAAAGAAGTTATGCTAATTTTTGTAAACACAGTCTAAATTCTGATCTAGGGTAACAGTTTTCAATAAAATTCATGTTTCTAAACTTTTAACCATTGGATGTTGCTAAAAATTGGATAAAATGTCCATAATGATATCCTCTAAATTATCAAATGAGAGATTGGATTAATTAGTTGATTTGTGAAAGTTATAAGTTATTGTTTGCATGCATATCTGGTTATTTCGACCTAATATTTAGCAAAAAAGTCTGGACAGCAAGCCTGTGTTCCAAAACAAGTGTACCTACAAATGAGATTTGCTTTTAATGGCCGAAATGGGTACTCAAAAATGTATTTATATTTTGGAGATTCAATTTGGTTTGAATGTTACACCCGATTTAGTGTTTTGATTCTCTTCAAGCAAAATTTAGGTTTTTAGTGCAAGTAATTTGTAAATCTGATAAAACAGAGAAATAAGGCTGTGAAATTGGTTAATTTCTATCAAAATGATGATTTTGAAGATGTAGAAGGGTATGTTTTGAGTTTGATACAAGGTTAGAGTCATGTTTTGAAGAGTTGGGCTTGTAGCCATGAAAAAATTCTAAGAATTTGAAGTGATTTTGGTAAAGGATTGAATGGGAATTGTTTTAAGTATTGTTGTTTCTTCCTTTTCTCTGCATCAAGGCTCCAGGGCCAAATGGTTTCACTGCCATTTCTTATAAAAAATGTTGGGAGTTTATTGGGTTTGATATATTGAGCGCTATGGAAGAGTCATGGAAGTCTGTTGGAATGCTAAGAAAATTTAATGTTACTAATATTGCAATCATTCTAAAAATTTTGAATCCAAAGTCTTTTTCAGGTTTTAGGCCTATCTCTCTTTGTAATACAATATACAAGATCTTCACAAAAGCGATTTATCTTCGCCTTCATCCTCTCATTTCTTCAATTATCTTTGTGGAGCAAGGTGGCTTTGTGCCTAGCAGAGAAACCCCTAAAGGGGCAATAGTGGCGCATGAAACCTTGCATACCATAGCCTCTAATAAATTGTCAGCTATGATAATTAAATTAGATATGAAAAAAGCATATGATAGAGTTGATTGGTGTTTCCTAAATCAAGTTCTTTTGAAGTTTAACTTTTCTTCTAAATGATGTAAATGGGTAATGGCTTGTATATCTGGTGCAAGATTTTAGGTATTACTTAATGGCTCATTAGTAGGTTTTTTCAATTCATCATAGGGTGTCCGCCAAGGTGATCCTTTATCACCTTTCTTATTTATCATCTTGGTAGAGGCTTTGAGTAGGTCTTTTAAATCTACAAATCTTCAAGGGAAGATTAAAGCGGTCGTCTTTCCAAATACAAATTTATCAGTAACTCATTCTTTATTTGCTGATGATACTCTTCTCTTTGACAAAGCTGACATGGCATAAGCAAAAAATATAAAAATCCTTTTGGATAATTATACAAAGGTTTCCGGGCAAAAGGTAAATAAAGATAAATCAAAGATTTATTTGTTTAACACTAAAGATTAAATTATTGAATCTATATTCAAACTTTTTGGCTTCAATCAAGATCAATTGCCAAGAAAATATATAGGGATTCCCTTCTTTTCAGGTCAGAATAGGGTCTTGCATTGGAAAAAAATTATTCAGTCTGTTCAATCCAAATTGTTTTCTTGGAAAGGAAGATGGTTATCATTAGCAGGTAAAATTATTTTGGTTAAGTTCGTGCTTTCTTCCATTCCAAACTATTTTATGTCAGTTTTGAAAGCACCCAAGTCTATATTGCTTCAAATACAAAAATTAATTAGAAAATTCCTCAGGTCAGAGAATGTGGACACTCAAAAAAAGATACCATTAATTTCTTTAGAGGCCATGTGCATGGATAAGTTAAATGGAGGGGTAAGTCTCTGTAATATTGGTAATAGAAATATATCCTTAGGAGCTAAAATGACTTGGAGGCTATTTTCAAATCCTTCCCTGAAATGGTGTAAAATTATGCAAACTAAATATTTGCATAATCAAATCTCCATCAAGAATTTTTACTATCCTTGATCGTCCATCAGGCTCGGAATGTGGAATTTCCTCCTATTGTGTAGAAAGTTAATTCTCCCTCACCTATCTTGGGAAATAAATGATGGTAAACATGCACTTTTTTGGAATGATTCATGGAATGGGTATAAGAAATTAAATAGTTACAATCTGGGCTCCTCAATAAATTTCTTGACACAAAAATTTGGATCATATGTTTATCAATATTAAATGATAATGTGGAATCATTAATAGGAAAAGTCAATTGGAAATATTTTTCTTCAGAGCCAATTGATCATAATCATAAGGATATCATTGCCTCCTTAATGAATGATATAATATTTTATGTTTCATCATGTGTTGACAGATTAATCTGGTCCAAATCTCTCTCAAGTTGTTATTCGGTCAAAGAGGGGTACCTCTCCATTTCAAAATCTAGTTCCAATTCCCAATCTCTTAGAGCCTATAGTTTTTGTTGGAATTCTAAAATTCTTCCCAAAGTTGGTTGCTTTGCCTGGCTAGCAATCCAGAACAAAATCCTAACAAGTGATAAACTTTCAAGGTTGAACATCTCAGTTCCTTTTATTTGTGTCCTTTGTGAATCAAAGCTAGAGAATGTCAATCATCTATTTATCTCATGTTCAATTGCACAAAGTTGTTGGCACTTTGTTTTATCAAAGCTAAAGATTCAATTTCCTCTTCCTAATACTATATGGGATTTATTTTCTAGTTGGCCAAAATTATACAAGTCTTCTTTTTTTGCGTGTCTATGGGAAGTGATTCTTGCATCAGTCTTGTGGTCTATCTGGTGGGAAAGAAATAAAATCATCTTTAGGAAAGAAAAACAGAAAGTTGAGCATATTTTGTCTTCTTTGGAAATTCATATCCCAGAAATTGTCAATACTTATGTTTCAAAAACAAAGCACATTGGATCTTCTTTCATGGATTGGGATTCCAAAGTTATTTTAAATTGGCCTCTTCTAATTCTGCCTTTTAAAGGTAGTCTTCACCATGTATCAAGCAAAGTTGATAGATCCAAGATTATATGGTCCCCTCCCTCTTTGGGTTATTTGAAATTAAACTTTGATGGAGCTTCAAAAGGTAATCCCGAAATTTCTAGAGCAGGTATTGTAATAAGAGATACTAATGGTATAGTTATTTGTGCCAAATCTATTAAGTTAATGGTGGGTACAAATAATGAGGCTGAAGCATAGGCTCTACTATTTGGCCTAAAAATGGCATTAGATTTCAAATTATCAAAGTTAGAGATAGAAGGGGATTCTCTTATTCTGATTAATGCTTGCAGGGAAGGATTCTCTCATAGTTGGAAGTTATCTTATATGGTAAAGAAAATTCAAAAACTTCTAGAAAATTTCTTGTATTATAACTTATTGCATACCTATAGAGAAGAAAATAGGGTGGCAGATTATTTAGCTAATCTAGGCTGCAATCAACATGAAAAATAAATGCTTCATATTGTTCAAATTGGGAAATGTGACTTTTCATTGGAGCAATTAATTTCCAAAGAGGAAATTTCTATTGATCAAAGTGGATAAAAAATAATTAAGTCTTTTTGTTGTATATGCCAATTATGGATATGATAGGTCTTAAAGTTGATCTTTTAGCTATCATATTTATGGTTGGCACGTCAACATAATTTTTTAATCTTTTTGGCCCGATGGAGGGAGTCTTAACATAGGAATACATGATGATTAATTGCAATACTTTTATTCTTATGTATAAAGGAGAATGTGCAAAATGTGAATGATATTGAGATCATAGATTTGGTTGACTTGTTATAAGAATGATTATAGGAGAGGTCTGACATGAGGTATATATCATGCCTTGTCTAAATCAGCCAGTTGCGGGTAAATATAATTATGATAACATAAAGGTAAGAATTTCAAATATTCCTGATGGCAAGGTCATGATTACAAGTACAATGTCGATCTCATTGCATGGAAAATTTGGTGTTCTCCCGTACTTGATGGGATGCTTTTTGTTGGTCCAAATCAGCTTGGTTGCCATCAGTAATACTTGATATTCTTATATAGCATTCAGATTTTGTGTAAAGGATATCATGATACTAATTCATCATAAGTTGGTAAGGGATTTTTTATGATAAAGAGGTAAGCCTCAAAATAATGGGAGCCAAAAGTTTATAAATAGGCAGCATTGTCTTATTTTATACATTAGAAAATAAGAAGAGTTCTTTTAATAGTTATTTTGTCTATGTTAGCTATTGTGCAAAGTAAGGCAGGTTGAAATGGAGTATCATCCTCAAAAATTTTGAATGTGGCTGCCAGTTCAAAGTTGGGAAACTCCGACTTCTGTTCTTTGCAGTGCTCAAAAATATATCTTCTCACGTGGAGAAGGTTATATTGGTGGTATCTTCCCTCCCCATTATCTTCCTCATAATAAAGCAGTGGTTAATGCTTTTGATGCATTAAAATTATCTGTAGAGTTTTTTGACCCCTGTCATTTGAATAAGGCTTTGTCAAAATATTCTAACCAGCTGGGAAGGGATTTGGCAGATAGATTCAGGGAGAAGCTTTATTATATATCCTTTCTTTTTTTTCATAATTGTCAACATCCAGCTTCTTCATTGCAAATAAATCCAAGACAGGGGAATATTTAAGCTCAGGATGGCTCCAGTTTGTTGAAGGAGGAAGCAGGAATTGAAAATCAGGAGGACAATATGTATGACTTCATGCAGATGGAGGAGTAAAGGGAAATGTTTTAATATTTGCAGATTATGTACATGCTTGTGAACAAGCAACCAATAAGTTGTATTTAGTGTATAGGTTTACACTTTTAGGTAGATAAACTTTGTTATGGTTGTATGACTATAAAAAGTCAACATTTTGTAATCAGAAGCACTACATTTTTGGGCCAAAACCGAAGGTTTTCTCACTGGCTCTTTCTTGCCGGTATGCCCTTTGAGCCAGTAAAATGTATACTATATTACAAATAATAAATATATATATAGTGGTTTGCCACTTTTGTTTTAAAAAAAAATGAAAAAAAATATTCAACAAAACATTATAAAAAAAATTCCTCATCAATCTTCATGTTATTAGCTCTCTTTCCAAAAAAGGAATTAGCAAAACAATTTTTTTTGGGTCAAAAAATGGTGTCCGTACATGTGCATGGTATGGTAAAAAAACAGAGACTTTTAAAAAGTGGTTTTTATAGATCCCTATCAAAATTTAATTTCTACAATCTGGGTATTTGAATAATTTACATATTTAGAAACTAGATTCAAAATTCAAACTTTCATATTAGTGATTTTTTTAAAAATTCATTATGTAAGTTCCTCAAATTTTCAGTCCAAGTGTGAAAAATTGTGAATAGCAACAAAAACACTTCCACTTTTTGAGCTTTTTGTGGACCCAACTTCTTCCATCAGCCCTACTTCAAACTTATAAATTATGCTATCACTCTCAATTATATTTGTTATGACTATAAATATATAAGAAACATCAAGGAGAAGCTCTTTATGAAACCAAAGATAGAATTCATTATAACAAATGCGTATGCAACAAAATAATCAAGAAAAAATAATTTAGAATAAATAAAGAGAAAATAAAACCCTCTCCATTTCCTCCTAATACTCCTTGAGAATAAAAAACAACTTTTAAATCATGTCCTCTACCAATAAAGAAAGAATACCATAATTTCATTTCTTTTTATGTACCAAAGCACGGATGATTTTCTCCTTATGCTCCAAAGAAGAATAAGAAAACAACTTTCAACAATCCCATTTCAACCTCTTTAAAAGGTGCTACTTACATATAGGTTCTAAAGAAAATTTAGAATATATTCAAAAAGAATAAGTGAATCTAAATCTACAAGTACAATAACAATATTAAAAAGGCTCTTTCTCCCATTCTACATATATTAAAAATATTTAATGACATCATATTATGTTGAGATTCAAAACATTAAAGGTGGTTGCAAACCATATAAATATGATGAGAACACTATATTAGTTTATAATTCATCTAATATTATTACTTGAGATATGGAGCTTTATTACTCTACACACATGTTTATATACTTTATGTTATTTTGATGGTGTCCCCCATTTCAGAGGTATATCTTTCAGCATTTTCACTATCCTACTGTATTAATAATAAATACTTAAATTATATTCTATAGGGTTGCAATTATAATGATTATATTTAATATTTTTATCACATTTTACTAACATAATATTTATCATGATGATTGCAATATTTATATGATATTTCACATGATTGGAATAATTATGATTACATTTTAGAGTCAAGTCACTTCACACTTGAAAATGGTGTTGGATGCTCTCAAGGACATTTTTCATGACTATAGGTACATAAGAAACATAGAATAGTTCTTTCTTGTGAACCTAAAGATATAATTTATTAATTAAACCATATGAATCTATGAAAAATAAATAATAAAAGAATTAATAAAAAAGGAAAAATAAGGAGCAAAAGAAGCCCACTTCATTTCCTCCTAATGCTCCTAAGCACAAAAACTAGCTTATAAGTTCCCATGTTCTCTACTAATAAATCAAGAGATATAATTTTATTCCTCTATATAGAATAAAAAAAAGGAATATTTCATCTTCATGCTTTGAAGAAGAATAAAAAATAAAATTTCGACAATCCTAATGCTACCTTATTTGAAGACACTACTTCAACATGGGTTCTAAAGAAAAATTAAAATATAAAAAAGATAATTAATCCTTCCAAATTCCTAAAATCATTTAATTGAACTAATCTCATTGATTCTCACTTATTGCTAAAATCCTATAATAAATTCCTATCCATCTATTTATTCTAGAAAATCACAATCCTCCACCTTAAACATGTGATCTCTCACATGTGTGAGAGGAAACTGGTTATGTCTCTCTTCCCCATGTGATCTCTCACACATTCTAGAGAAGTCTCATGTCTCCATCCCTTATCCCTATGTTATATCTCACATATGTGAGAGGAGTCAAATTTTCCATTCTACTTCCCTATGTGTTCTCACACATGTTTGAGAGGACACTATGCATTGTCACATATGTCCGGGAGTACACATCAAAATATTTCTTCCCTATCACATGTGTGAGAGCACACTTGTCATAATCTCTCTTTCCCATGATTTTTTCCACACATATATAAGAGGATACAATCTCATCCCTTAGATCTAGTCAAACCAATCCCAGCCATTCAAATCTGTTTATCCTCTTCCTCTCTAATTGTACAATTGATATGATTCCACTTGGAGGATTTTTGTTCACCATAACCTCTCAAACATTTATATCCTTTGATCATCAAATAAAATCATAACCCTTGATCCTCCGTCCTCAACACCTATAAATCAAACCATCCTCGATCCATTTGAATAAAATCTATCCATTACAAAGTCATGTTATCAAATTGAAGAGAAACCATATATCACCAACTTATCTAAGAGCACATCAATAGGATTCTTGTGAGATTATTTAATATTTATCAAGGTTTTGGGTGCTTCATCCTCTTAAGTAGAGGCAAGATGTAAAGGTTCATGTTTGTTGCATTGGTTCATCTTATGGTCTCATATATAAACAAACTAAAACATATGACATATCACCTTTAAACTTTGAGATTATGTATTTATGAGAGGACAACCTAAAAGGGAATATTAAAATAATATATATATAGTCGTTGTTAAAAATATTGAACAAATGAGGATAGTCTCCTATGTATACTTTTTTTAACATCACACCTATATAGACTATACGATGCCTTCTATAAGTCTAGGTTGTTAAACTATCCTCCTAAACTAAATCATGTGATTAACTAGTTTTTATTGCAAATGTATGTATATATCAAACTTTTGGTAGAAGTGATCCAAATCTTGGATTGACACATTGTTTGGCTTTGAAACTATAACATTACTCAAGTTAGGGTTCTATGGGACTACTATAGGACTAGTTTGGAAACATGTGAAGAAAATTCAGAAATTCAATTGATATACCCATTATTATTTTTAAATTCCAACTTTAAGGAGGAACTCCCTAAGATGGGGACAATAGTAGTACCCTAATGCTTCCAATATTCACTAGGATATAAATCTTAGAGCCTTGTGAATTATGATCCTAAACATGACATAAATTAAATTAACTTTATTTTTAATGTCAATAGATTATGATAAAATCTTATGCTAGATATATCACGTTTTATAATAAAATATAATAACATAGGTAGTTTAGAGTAGGCATGATTTTGATTAAGGTTTTGATTCTATAATTACTTAGTATAAATTTGAATGATTATTTTTGAGTAACCCATATGCAATATCCACCACACTCATGACAATAGTACTAAAAAAATGACTAGAAAGAATCATAATTTAATTTAAGGTCCCAAACCAATGAATTTAGATTAAAATTTAGGTTAATTTTTAGATTGTCTACAAATTAGAAATTTGGTTAGAGTTGTGTCATCCCGGGGAGGGATCAAAAACTTTTTTAATTATTCCATTAGATTTTATAATTCTAGTTGTATATTGGTGAAGGGATTCATTATCACTAGTGTCTTAAGATTCTAATTTAGTTCCATTATGTTCATGTGTGTGTAGTGTGTGATGTCACATAGTCAAAGAATTAACTTAGATCCTTCATATTGTTTTCTAATTTAGGAATAAGATAAGATATCAATAATTAATGTAAAAGCTAAAAGTTTAGGGAACCCACCAAAGCCTCATTGATAAAAGATAAATCTTGCATCATTTTTAGGATTGAAGGTCTTCTTCTCGAGCTTATCATTGAAGATAAATTAGACCCTTTGAATATTTATCCCCTTTAAAAAAAATGGTTGAGACTCTAATACTATTCAAGTATCAATTAATATTATTTTGTTTTCTTATTTAGCCTCATGTTGGAAGATGGTATACTCTTATAATAATAGTTTATCTTTTATAAGTTATTTTTGGTATTTTCTATGATTATATAGTGTAAAATTGGCAAAGAGAATGGTGGTTATTGACCTTGTATTTCAATCTAATAGAAAGTGCATATTTGTAGTCATTACCAGAGCACATTAGTAGCCCTACAGTGAATCAATCCTCTAATATTTGCTTGATCCTATAGTTCACACAAATTGTAAGAAGCCCCATAAAATGTCTTAGGGCCCTCATGCACCATTGGATGACCCACACTTCTATTTTATCAAGTATGTAGATTTTAGAAATTATTAATTAACTTACTACATTGCATACTCTTGCAACCTACAAGGATTATTTGGAATTTTTTCCTCCAAGTGTTGCATCGATCATTTGTTGAAAACATGATCTAATGTTTTGTGTACCTGTATTAGGCTCCATAGAGAATGTTAAAATAGCAGTATTCTATTGGTTGGTAGTATTATATATCATCTACAATGAGTCCTTTACCTTATGTCTTATTGAGTTAGCATGCCTAAAGGATGATGAAATTGAAAAGAAACATTACAACCTCTTCTACTGTATAGGTGTTTTCAAAGCTTCCAATCTCTTATAGATGCACCATTGGCTAGTTCATAGTCATGATTTTGGTGGTGGGGCCCTTTCAATATAAGAATGTAAGAAAAGTGATGCTAGTTATTGTTACAAATTAAAATTGATTTTTTTTCCTTGATCATTGAATTTTATATGACTTACATAAATTTATTATCATTTTTCAAAATACTTTCATGGTGGAACATATGAGATTGGTTTCTTGAAGGAAAAGTGATATCCTAAAAATTGTTACTAAAAATATCTTGTATTGAGATAGATAGATTGAGGATTATCACATGCTTAAGGGGAAATATCTCTTTGTTTGAAATCATGATTGCATCAACTATTTGTATCACCTCCCATAAATTTAAATTAGATTTACAATTAAATTAATTTTTCTCTCACTTGATCATGAACACTTAATCATAACCATCTACCATTGTAGATGCTTAATAACTAGTATGAGTTTCAAACAAACACTAAAACCACCCATGTGTTCTTCAACCCAATAGTAATCTCACTAAATAGGACTATAATGTTACTTGTGAAAAGCATATAATGAATTACTATGCCATCAATCCTTACCTTCCTATCTATAGATAAATTTATTGGGATTAAGTAAATAAATAAAAGAAATGGGTCTATTTTTCTAGTAGCTTGGAAGGGATATGCCATATGTCATAAATCTAGAAGATGGTTCTTTGGAGTCTTCCCTTTATTATGTCTTCATCAACCTTCCATGTGCATAGATTTTTCCTCATCAACACTCTAATTTACATCCATGTATCTTTGTTGAGTGTTCTCCATTGCCTCCAACATCTCATAGAGGTAACATAAAACATTATTGAGATATTTATTCTAGATTCTTAGTTCCTTTCTCAACACTCATCCTATAAAATACACACACCATTTACACAATAAAAATAACAATGGAGCACATCTACACTACATTCTACCCATCCTCATATTTTATGGAGGTTAGAATTAGCATGGTTGCAAGCTTTAGTCAATGCCATGTGATGCTTTCACCTCTCCATAAGCCAAACCTTGGACTATGGAATCCATATTTGATACAATAGTAATGTCAATTCCCAAATGAAGGTATGCCTAGTCATATATAAAGGAGATTCAACATATAGATTAACACTCACCAAAAGGAAGAAAATGCAAGGATATGGTACAAGCAAAAAAAATTTCAAGGCCAACAAGAACACCTTGACAATATTTACACAAAACTGATATTTATTAAATTTCATAATGATATTTTAGTGGCCAAAACCAACCAATTTTAATTAATGTAGCCTACTCCAACATTAAATGTTTTAAACTTTTTCTAATGCATTAAACATATAAAATCTATTTCAAATCTATAAAATGTAGTTGTTAAAGATTAATAGATCATCCAGTAAGATGAAACAATTAACTACTGGTCTTGTTTGACTACCATCAATCACTCATGTGCAACTACATGTGGACATTGATTAACTATCAACATTTGTGCTCAATATTCTTGCTATTATACAAATCCAATGTGGGTTTATCAATTGTGGAGCACTCATAGGAATAATGCATACTATTGCATGACCTTACTTCTTCCACATGCTAAAGTTCTATCAAAAAATTGGATGACTTTTAGGATTTCACTTTCCAACCATGTGCCCTTACATTAGTAGAAAAATGAATATCACTATATCAAGTGCTAATCTTGCTAATGTAATCCAATTGATGTATTGTATTAGAGTGTACCTTGAAGTGTTCACTTGATAATGGATGACACTTGATAGAACAAATTTGAATTTTCATTGATTTATGATGTGTTGAATGATGCATATGAAAATTAGGAGAATAATATTTTCAATGCTTTGTCAAACATTCTTTTTATAATGATACTCTCCATAATGTGTAAATGTCCCAGGATGACATTTTTAAATACACACCCTAGATATAGAAATTAAAATTTTGACACTTAGATATAAGTGAGAAATGATTAGATCTAAGGATTCATAGATATGAAATGTGAAAGTTTACATTTTAAAATAAAATGACAAATTGCCAGCATACAAATTTATTGAAGTTGAATAAACTATTCAAATCATAAACACCAAGATTCTAAGAAATAAAATATGGCATATTACTTTAATAAAATAAATTTTAGATAAATAAATACATCAAAATAATCAAATCATATACTAAAATAATACATTCAAACCACTTATCCAAAATAATATAATACTAAAATAAGTATCAATCTGAACTTGTATAATCTAAAAATTAAAGAATACAAATGAAAACAAGAAAATAAAGTAGAATGGCATCCTAAAAATATAATGTCGAATGAGCTTAACATCTTTTTGAATAGTTAGCTTCAAGATGTTTGGATAAGTTGTGTGCATATTTTTATATCAACATTTCAAATCATACTCCATGATCCATCATCGAGATGAAAAGTAGAAAGAGAGAAATGAAATACAAGATATCAAACTTGGATAGAAATAGGAGAGAGGTGAGAGGGTTGGGAAGCACATAAACCAAAAAATGCTAATATCTATTATAATAAAAATGAAAAAATATGGTTATAAAACACAAACTAAAAATTATAAAAAAGGAAAGGATGAAAAATATTACTAAAACCAAAGAAAAGCAACAAAATTAATTTGTAATATATTATATTATTAAAAATTAATGATATTATAAGATAAAAAAAATTAGTTAAGAGATATAACAAATTCATCTATTACAAATATCATTACTCTTTTTATAATATAATTTATTACAAACTCATCTTGTTTCTTTTCTTTGGTTTTAGTATATTTTTGCACCCTTTCCATTTTTATAATTTTTATTTTGTGTTTTATAACCTTAGTTTTTCATTTTTATTATAATATATATTAGCATTTTTTGGTTTATGTGCTTCCCAACCCTCTCACCTCTCTCCTATTTATGTCCAAGTCTTCTATCTCATATTTCATTTCTCTCTCTTTCTACTTTTCATCTTGACGATGGATCACAGAGTATGATCCAAATTATTAATGTAAAAATATGCACACGGTTTATCCAAAAATCTTGAAGCTAAATATCATGAACTATGGAAACAAAATGTTATTAATATTTGTGAATACAAAACTGCAGTTTATTGTAAAGGATTAACAATATCCTTATTTTGACACCAAAATATATGACTGTATATTTAAATCCCTCAATTTGAATGACAAGTAGAGTACTGATCTAACTTGTGATAAGATGTTTTTTCCTTTTAACTTATTGGGTTTACTTCTTTGACGTTTACTAGGGAAATTGGGTTTACTTCTATCAGAAAATTCTTGGAGGCATCTTATAAATAGTTCACATGCCTTGTCTCTACTTCCATATTTTTCATACATGTCTACCAATGCAGTTGCAACTACAAGATTTGATACAATTCATCTTTCCTTTATTCAAAGATGGATGCCCACACCCCATTCCAAAGCTCTATTTTTGGCACAAGAGGGGACAATGTTGGTAGAGATTACAAAATGTGGATTTACACCTACCAATTACATTTGAACAAAGTTTCTAAATCATTTTCAAGGAATGCATTTTGTGCATATCCTGCAATCATAGAATTCTATGAGACCACATTTCTTTTAGGCATCATATCAAGTAGTTCACATGCCTTATCTATGCTTCCACACTTTATATACATATTTAGCAAAGAATTTCCAACTATAATATTTTACTCTAATTCCCATTCCATTATTTTTTATGGATGTACATACCCTATTTTTAATCTCCCATTGTCTCACTACAACAACCATTTGTATAAACAAAAGCTAATGAATCACCCTTCTATGGGAAAAATACCCACATCTCAGAATAATTGTGGTGACATTACCTAACTTAAAACTCCAATGAAGCCCTATTTTGAGTGGAAATTATTTTCTATCATGGCCATGGAGTAAGACATGTATGTAGAATAAAAATGAAGTCAAATGAAGATGAGAATAAAAATAGCATCCATTGTACTTTTGCATAGGAGAAGTTTGAATTCAAATATTTAACAACGAGTGTTATTTCAATGGAAGTAGATGACGAAAAGGAAAAGGTCCCACACTAGCCACCTAAGAAGTCAAAGCTTAGTGTCTGTTGGTTAAGCCCAACCTAGGTTGAAACCTCTTCAACTAAGAGACAAGGACCGAGGGGTATCTATTCTTCCAAATCCATCTGAGGTAGGATCTTGGCCTCATCCCTTATGATGTCAGAGCCTTGCACTCAACAAGACTTGATCCCTAGTGGGCTCATTCAGAACCATTCAACTTCACTAGAAAACCTAGGGTCCATTGACTTGATTATGATCTTTATAAGAGGTTTCAAAAATATTTTTTTTTACTAGAATAATACTAAAATTATTATGATTTAATTTAGATTTTTAATTGAGTGAGTGAAAATTTTGATAATTGGTGTATAGTTATTTACTATTTTAATTTTTTTTGTTATAATTCTTAATTTTTGTTCTTGAATGTCTTTTAAGAAAAGAAATAAGATTTAAATTAGGTTATTCTTAAAAAAAATTAGGATCAATTTCACATTGATGTTTTATTTGGATAAAAATTGTGTTATAAAATTGATCTTAAGTTTCCAAAATTGATATTGATTGGATGAAAGTGATTTAGTACTAGTATATTGACCTTTGCACTTGAAAAGAATAGCTTCATCTTGTTTATGTTCCAGTTATCATAGTATTCTGCATTTCAAGTGTTATTTCATAAAATTGAGTTTGTTAATACATTTAAATTTATCTCCCAAAATAGCCTATCAATCATTTCTATCATAAGAAAATAACAAACCAAGTCTTGATAAGGCTGATTCACCTCCTCAAGGTTGAAAGTCAATCTGATCTTTGGGAGATATCTTTTTTCTAATGAAATTAGGAAAAGTGTAAGTGTGTTAGATCATTCCATCACATATTAAACCCCCTACATGCACACACTCTATCCACATTTTTCTTCATTTCAATTGCTAAACCCCAAATATGAAAAATTGATTTAAGGTAGAAATAAAATGATATTTGATGCAATATGATAAGGTCATGAGAGCTTAGATGAGAAGTTCTATACAAATGATATGTTCAAAACTAAAGCTAACTCATGACAAGGGGTTTCCACAAATACAAAGCTACACAATAAGATAAAATATGTCACATAAGGGTGATCCCACAATGTTGGTTTACAATGTTTGGCCAAATTGGATACTAAACTGATTTTTTCTAACTAAATCTCCACTTTTGGGTGCCTATAGTGGCTAAACCATGAGGAATTTGAAGATGATGCAAACTAGTTATTTGTAACATTTTTTCTGTAGATTCTAAATATATATTTTTCAATTTGTTTGGAATCAGATGGCATTTCTTTTTCCATCTTCTTCGAAAACTAGTTTTTTTCAGTAAACACCATTTTTAAGGAGTGAAGCTCACCATATACAACATAACCATTTTTCCATGAAGGATAAAATTCTAAATTTTTCGAATTTAGATTTGTAACTATGATATATAGTTCTTTCATTTGGTTTCATAGTGTTTTATTGAATATTCTTTCCTTAATAAAGTTTCAAAGTCAAACCAATTATAATTCAAACATAGGTGGACCATATACAACATAACTTTTTTTGTATGTATCAAAATTCAATTTTATTTTTTTTGATAATCTTCTATTTCTCCACATGTGTATAACAAAGAGCCTGATTTTCAATGAAAAAATTACATTCATAAGAAATAAAAATAAATATAATATTCAATTTCAATTTATTTAAAATTATACTTTTTGGGAAGCTTAAAATAAGGACTACATACTTACAAATAATTTATTTTAGATTAATTCATTTGATCCCCCAAAAAGTTTCTCATACTAAAGGGACTTGTTGTCATATGAAATTGCACCCTGTTGAATATAGACTGAACATTCTAATGACACAATAAAAATTACCTCAAGGTGTGGGACCTGGCAAGTTAAGGTCAAGTGTCTGGAGGAGGCTAAATTCCTCTTTTGATTTAAGTGCAAATGTGTTGGTCCAACCCAACACATAGAATCCTACCATTACCCTACTTTGACCAACTCAAAAAGGAAAATGGATAGAAGGAATTCCTATAAAAGGAAATGGGAGTGATAAACCAAGATATAAATGTTTCTTCATGCTTATAATTGCCTAGAGTATCAAAAAAACCACTAAAATATATCACATGGTTCTCTATTCCATCAAATTTATAAGAGAGCATGAAGCCTAGAGTTTTGAAAGCTTCCTAAAATGGTGTGGATTACCCACATTTAATAATCATAGTAGATTAGCACATTGATATATCTTGTAAAGATGAAAAAATTCATACATGTAGAAAGGAACTATTATGCAGTTTTGCACACATGCCCCACTGAATGTGGGGACCCTCTCTTTTTTTTTTGCTTTTGGTGTTTGGACCCTTTCTTTTGGGGGTTTTTGCTTGCTTGGGTTTGTGCCTTAAAAATCATTTTGCCAATTAAAGTGGCATTCTTCTGAACTATATTGAAAATCTGAAGTTTTTGGCTTTATCTCGGGTTTTTCACTGTTTTTGGGAAAATCCGCCTGAGCCGGATTCTCCCGGTTCCTTCTTATTGTCTGAAATTGATCTTTTGCACTACTTTCAGGAAAGTCTACACATCCTGGATTTTCTCGAAATTCGTTGCAATGTCGAATCCCCAAAATGTCTTTGTGACCGTGGCTATCTTGTCGAATGCATTCATGGCGTTTGTGTGGAGGTCTTTTGGCTTTGATATATTGATTCTTTAAGCAGTAATTGATCATTTTGAGTTGTGCATTTGCTATCATTTGAGCTTGTGTGTTGAGGTTCTTGGTGTTTGCTGGATATTCGTATTTTCGAGGCCATTTGGGTTACACGTTGCATTTCCTGCACGTGGCTGTATTCTATTTTCACTGAGCAGTTGTATCTCGAATTCATCAGCTTCCACCTTCATGTTTCCATGGTATGTAGATGCACCCTATTCTCTATTGGTTTCAATGGCTTTTCTTTGTTTGGTTGGGGAGTCTTTCGTAGGTTTCCTGGTTTTCTGGATGCGCGTCATTATTATGCATTTTTGGGTTTTTCATTTGATACACGAGTTCGTTTTGTTGATCGAATGTTTATGCTTGGTCTGGTGTCGGGTCCTGTTTGGGCCTTGGCTTGTTGTGGTTTCAAGATTTTTGTTCTTTTGAATGAACAAGTCACCTGTACTTTCATGGCAGACATTTAGGGTTCCCAACTTAGGTCATGGCTGTTTCTTCTCTAAATTGCTAAGAAGTGGGTCATTGGTTTGTATTTTATTCATTAAGGTCCTAGGTCAGGTTGGTTTTAGATTTCTAGCATGGATTTGAAGTGATTTAAATTGATTTGATGAGAGTACCGGGGATGTAGACAGGTTCAGGTTTTTGAGGTCTTTGCGGAATTTCACTTGGTCCTGATTTCCCTGAATTTTCTATCTCCTTTTCTTTTTTCACTTTCTGCTAGATTTCATTTGGTTTTGCCAAAATCCATTTCATCTAGATTTTCCCGAAGTCCGCGGTTGGGTTGTTTTATTGATGTTGAGCTTTGATACTGTTATATCTGGATTTCGCCAAAATCTGTTCCACTCGGATTTTCCCAAACAGTTCGTGTCCCTTCGTTTTTCCTGAGTTAGTTGTAACTGTTGTTGATTTTGCCAAAATCCATCTCTGGCGGATTCTTCCGGGTGTTTTGGAGAAATTTTGAAATTGATGGTTTTTGATTGTGGGTTTCTTGGTAATACATTTGATTAACTTAAAGAGCTTATGCTAAGTATTCCTAATTCTTTTCCTTGGTTGAGTTGGTGATTTAAATGATGTTTTGGGACTTTGTTTGTTTGGTTCATTGGAATCTGCCTGGTCCAAATTTTCCCAAAAATCCTTCCCAGTGTAGAATCCGCAAGGGGAGCTAAATCCCAAATTTTGAGATAATGATCTCTTGCACTTATTTCTTCTTATGAATCTAATTGTGGTTATTCTTATGTGCTTGCATGTCGGATCAGGACAGAATGTTGCTGGTCAAGGCAAGGGAAAGGCAACTAACCTTGGTGCAGAGGCTTCTGCCATCTCAGAGGTAGAAAAGGTTAAGTTAGATATGAGGAGCAGCGAGCCTAAGAGTAAGCTGACTTCAATTTGGTCAGGAATTACGGACACCAACATTGGCATGTACGATTACGAGGAATTCAAGGCTGAGATGTCAACTCCTAACCTTCCTTTGCTATCAAGGAGGATGGTGGATTCCAGATTGGCCCATGTGGCAGGATTTCCTTCTACAGTGCTGAGCTAGTGCTAGAGTGTTCTAGTAATTATGATAGGGGTACACAAAGGATTATTGGCCCTCAGGGTAGGATTCTTGCAAGATTCAGTCCAGTGTCTATTGATGCAACCTTCGACATGCCTGATAGGTCTCATGTGGTAGCCTTTGACAAGGATGGGGCTAAGAAATATTATGAGGAGAACATTGTTAAATATCAACAAGTGATTAACTCTTGGATGAAAAAGCCTAAATCTCATTTCTCTAAGTTGCCTAACCAGTTGTTCAGATTGAAGTTCAAGAGGGAATACTATAATGTTATCACCCTTCTCAGTAGATTGGTAGGATTGAACATTGCAGGGGTTTTTGAGACTTGGATGTTCCATGTGATTGCTAGAATGGATCAAGGATTTGACTATCACTAGGCAGGTGCCATTAGTGCTATAATTCATGAACAATTATGCAATGTCTTGTAGACCATGACTTTCACTATGACCTCATATCTAGTATATTCCTTGGCCAGACATCATCCATATAAGGGATTGAGCACTAGGGGTATTTTTGGGCAAGATGCCATCTATCAGGTATATCCATAGTTGCACTTGATTGGTGGAAGCTACCAAAGGTCGAATGATGCCTTCACTATGTACATAGATTGTTGTAGGGTGCAGAACATGTAAGAATCTTGGATAAGGAAAAGGAGTTGATAAGGAGGTATGGAGCTTCGTTCATTTAGTTCCCCACCTTTTCATAAGTTAGAGTTGATGGTTTTCAGAGGGCTCCTTACAGACTCACTAGATATCCCACTGATCATGTTGTGTTATTGGAAGTCACTAGGCAAATTTGTGACTTTGACAATGTAGTAAAGGGAGAAATGCATAAGATAGGTTTTGGGAATGATTTCCTTTTGAAGATAGGAATGGGTGAAGTTTGTGCCTCCATTCAGTTTGCTCATGCTTTAGAGGAGGAGATGGGTACTCTTGGTCTTCCCTTCCACACCAAGAGAACAATATTTGACATAACTAGTGAAGCTCAAAAGAAGGCCAACAGAGATTATAGCCATAAGCCTCATATTGAGGATTACTGGGTTAACCTCACTGATGAGTTTGAGGTAAGGAAGAAGAGTTTTTCCAAACTACCAGTGGAATTGGTGATGTTGTATAATGTAAAGGCCATCCCAGACCAGATTGAGGAAGATGGAAATGTGATCCAAGGTCATGTTTATGAGGCGGTAAAAGATAAACTAGCTGGAGAAGTTGACTGGTTGGAAGAGGAGAAGACTGATTTGGATTAGGTCATGGCCCCAGTAATTAAGTAAACCAAGATGTGGTTGAAGCACAAAATGCTAGAGCTGGAAAGTGAGGGTGTTCCATGCACCTATGAACTAATGGGAGATTTGGATTCTCATTCTACTTCTGAAGGGTCACTTGAACCAGAACAAAAGGGCAAGGAAAAGGTGGATTCTCCTTTCAGAATTCAGGTAAGGGAATTCCAACCTCAGAAGGTTGTAGAGGTGGCCAAACAGAAGAAGCCTATTGCTAAGAAGAGGAAACATGCCTCTAAGAAAGAAGTTGAGAAGAATAAGGAAGAAGAGGAGGAGGTTGAAAGTGCTCCACCATTGGAAAAGAGAAGAAGAATTATAAGACTATCACAAAAAGGGGAGGAGACTCTTAAGGTTGACAAGGTAATTGAGCCACCAGTGGTAGAGGTGGAAAGTTCGTGGGAAAGGACACAATTTTACGTGAGGAGATCAAGGACTCCTTCTCCGAAGGACACTGCAACAATGGAGAAGGTCTCGGTCAATATTCTTGTTGTGGAACAGGTGAATGTATCTATTTCCCAGGATGTTAATAACCTGCAAGAAGAACCAAAGAAAGGTCAAAGTCCTAGGGATTTACAAGAAGAAGCATTTCAGGAAGGAGACCTCTTTACGGCAGAAGTAGAAATTGATAAGGTATTGCAGTCTCCCTTGGTGGCATATGCAGATTCGCCTGTAGAGGAGAAAGTGAACAAATCCCCTCAACAGGAGGAGGTAGTAACTAAAAACTTATCACCATACCAAGTTGTAGTGGAAGAGCAATTGCAACAAGAAGGAAATCCAACTGTCGATGTTCCTAGAAGTCCAAGTGTTGAAAAGCATGCAACTGATGATCAACAAGAGAAAGAACATGATAAGCAAGGCACAATACCTACTGGGTCCACTATTGTAGATTGGCTTGAGAAAGGCTTGAGGAGTAAAATGGTAATAGTGGAAGATGCTCCTCCTAATTGGGATGTCCTAAAGGCCAATGTGGAGAAAGGGAAAACTAAAAATAAAGCAAGGGTTGAATCCCGAATTGAAAGGGATGGATCTGGAAATAGAGTGGCCCATATTGCTACCCCTACTCCAAACAAAGATAGGGACAATGTGACTGCCCAAGATTATAATGTGTAGACTATTGGTTTAGGACATGCTACCATAGAGCAAGATATCAAAGAATATGAGGGTTCCAGTGCATTGATTGTGGGGAGATTGAAGAAGGCAGTGCAGATAAGACATGAATTGGAGGGAGAGAATGAGAAACTGAAAAGATACTTGCTAGAGTTGATGAAACCTTTGCAGGCTATTGGTTCCCCCTCTTCTGCTGTAGGATTCCTTCCCTAGGAGACAATCTCTGAGTTAGAAAAGATGAAGGGCACCTCACATGCTACAGTCACTTGGTTACAAGGTGTCCAAGCTAAGGGAGATGAGGCCATCAAGGGCATTTTTTCTACTGTAGGGGATGCTATGAGGTCAGTAACATTGCTGAAGACTATGTTAGCTCAAGATAAGGAGGATACTGATCTCCTACTGTAGAAGGTTACAACAATTATGGGATTCACCAAGGATGAATTTGTAAGATGTGGGATTATTCCTCTTCCAAGGGTTTTTGAACATTGGGAATGGTTTGAAATCCTACTAATGAGGTAGAAGGCCTTGAAAAATATTAATAAATAGGCAAAGAAAATTGAGGATGCCCTGACGGATGTGTATGATAAATGCATTTCATTCTTCGAGGTTATGACTGGAAGGAAGAAATTTGCTTTGAAGCATCTTAGTTTGGAACATCTTAGGGAATGGTGGAGAGATGTGTATTCTCCAGTCAGTGAAGGGTCAGTAATTGAACATCAGTTGGATGATGCAGCAACATACATTGCAGTCATTGATAGATATTTGATCAACAAGGTTGATTGGGATGGTATGGTTGGACAAGCAAGAGAGGACATCAAGATCCTTGAGAGAAAGATCAGGGTTTTTCCTGTGCCACCTGTTACTAAACTGGATAGGGTCCTGTTGGTCATACATGTTGAAGGAGATAAAACTGAAGACAAGGATGGGGAATGATTATATAGAGTTACATTGATATTTGTGATTCCCATTAATTTACACATGTTAGGACGACCCTTTTTTGACACTTTGGTGGTTTTGGGATGAAATTGGTGCTATGGCACATTTCATATGGTTCGAATTATTCTTTGGGGTCGACCTCTTGTAGGTCATGTTTTATTGTAAAATTATAATTTGGGCCAACCTATCTTGTAGATTCTCTATAAAAGAGGGCGTGTTGCCTCATTCAAAGAGTAGACAGGAGATTAGAAAAATGAGATAAAAAGATAGGTAGATTAGGAGAGTAGCTAAGTGATATTAGAGCAAGTTAGGGTTTATTTTCCAAGCAAATGTTGTAACAGAAAAACTGGAATTGCTGCTATTTTCAGATGAATTAATATAAGAGGGATATTGTGTTTGGTATCTATCTTTGAAGTTTCATCTGGCATGGTTCTTGTTATTCTATCTTTCAAATTGCTTAAATGTTTATGGTTAAATGGTTTGATAATGCTTAGGGTTTCATGTTTGGGATGTTTGTAGCAATCTCTAGTCCATACTTTTTGTAGTTAGCTGATTGTTAGCTGCTTTGCAAAGTTAGCTTGGACTTATATCTGTGCTTAGTTCAATTGTGAAAGTTTATTCATCTCAATTGTTGTAAGGTTGACTGAATGAATGTTCATAATTTGAAAATATTTCAATACCTTAGAAGATTGCACTATTTTCATGGAGTTGCAGAATCATCTGGGTCAAGTAGAAAATAGTTTATGAGAGATTGGTCCATTTTGAGCATCTTATCCTCTGGCATTTTCAATCTTAGGATTAAAAGTAGTTTTAAGATTATCTCTGAAACCTTTATCTTTTGCTATTTCTTTATTTTCTGAGTTGCATCAAGTTTTGAAGTATCAATTTATTGCTTACATTTGATAAGTTTGAAGTCAAGCTCTGCTCGTAGTAAGGTCCCCTTGTCATTACCAACATTTTCACATTATCTCTGAGTTGTTTCACTGCATTGTCAAGACCTGACATTAGAGACCTTGGGGTTATTGCTTTTCCCATAGAGATTTACCTTTCAAGAGAGATAGGATATCATATTTTGTCTGAGTTGTTGCTGTGCAGAAAACACCATCAACAGGAACCAAATGTTAAACAAGGTACAAGCATAAAGAAGAGGTTAAATATAGTGATTTATTAGTTCAAAGAGGCATAAAAGCCAAATTTAAAATTTTAGAATGTAAAAATTACATAAGTTTGTCAAATAAAATATAGGGAAAATCCCAGGGAAGAACCCTTGAAATTAATGTAATACTTTCCTTTATAGTTTAGGAATAACTCAAATGTTTAGAAATCAAACCCTATCTCAACTAGGAGGAGCTAGGAGGAGAATCTAATATGATCAAATAAAAATATATGAATCCTCAAACTCTAAGTTGAAAGCCTACCAAAATGGCCTTGATGTGCACTTCATGCTTATGCATTACTGATCTATAAGTGTGGAGTAGAAAACTCCCATGATGTCTATATAAAAATCTACCCATGAATGGACTTTAGGAAGAAATGGTGTTTGCAACACACAAGTAGGAGCACCACTTTTGTAATTAATAAGGCATATAAATTTTCATAAAAATCACCTTTGCAAGTAGAAATATTGGATCTAGTAGCTGAGAATTTCATTGCAACATTATTGTTAGGAAGAAATGGTTAGGAGCTAGGAGGAGAATCCAATATAATCAGATACAAATATATGAATCCTCAAACTATAAGTTGAAAGCCTAGAAAAATGGCCTTGATGTGCACTCCATTCTTATACATTAATGATTTATAAGTGTGGAGTAGAAAAATCCCATGAAATCTATTAAAAAATCTAGCCATGAATGGCCCTTAGGAATAAATGGTGTTTGCAACACACAAGTATGAGCACCACTTTTGCAATTAATAAGACATAGAAATTTGCATAAAAATCACCTTTGCAAGTAGAAAGATTGGGTTTAGTAGTTGAGAATTTTGTTGCAACAATATTTTTGGTGCCTCACTGTAACACCCCGCCATGCAACCCTAGAGGATGTTCCAAACAACTAATTAAACATGATTTTTTTTTGTTTAGGTACAATTAATATACAAGTTCGCTTCCCAATGCAACCATCCCCTAAGGTTACGAGACTGAGATAACTTAACAACCCACAAACAACATAAGTGAATCCAAAACATTTATTTACTTAATAAATTAAGAATGCATACATTCCATACAAGATAAATTACGTCAAAGCATAATAGATAACTTTCAATCTCATTCATCCATAATTAAATATTACAATTACAACTCTCATTCCCTGAATAAGGTAAGTCCAATAATAAGGTTACAGTTACAACTTCCACCTCGATAACAACTGAGGGGTAAAATAATACAAGATCAATCGAAATGAAATAAAGAAAGAACTGATACTGAAGCCCACGAGCTCTCCAACTAGAAGTCTTGTCCACATGAACATGAAGAAAGAACCCAATGGATTTAGGTGCACGCCACCCAACCAAGTGGAACCCAAAGGCCCAACCCACGTGCTAGGAGATAGTAACAAGGAATCCTAGCCAAGACCAACACCTCTAGACATAGACTAAATCATAACTGTACCAAACTGAAACAACCAATCACATGTACCTCACAAGTATAATAGAAGTACAACACACGTACATCACAAGTACAACTCAACATGGTTACATTGCTTCCAGATATAAAGCAGATCAAGTATGTTATGAGAACCATACACACAGAATCAAACACAAACCATGTTCACATCAGGTATGTTAAGGAAACCATACCCATAAAATCAGATACCAGCTGTGGTCACATCAGGTATGTTATGGAAACTATACCCACAATAAACAAGTACCAACTGTTGTTCTAGAAAAAGTGTCATCACATAGTTTGTCATGAGTTACCCACTGTGGCTCATCAAGATGTTGGCCTCAAACTGATCCCCGACCCTCATACTTACTAATGTAGAATCAAATACCTTTCATACAGACAAGATAGATGACCTTGCCATTCTAGGCCTTCCCACCCATCCAAAGCCTAACTGAGCACTTGGGTCCATGAGTGAGGCATAATTATCTTTTTAGTGTGAATTACTACCCAAACTTTTAAGTACATTGATTTAGTTATCACTTAGTTACACCACTTCCAAAGGTTACCCAATCTTACCTCTTCCAAGCTCTAGCCCCACACAGAAGCCACTCTTCTACTTGACAACACACATAGCATCCAAAGATCAAGGGTATAAAGTGAAAATAACCAAATAACATGACCACTCCTTTCTCAGGAGGCGGTATAAGTCAAACCCTCTCCAAACACTAGAGGTAACAAGGTAACAAAGTCACTCCTGACAAGGAGGCACAACTCACGTAATCCACTCCTAATCCAAGGAGAAATAAACCATCCCCATTTGTGGAAACCAGGTAGGTAACTGATAGCTTCCCATGCACTACCCAAGGAACTCACAATACATTGACAAACAAATAGCGACAACCCACATAACATAAGATCCCTCTCTAGAAGACTTAACGACCCTTCTTACCATTTTTTCCCAAGGTGATAAAATAAGAGATTACTTTTTAAACAAATAGTTTAATCAAAATTAACTCTACTTCGGATTTCCCAAATCCACATCTTTCATTTGCATTCAGTACTTAATAGCCTTAAGACAACTAAATTAAATATCATCTCTTTAAAATGAAGGATAAAATTCAAATCAAATGTTTAATTTCACTAATTGATTAAATGGTAACAAGTGATCATTTATCTTTCTACGTTTCAAAATAGAGCATTTAGAAATTACAATAGGTTTACTAAAAAATAAATTATTAAATAATTATGATGCTAAACACATTTCCTCTTAACATTCAGTAATGTAGTACATTAGATAACCTGAATTAAATATGCCATTTCAATAAGGGAGAGATTAATACTAATCATTTTATTTCCCTATCAGCATTTAAATACATGATAACTTAACCGGTTTATCAATTAAATCAAAATACGTTCTTTTAAAATAAATATTGTTTCCTCATTTTAATAAAATCATTTAAAAATAATTATCTCATCTAATTAAACATATTCCTTAAAAACAAATATACTGATCTAACAAAATTTAATCTTTAAAATCAATATAATATTTTGTCTATTATAGTTTAATATGAAATTTTCACAATTACCCTTAAATCTTGCCAACATATTAATATTAGTATATATATTAACATTATAATATAATAATACAAAAATTATATATATCATAATATTAAAATATATATTAACATATATTTTTTATTAAAAAAAAAGGGAAGTTTTTCAGTCCTTGTGCCGGTTCGGGTCATGCGCCTTGACTGGTATCGCATGCCATTCATTGGGTGGCAGTTGTGTGAACAATGCCACCAACAGTGTGGTGGCTACTCCCACAGCACTGCGGGCGGAGGGGAGAGGGTAGCGGTGGTGGCAGGATAAGGGAGGCCGCACTGGGCGTGGCTCTCTTCCCACGCGCCTCCCATGGGGCGCGGTGGGGAGGTGAGCCCCCAACGACCCCCAATCCCTTTTTTTTTAAATTTTATTTAAAAAAATAAAACAACAAAAGAAACAAGGGTTTCAAAACCCTACAAAAATTTTCGCGATTTGGCCCAGAAATGAAAATTTTAAAACCAGTTTTTTGATAGCATAACCTCATAATATATATACAATATATATATATATATGTGTGTGTGTGTGTGTCTGTGTGTCTGTGTGTGTGTCTATATATCTGTATCAGTATATATATTCATGTGTATATATATTTTTATATTTTCAAGAGGGATTTCCAAAATTAATTGAGAAAACCATACATAAAATGATCATTTTTAGGCAAGAACGCCAATTTTCTTGAGAACACTCAAATGGAAACAAGGGTTTAGAATTGAAACAAAATTTGGCATGAAGTTTTCACCACAATACAGATCTTGAGTTTCCCAAAAATATTTTCAATAACAAACAAATTTATAAATATAATTTTTAAAACAACTAAATTTACAAGCATGAACCTGGTTTTCTTTTCTTTTGAGTTGGGAAGATCCAAAATGGTGCTCAACCCCCAACCTTGCTTCCAACTTCAATCCCACAAATTTTCACAACTCAAATCCAAAAACCCACCAAATTGAAGAATTCTTCCTCTCTCTAATTCAATCTTTTCCAAAACTCCATGATCCAAAATTGTGAAGCAAAATTCAAACATAAGGATCAAACCCTAAAAATCCTACAACCACCTTCATAAATTCTACAAAACGGAAAATGCAAAATATCTCATTTTTTCAATTTTTCAATTTCAAATTTCTCAAATTGACTTTTATGCATTTTCTTTATTTTCAATTTCAACAAATATAACAATAACTTCAACATAAATAAATTAAATTCTTTCAACAACATAAATTTAATTAATTAATAAATAGATTTAATCAATGATTAAATTATTAATTAATTAAATTAAATTAATAATAAAATAGATTACATTTCAACATAAAAACCAATTTAATTTAATCACAACTTAAACACATTAAGTCATTCAATTACCCAATTTAACTTGCAATCAAATAAAATCAAGGCAAGATGATCAACAAAAAAGAAACATAACTCGACTAACACCTGATGACACACTAAGACTAGGGTGACGATGTGGCACAAAAACCTAGCTACTATCTCCCAATCGAATATCGTTGGGCATTGAACACGCTCCAACCTGTGAAACTAGGTGGAGTCGATATTTTGTACCTGTCAACCTCAAAATCAAGTAAAGAACGGCATAAAATACACACCGTGAAGAGGAAATCTCGGAATCATAGGGCGCTCACAAGAGAGTGATGCGGTGCCATCCTCTTCACCAATATAGTGTAACTAACTGACAAATCTAACATACTAATATAATCCAAAGAATAAAAAATCTTTAATTCGAACATCTATAATGCTAGTCCCAAAACATGTTATAAAGATAACATTAATGTTGTTTTATAGATAGCTCTCAAATAACAACTGAGTTCTAAGTCAAAGCACTTAACAGAAATTAAGGCATAACCAACAAAACACTGTTCGATCAAAAGAGCAAAACAGAGGGGTCTTACACTCACAAAAATAAAATTCTAGTCATTGCATGATTTGAATTTGGTTTTTTGATCTAAAATGTTCATGACAAGATTAAAAATCAACACATTCCCTAAGACCAATGCAAAACATTTAAATTTTCCTTTGGTAAGAATGTGGTGCAAAGGAGTCATGTGCTCTAATCAGAAAAATCCATGCCTCTTTATTTTCCCTTTGCATTGCTTAGTGAATTTTATTTGTGCACTAGAGAATTTAAGCTACACTACTTATGTCTATGCACTGAGACTAGGGTGAGTGTAGGATCACGGGGGTCTAAAAAGTGGCGATATGATGAAAAAGTGGATGACAAATTTTTTTAATTCAAATTTCATGAAATGAAAAAAATGATTTATTAATAAAATTGTCAAATTTCCACCAATATAAGATATTCCTTATTTGGAATTAAATAGATAATTATTATTGATTGTCTACATGCATTCTAACTAATGTCTCGATTGATAGGTTGATTGAGAAACATCTATAATTCTTAAATGATTTTAAAAAAATTGAATCCAAAAGATGTAACACATTCTATGCTTCTCATACTATAGGATAAAAAAAAAAAAAAAACATAAATTTTTACCAAGTTATGATGGTTAGACAATCAAGTTTTAATATTTTTAAAATTTTTTAATAAAAAATTTATAACTAATTATTTACTTGCAAAAAATTACAAAACACTATGACACATTCGAGCATGTGTCCTCTACTTATATTGAAAGTTCAAAAAAAAAAAAAAAATTCTTGTACTTCGGTTTGTTAGACATATGCCTGGTTTTCATTTTTTCCTAAAAATTTAGTACTACTACATTGAAATTTTAGATTTTCACCAAACAAATTTACCCTTTTTTCCAAAAGAGGACTAGTATCTTAGAAACTGCATTCAATTTTCTACAAATTTTGTTCTTACATATTTTTCAAACTATGTTAATAACTTATTCAAATTTCTATGTCAAGTTTCCTAACTCTATTTTCAAAATATTATTGCCACTTAAGGGCCTAGTTTGGACCCCCATGATCTTCCACTAACCCACTAGGAGTCTACATGTGTCTCTTCTTTCAGCACCAATCACTTACACATTGAGGAAATGAAATTGTGGCATGAAGAAAATATGTGCTACAATGTGAACTCACCATACATCAACATCTATGTTTCGCTTCACCATCTAGCACATTTCCTTTATACATTGAAGAATTGAATTTTTGTTGTGAAGAATCTATGCATGCTGTAATCAACAGCTACTAGATATCATCATTTTTAAAAAGAAACCTTAGATGGTGAGAGTAGAAAAGGAAAAATAATTTGGTCACTTAGACCAAAGGAATAATTTTTTATCAGGATTTAAAAGTCTAGAAGAAATTGTAGTGTAGGAAAATGTACTTTACATTTTCACATTAAATTTGTATCCCCTTAATTAATTAGCCTTAATTAAGCTTCTAATTGACTAAATTATGTATTCCAAAGCCTTATTATTCTCGTTTTATGAAAGGAAAAATTATATTAAACAATTACCATCATTATTTTAAACACCTTGGAAATTATGTCCTAGATTAGGTCCCAAGAGCCATTCACCCAACGCTGAATGGGTCCTCCTTAAAATTCAAGACCCAATTTTTAACATTTTTTTGGCAAAATTTTAATGATTCAAATTCAAGTTTCAAATGTTGGCTTATGGAATCTAATTTTTAATAAATTAGATAAACAATTATAAATACATTTTTTTTTATCAATTGAAACTTAACATGCATAATCAAGAGATACTAAGAGAAAATATTATTGTTAAGAGAATTGAAGAGAAGATTTATCAAGAATCTAAAATAGCAATCAAGATCATATCATCATGTCAAAGTTATGTGTATCCATATTGTATTTTGGAGCTAACATTGTGATGTAGGTTTCAAGTATTCAAGCATCAAATCAAGCTATCATTCAGGCCTATTCATGTAAGATCCAATCCTTAGAGAGATGTGTTAGACTTTAGTCATCTAAGGGTAGCCATTAAGGTTTTGGTGAGTTGTGACATAGATTTGTTCATTCATCAATCCTTTTTATTTGATATTATCTTTCATTATAAAGGTTTAATTACCAAACCAGGGTTTCACCAAGGAAAACCTCTATTCACCCATAACCAATTTTTTCTATGTCTTTGTATGTGCATATTTTTATGTGAAGAAGGACTAAAATTGGATCAAAAGTGCAACTTTACAAATTTTTTGAAGTTTTCATCAAAGTTGTCAAGCCATAGAAACTCACCTACAAAATTTATTTCTAAACTTTTGATAGTGGAATCCAAAGGAATCAAAAGCTAATATCTAGGATTAGAGGACTATGAAATTGGATTTTGGACCCCTGAATGAAGACTCATTCACCCTAGGGAAAATATTTCATGGCGGGACACTCAACAACTAATTTTGGTGAAAGGTGTACATCAGTCTACCCTTCTCAGATCCTCCTATAGTTTGTTGTTTCTATTTGTTTTATCCTTTATTTCAACATTTAATTTTTTGCATCACATAATTGATTTCACTAGGAATTTAATTTTTATCTCCTAAAAGTACATTTCAGTCATTTTTTGTCGTAAGGAAACATCAGAGATCCCCCATCCCCATAGAGTTGACTCACCTCAATGTTGAAAGTCAATTATATCCTTGGGAAAGATCTCATTTTTCCTAATGAAACTAGAAGAAAAGTAGGTGTGTTAAGGTATGTGCAGAATCATCATGGAAAAAATAAGAGTTAGCTAACTTGACATAAAAATTTGAATAAGTTATCTATATTATTTCAAAAATATGTAAGAATAGAATTTGTACAAAATTGAATGTAGTTTCTAAACTACTAGGTTTATTTACAAAAAAATAAAATATATTTCATGAAAATTTAAAATTTCAATATAGTAGTAATTAAATTTCAGGAAAAAAATAAGAAGTAGGTGTCTTTCTAAGCACCCTAATGACATTAAAATAATAATATTTTTTTATAATATTTTAGAAATAAGTAGAGGACTCATGTCCCAATGTGATGCATATATGTTTGTAATTGTTTTCCAAGTAAATAATTAATTATAATATTTTTATTACAAATTTTAAAAATATAAAGACTCGTATGTCTGACAACCTTAACTTGGTCAAAAATTCATGAAATTCAATTTTTTATTTTCCAATATTATATTATGTGAAGCATATTTCAGATTCAAAAAAATTGATATCATTTGAAAGATATAGATGTTTTTCAATTATCCTATCATTTACAAATTTAGTCATAGTTCAATAGAAAATGAATAATAATAATTTATTAAATTCAAAGTAAAGAATAATTTATATTGGTGGAAATCTGAGAATCTCCTTTAAAAACCCTTTTCATTTCATCAATTCTGGGTAAAAAAACCATCATTAGCCACATACCCATCATATTGCCACTCTTAGGCCCATCATTATCCTGCACATACCCTTAAGTCATCATTTCATTTTGATGAACCCTTTCACACCCCCTTTTTATGAGTTTTCAAGAATAATTAGAAAGAAGACAAAAAGTCGAGAATGGACTAGGTCATTTGGCCTTAGCTCAAAATGTCCAAGTGAGGTCTAATTTTTTGACTAGACAAGAGAAATAAAAAGAAAGGATAAATAAAGGATATAAAAAAATTGAACTAATTCTAAAGTCCATTCGAGGTCTGAAACTCTGAAAGGATAACAAAATAAAAGAAAATAAGAAGGAAATAAATGAATCAAAATGGATTGACTTTTGGGCTTGGTCAAAAAGTGCAAAAAGTCTGATCCAATCCCAAAAGTTTGAAAATATGAAATAAAAGAAAGAAGAAGGAAAAATCAAGAAATGAAGACAAATTTCACCTTAGTCCAAATTTTCATTTGAGCCCAAAACTCTAAAAGTCTCTAGGAAGAAAAGTGAAGGAGAAGGAAAAATCCATCCTTACAAAAAAATTTAGAAATGTGTGTTTTAGTGTAGCTTGGAATGGAGGGAAGGCAAATAATAGAGGAATATTGAGCATGATGAACCATATAGATTCTCTCAAATAAGTTTTTATTGATGGATCATGCAATGAACAAAGGGGTGGCATAAAGTGTCCACAAGACTACAACAAGTCTTGTACAAGGAGTAACACAAGGTTCAATATGTGTTGGATTACTCTCATTAGGAATATCATAACATGGTTACCTCCATCTAAATCAATAGATTTAGAAAACAAAAGAGATAATTAATTATGCACTTGTTCTTCTATGTTATCTTCTTCAACTTCACTATCCAATTTTATTACAACAGGTGGTTTAAGGATAACATCAATCATATGTTCACTTTTCATTTCTTTCTTAGGTTGAGACATGTAAGCTTCAATTCTATGGTTTGGTGAGGGTGGCAAGGTGGAATCAGGTGATGAAAAGGATTTATTGGTGGGAGACAATTCATCAAATTTGGTTTGGATAGGTGGTTACTCATTACTTAAGATTATATTCTTTTTAGGGAATTAGTGAGAAGTGGCATGATGTCTATGTTTATTCTCCTTAGGACTTTGATTTATTCTCGAATAAGTTTTAGATTGTGAAGGGTTAATAGATATATTCCCTACTATATCTCTCTTTTCTTCCTTTGGAGGATGAATGGAAGGGACCATCATAGGTTGAGAAACCACTATATCTTTAGGTACATATACTTTTTTTCCTTTGGAGTCACAAAGGTAATAATGTGATTGTCTCTTGGTCATTTTTAAGATAGCATAAGTAGTATTATGACATACATGCCAAGTTTATGTAGGAGGATACTCAATTCAAACATAGTTTCATCTACTACTTGTGAGATAGGACGAATATCCATAGAAGTTACAATAGATTAAGGAACCTTAGCAGAGATATTAGTAAGAGATAAATTAGTTAGACATTTAGTTTTGAACTTTTGACATAATATGGAAAAGTGATCATCATGATATTTAATAGTTTTAATTGGTTGAGGCCAAAACTAATTTAATGAAAATTTTTTATGAATGAAAAAATTTTAAACCCACTATGGGTATGTGCAGGATCATCATGGAAAAAACAGGTCCTTAAGTGGCAATAAAATTTAGAAAATCAGAGTTAGGAAAATTGATGTAAAAATTTGAATAAGTTATCTATATTATTTCAAAAATATGTAAGAATAGATTATGTATAAAATTGAATGAAGTTTCTAAACTAATAGGTTTATTTTTTTTTTTTTTAAATCTATTTGGTGAAAATTTGAAATTTCAATGCAGTAGTAATTAAATTTCAGGGAAAAAATAAGGAGTAGGTGTCTGTCTGACCACCCTAACCACAATAAAATGATAATATTTTTTTATAAGATTTTAGATATAAGTAGAGGACTCATGTCCCGATGTGATGCATATTTTTTTGTAATTTGTTTCCAAGAAAATAATTAATTATGATTTTTTTATTAAAATTTTTTTAAAATATAAAAACTCGTATGTCTTACCACCTTAACTTGGTCAAAAATTAATGAAATTCAATTCTTTTCTTTTTAATCCTATATTATGTGAAGGATAGAATGTGACACATGTTTTGGATTCAAAAAATGTGATATTGTTTGGAAGCTATAGATTTGTTTTAATCAGCCTATCAATTAGGACTTTAGTCATAATTCAAATAGAAAATGAATAATAATTATTTATTAAATTCAAAGTAAAGAATAATTTATATTGCTAGAAAGCTGAGAATCTCCTTTAAAAAACTTTTTCGTTTCATTAATTTTGGGTAAAAACAAAGTCGTCAGCCACATGGGCCATCATATCACTTAGATATCGCCACTTTTTGACCCATCATGATCCTGCACATACCCCTATGATAAACAATATGTATTCCATCTTCAAATGGGAACTTTATGCATTTGTGAATTACTGATGGGACTGTACTCATTGATCATAGCCATGGATAGCCTAACTTAAAATGAAATTGATTTGATGTCAAGATAATGGTGAATGAAACATTTGAATATTTTGGTCCAACTTTAAGTGGGAGAGTTATCAGACCTATCATAGGGAGAACAAAACCATCATATTTTTTTAATCATGATTACAATTATTTATAATTTTCTTTGTAAATTTAATGCAAAATATAAATTCTTTAGTGATCACATTCTCTAAACTCATGGGATCAATGAATATTCCCCTTGTGGGTTTTTCATTAATATGGCTAGTGATATAGAGAGGAACATTAGGTACCATCAATGTCAAGAAATAACGGGGTTTGGACCTTATGAGGTTGAACTTCTATTGTGTTTATCATATTACAAATATCATCATATTCATCCTCATTATCATTGTATTGTACAAAGGTGGAGTAATGACTTGATAATTGGTTGGTGAAGATTTTATAAGTTTTTGCTAGGTGGTGAGACTGATTTATTTCCTTTATTATTAATATTTTCCAATTGGATATGATTAGAATAAACGAGGTCTTGTAGTTGGTGCTTAAGATGCATAAATAATTCTATATCATATCTAGGTGTACAACTATATTGGAAAAACAAAATTCCATTAAATTCGGGTGGTAAAAGTTTACTTGTGTCAACTAGCATAACTGTGGAGAGTTGGATTAGGTTCTTAATAATTGCAATATTATTGCATGAAGATAATCAGGAAATTGTGAAAATTTATTATCTCTTGGTTGAATTGATATGGAGCTAAATTTTCAATAATGACATGTGTTTCAATTTTATTAGGAGTTTGAGGAATTCTTATGTTAATGATTTTATTTATTTTTATTTTAAATGAAGGGTAGTTGTTTTGAGGTATGGGTTTGGATTGATCAGTAGGAGTCACTGAACGCATTCCTTCATATTTACTAACCAATATTTCTTAATCACATAGATAGCAAGTGTGTAAAGTATACATACTTTATTAATAAAATCTTGTCTCAAATGCTAGGTTACAAGTTTCCTATAAACACTCTTTGGATGGCAACATCGAGAAGACAATAGGAAATTAATGAGTAAAGTGATTAATATCATCCTATAAATTCTATAATATATTTTTCTTAGGTCCTTTTACAATGAACTAAGTCTATTAATGTCACTTGAGGACCAATGTTTGCTTGAAAATATTAGAGAAATGAACTAAAAACCTGTGTGAATGAAGTGATTGACTTAGTTGGTGATGAGAAAAACCATTCCGAGACCATATCTGTCAATGTTTGAGGGAATATTTTTTCTAATATTGTAACTTAAAAGATGAAATAACTACATAACATGGTAAAAGATGACCCATGGTTATAAGGATCTCCCTTATCATTAATTTTTTCAAATTGGGGTATCTCAATGTTTGGCAATATTAGTGTTTTGAGAATGGTAAATGACAAAGGAATATACATGAGGTATTGTGGAGGTTTATCATTTTGATTTTGATTTAAATTTGAAATTTTTAGTTGAAGAGATGTCACATTTTACAAAATTTGGTCTATGACTAGATCATCGGGTAACATGTTTTAAAAATTTGTTGAGTATGGTGGACTAGAATGAATTACCAATGATTTATTATGCTTCATGTATATGAGGTGTGATGAATATGGAGGTTTTATGGGTGCTTGGTGAAAAAAATATAAGGATTCACATTAGGAAAGTCTAAGCTTGGACTTAGGCTATTGGTATATTATATGGTTCATGCTATGGTTGAAGCTAAAAATTTGGGAATAGAAGGTATGGTTGTGCGAGAGGAAACTTATTTTCCTACTTGGTTTCTAGAGTTTTTTAATGATTGGCCATAACTAGATATTATAGGGATGTTAGCATCTACTATGTGAGCTAGATGATGTAACACTTCTATTCCTTGAGAATCATTTATCAAATTCCTAGGGTTGTCCATAATAGGGGCTATCTCTCCAAATAATGGTTTAGTGCTTAGAAATTCTTGAAGACCTTCTAAATCCTCACCAAACTATTTTAGTTTCTCCTTAAGATAATGGTAAATAGTGGCCTTGAATTCCCCATGAATATAGGGTTGTAAGGAATTCATGGGTAATGTATGATGAGGTATGGAATATAAAATAACTTAGGTATGAGAAATAACTTGTGTTAAAGAGTTATAGGACTCAAGCCCCCTAGTGCTTGTAAATGCAATGTGGGAGGCCATAAAATTAAAAATACATCTCACAGAGTATTGGCAGTAGGAAACTAGGTTGTGAAACTCATATGAGTTTAAAAACACTTAATTAAGTCTACTATGCAAGGAAATTTTAATATTGTCACAAAAATTACAAAAATGTGTAGAATGAGAAAATAAAACCACACAAAAACATAGAAACAAACATATGATCCAAATCTATGAGAAATTTGACAAGTCTAAGGTATAGTGCACCCTAGAATGGAAAGAAATTTTTTCTAGATTCAAAATTTGGAAGTGTTATAAAGTTTCTAAGTAACCTATTTTGAGAGTGTTTAGGTTTGAAACTAAATAAATTTCCAAAAATTGATAGAATTGTAATTTTGCAATGTGAAATACAACTATGCAAGCAATTTTGAAAATTCTCAATCAACAAATGTGATTGCAAATGTAATTTTTAGACCATAAAGTACAAAAAATTAGTTATGCTAACCTAAAAATTCTAGAAATTGAAATATTTTTATATTTTTGTAACAATAACAACACATTATTTTAACTTTTATCACTATATGCATATCCCTAGATGAATTATCAAATGAACAAAACAACTAGGGGGGTGAATCAATTGTAGCAAATTAAAACATCAAAACCCTCATCAGTAATCAGATGCACATGAATTCATTAAATCCTTATTTTGTTAAAGTGATTAATCATGAAATGCAAAAAATAGAAACTAAAATAACAATACCATACACAAGAGAGAATCATATTTATGTGGAAAACCCAATGAGGGAAAAACCATGGTGAAGATTAGCTCACAACGTAGGTAATTTCAAAATCCGTACATGGGCTCACTTCTAGTATATGACACACTATATAAAATGGCTCACAACCAATGCTCATTTCCATAGAAAGAAGACAAGAATATAGAAGAGAAATTTTACATAGAGAAAAACTTCTCAATGCAGAAAGGAATCCACCAAAAATGCTCCAAAACTTCCACATCCTTGCATCAAATATTTTAGACACATTCAATTCACTACCTTCAAGAATCCAACACTTTGAATTTCACATTTCTCTGCTCAAATTTGCATCACATACATCACTTGCATCAATATTGTATCAATATTTACTCTCTCTTGAATCTTACAAAACTATTACTCTTATTTATATCAACCTTAACCTTGAAAACCATTTGCAAGGTCAAAAACTATCTGTAACACTTGAAATTTGTAATTAGGTTGGCACCTAAGAGTTTCTGCAGTGCATAGGAATGAAGGTGGCCCATATAACTCATTAAATAGAACCTAGATCAGTCCTAACACACTTCAACATGCTTTAAAAAATTCACATGTAGTGCTAACACAAGGTCGGACAATACCCATGCTAAACACCATAAAACATTAAGTGCATGATTTCTTAAATCAATCCAAAACTTCCAAACAAGAAAATTCACTTAAACATGATCTAGAATAATCCTTGAACCACTTGAGATCTAACAAGGACTTCAACCAAACTCACAAAATGAAAATAATTCAACCTAGAACATTCAGTAAACCTTATTCACACATTGACACATGAAACACTTTGTACTATATAAAATCAAGTGAAATCTTTAATTTTGAAAGATATAAACATTATAATAAACTTCCCAAATCTGCACAACCTAAATCCAAAATGTTGAAAAACACCAAGAAAATACATTTCTCCTAGGCCACAGAAAAAATTAAAGAAAAAATAGTTCACACACTACTGAAAATATCTCAAACTATGTACAATGATCTAGAAACCCAAGTTATGAATATAGAAACCTATTTAACAACCTTGATCAACATAGAAGAAATGTGAAGCGCATCCTAAAGCACATTCTGAACACTTGCAGAACACTATTTTATCTATTTATCAAATTTTCTCAAAAGCACTTGGAAACCAAGTACTATTGGCATCATCTCAGCTAGTTAATTCATTCCAACTCATCTTTAGACACTACAACATAATGATATATCCATATACCCATAACACTTCTTCAATATCTCAACTACACATGCACAACCTTCAACAACCTGTTTTCCTCTTTTTAAAAAATTTCTCAATTTCCTTCACATCTTCATCATAAAAAACCCTCCTCAACACATAGTTGACATCAATCAAAACATCATCCTACTAACTTCTTGTTCACATCAATGAAAAAATATTCATACTTGCAACAATCTCCCCCTTTTTCGTCGATGGCAACACAAGATGTGAAAAAATATCAAAGACAACACAACAACTTTGAACACACTTTCTTATTTCTTTTCTTTTATCCCTATGAATAGATAAAATTTTCACATAATAATTTCTCCCCCTTTGACATCAATGGAAAAGGGAAAAAAATTTAATTGTTCTCCCTTTTGAAATTGAATGAAAATACTTGCTCTAAATATTCCCCCTTAGGAGTATAGCCAATCAAATCAGCAAACCAATGACAACACATAACAATACCTACTACCCCTGAGAGGTAGCCACCAACATCAGTCCAAACAAGAGATGAATCCATAGATTCACTTGTCAATTATGGATATTAGTATGGACCAATCACACTTGATCCATGAGGAATCAAAGAATATTCATGCCACTAATACTCAATCTTAAACAAGATCATCCAAATGAAAGTTAAGAAAACATTATAATACAAAATTCTAAAAACGTCTACTCTAATCCATCTGAAACTTATCCCATTTTGTAATTTGTGTGTGTTGATGTGGAACAATGACCCTTTCCCAATCTCATGATCAATGAGCTTTTTTCAATCAATTCTATTGAAGATAATCGATGAAACTATTGTGATATGTGGATGAAAAAATGATTTATGCTAAAATGAGTCATTATGCAAGAGTTAATCTACCATGATTCTATTCCAAAATATGATGATATGAAATTTCTAAACTAATCTTAATGAGATTAAACTAAAATATTCAAACCCTAGTTCTCTAATTATCTAAATGGATGCATGGAAGCTAGCAATGGAAGCTAAGCTATGATGCAACTAATTTAAACTAAAATATGCTAAATGTATGCAAAGAATGAGTGTGAGTGTGAATTTTTTCAACAACATAACTTTTCAAATTGAAATATGGATCCATTTGTCTCCAAATAGTGACCTATTTATAGAAAAGCAAGTGAGAAATGGAGGGTTGAGATTGAAAAATCTAATCAATTGTCAAGGATGGAGGAAATCAGAGGCATGGATAATGGATTCTCATCAACAAGTGAGAATGAAAGATGAAATTTAATAAAGGGTTCTCATTCCTTCCAAACAAGCACACTTTTGACCTGTACAAGAGGGAAAAAGTTAACTTACACAAGAAGTCACAAGTTAATTTTCATTTGAAGTTATGTGAGAATATTCCCTTTCTTAAATGATCGAAGGAGAAACAATATTATTTGGAATATTCGTGGGTGAGGAAAAAGGATATTTTGCTAATTATAACAAATTTTAATTGTGCAAAATGGGAGGGAATATTCCATGATAATATTCCCTTGTAAGTGGGAGGAATTGGATTAATTAGATAATTATTAATTAAACAAGGTTTAATCATGCAATTAGGGTAATTAGAGGAATAAAGTGATATTCATTAAATTAAATGATTTAATGAATGAGAAAAAAGGTGAAATGGTATTTAATTAAATAACTTAGGGTTATTTAATTAAATGGGAAGACTTGGGTAATTAATTCAAATACTTTGATTTTTTTTAATTTAATGAGATGGAATGTTAGCGTGAAAGGGGGTGAATTAACCTTATTTGATGAAAGAGGTTAATAGATGCAAATGATGAAATTAATTAAATATACAAGATAATTTAATTAATTAAGTGAAAATAGGATGATTTTCAAGAGGAAATGATGTTAGTATACTTGATTCGAGTGCATGATATCATTTAGGAAATTTTTTAGTGTCTACATTTTTCTCCTCTTTGAAGTGAGGTATTTTCTTCTTCGGTTCAAAGATTGATTCTCTTCATATTAAAAGGTGCCACTTAAATAAAAATAAAAAAAAATTCTGATTTTTTTATGCCCACTACTAAAGGATCAAGCTGATTTCCTATCCCCTCGAGAAATCGGGTGAAAATTTTGAATTTTGGGTTGATTTCTTGACAAAGTGGAAAAGTTTTCCTAGGGGTCTAGAAAGGTTTCGGGATGCAAGAATCATGCCAAAAATGCAAAAAATGATGCAAAATAAGGCTTTTATTGGAATAATTGGTGAAAATAATGATAAACCCTAGCTTGAAGGTTAAATTAGGGAAAAAATCCCTAATTTTGATGTATAAATAAGCTAAGAAGGGTCACTTTCAATTCATTTGTACATTCACACCTTAGATATTCTTTCTTTTTTGAGCCTTGATCCTATAATGAAATGGAATGACGAGAGCACTAGAGGGTTCCAAGAACATGACCACCAATATGTGATTCGAAACTTGATTTGAAATTTGACTTTTTGATGCATTCATTGCACGTTGAAATATAAACTTTGGTGGCGTCACTATATGATGATGCCCATTTCAGAATCGATGACGGTAAATTGAATTCTAGAAATGCATATGCATATTGTGATGTAGTTCACAATTTAGAATTAGGGTTTATAATTTTAAATTGTGATGCTATAAATTGATGCACTTCTTGATTTGAAAATTAGGGTTAGGGTTCCCAAAGTTTAAATCATGATGCATATGTTTCTAGAGATGTAATTGGCAATTTTTAGTTTGAATGTATTTGGGAATCACAATTTGAAATATAGCAATTTTATTGTAAATAGCGATGCTATCATCATTTTGGAGCTAAAAAATCCAAACCGAGTCATTCTTTTTAAAATTTTGACATTGTGTGCTTCATGGGTTCAGGAGGTCATTCTACCCTTGATGTCTCATGAGCATAAACCTATAGTTTTGGAGAGACTTGGTGATTTATCTTGTTTCACTAGGAGCACCCTGGGGAGATTAGCCTATGGTACATTGCATACATTCCCATTGTTTGAACACATGTGGATATGATGACCATGCTATGTGATTGATGAAACAGGGAGACTTCTTCATTCCACCTTCTGAAAGGAAAGGCAACAGTGACACTAGAGGATGTATGACATATAATGTATTTGTTGATACATTGTGAGCATTTGATATATGATGTCGATGTCAGATACGATGCCTGGAATAAGGTGATGGAGATTGAGGACATCATTCTATTCACTTCATAGATTGACCTAGAGATGTATACAGGTCAAGTGCCCACCTCCAAATTGATAGTTGTAGCCATCATTTTATGTTTGGTCATTTCAGACTGACAAAACAAAGAATTCAACCCAGGATGGGGCTTGACATGTCAACATATTCTCTACAAGAGGACATAGTTTTCATGGGGAGTAGTGATGTTGGCCTCATTGTATCATGATATGCATGACTTTGTATATTACAAACCCTACTATATATTTTGGATTGGGAGCACATTATTGTGCTTCATCCGATTGTTTAGATGGTTGATGTAGAGCCAAATGACCTTGTGGTTTGGGGGTATAGAGGCACCATTATCTTATGGCTCACTGGGTAGCTTGGGCTTTCATATTGGTTTTGGGTCATTGATGATATGACAATATTTAGATGTTGACCCTAGATTCAAATGTCATTTTGGTATGATGATGTGCAACAACTATTCCTTTCCAAATTTACCCGATATATGCAGGGTCATGAGCATATGATTATTGAGAGATACCTGCCAGAAAGGGTGGCTTGAGAATTTGGAGATTAGCAGGATAGGCCAAATGATGCATATAAGGCCATTTTTCTAGATCAACTTGAGAGGTACCCACATGGGGACCTATGATTCTATCTCCTGAGGTGGTTGAGGGATTTTGACAGTTGGTTGATCAGCCTTGGGCTTATGACCAAAGATAGGAATACACTATGATGAATCCTACATATGATGCATGGTTTACACCCCCTTGTAGGTTGATAGATCTAATGGGTGCTCCTCCATGAGGGAGACCTAGAGGGAGGGTAGTGGGTAGAGGTAGGGGACAAGATGGAAAGTATAGCTAGGATAGGTGAATTATGGGGGCACCCCTAGTGGATCAAAAACCTCCATAATAGCTTCCTATTTAGTAGTAACCAATGTAGCATCCACCACAGGATCCTCAGGATTTGTAGATTCAGTAGTTGTAGTAGTAGGTACAGGTCATTACAATTGAGTGGGAGATGGCCCAATAGTATATTTTTTCTATTAATACTGAGAGGGATCAGGCACAGTAGTAGGTTTTGACAATTATTGTGATGTGAGATCATCTGAGGTAGTAGGTATAGGTCATTATTTCTAAGAGATATCGGGGGATCAATAACCACTAGCAGTTGGAGGCGATGATAGTGGCTACACAAGGAAGTATTATATCTTCCAAGATATACAAAGAGGTTGTGACTAAGGTAGCCTATTACAAGATTCACTATCATCGAGATGTTCCAAAGGTACTCAGGTAGCCTGACTACTCACAAAGAACTGATGCACAACCCAAGGTTGAGGATCAACTAGAGAGATAGGCCATAGAGAGGAGAAACCATCAAGGCTATCTTGATTGTATAAACACTTTTTTGACTTGTTTCTCGATTCTTTACATAGATATGCATTCATGGGCTCATTTTTTATAGCCTTGCGGATATTTTATTTATGATCGATATACATATAATGGTTCAAATATTGGAAATGAGATTCATTTCTTGATATATATATGATACAAATACATATTCGAAATGATGTGTTCATCTTATTTCATGTGTATGATTGTATGGATGATATGATAGGGTATGTACAAGATCATCATCAAAAAAATAGGCCCTTAAGTGGCAATAAAATTCAAAATACTATTTTTAAGGAACTTGACATAAAAAATTGAATAAGTTATCTATATTATTTCAAAAATATGTAAGAATAGAATCCGTAGAAAATTGAATATAGTTTCTAAACTACTAGGTTTATTTTTAAAAAATAATCTATTTGGTGAAAATTTGAAATTTCAATCCAGTAGTACTTAAATCTTAGGGAAAAAATAAGAAGTAGGTGTCTGTCTAACCACCCTAAACACAATAAAATGATAATATTTTTTTATAATATTTTAGGTATAAGTAGGGGACTCATGTCCCAATGTGATGCATATTTTTTTATAATTTTTTTTGGAGTAAATAATTAATTATGAATTTTCTATAGCAAATTTTAAAAAATATAAAAACTCGTATGTCTAACCACCATAAATTGTTCAAAACTTCTTGAAATTCATTGTTTTAATCCTATAGTATGTGAAACATAGAATGTGACACATTTTTTGGATTCAAAAAATGTAATATGGTTTGAAATCTATAGATGTTTTTCAATCAACCTATCAATCAAGACTTTAGTCATAATTCAAATAGAAAATGAATAATAATAATTTATTAAATTCAAAGTAAAGCATAATTTATATTGGTGGAAATCTGAGAATATCCTTTGAAAACCCTTTTTGTTTCATCAATTTTGGGTAAAAAAAAAGTCATCAACCACATGGACCATCATATCACTTAGATATTGCCACTTTTTGGCCCATCATGATCCTGCACATGCCCAATATATAAATGTTATGGATGCATTTTATTTTTGTGTATTTTCTTATGTAGATGTATGATGATGAGATGTATACATATGGATGGATAATGCAAATGTTTATTCTTATGATATGATAATGCAATGTATATGATGCAACGCTTTAAGATGCTTAGAATAAAAAATCTATATTATTTACCATAACTTAAATGATAATGCAAGATGTATTTTATATGATATTGTATTATGAGATGTATGCATGCTAATAATTGGTGGATGTAGGAGGGATGCAATGATGATATTTTTTTTGACTATCATGATACCTATAAGAAACAAGATGAATGATCATTGATTTTGATGATTTCTTCAAAAGATCCAACAAGTCTATGATCCACTGATACTTTATTAGAGATAGTGATAATAAATGCATGATGATGGCTTACTAAAATGTCAAGATTGGTATTTTATGTCATTCCTTATTATTTTATATAGCACATAGATATGATGCATCAAGGTATTGATAACTAGGATGATAGTGTATCTAGTGTAATGGACTTGACTCTGTAAATACATTGGATAGTTTTTGTTCAAACCTTGACATACGAAAAACTCATTGGAATGTAAGTTATAACCTTATAATACATTGGACCAAAGCATATACAATAGTAAAAAATGTACTCCAAACAACCTTCCTACACACAACTAAGCAAGTATGTACCAAGATTATTTTACAAGAGTATCCACAAGTACTACAAATGAAAGATCTTGATTGAGGACCCATTCCTTTCTCTCTAAATAATTTTGTTAGACATCATCGATAGGTCCTTGAAATGGGTCATTAAGATAAATCAAAAGAAAAGATCAAAGACAAACAGTCAGTGCTATCTATATCTCTTTTTTGTTTATTTTAGCTAAGTTGATTTCTGATACTGATGTCCATTGCAAGAAGGATACATCCTAGGAAATTTTGATTTGGGGATGTTTTATGTTAGGATTATGATGATATTTATGATAAGCCTCTGATACAAACTTCACTGACACCTTTATCTATGATCTAGACTTTATATTTTGACACTTAAGTTCTCACTTTACGACTTGGTATACTTGTTTTCTATTTGTTTTTCCAAAGATTGAAGGTGATGATATATTTATTATGGATGAAAATTTAATGCGGGTGAAAGCGAGATGAGATGGGTGATTTTGGGTTTTTTTGGAATATTTCAATGTTTTGGTATTTTAAAAATGTTTTGAGGTTGTTTTTGGTCTTTTTAAAAGTTTATGTGAATGTTTATGGTGTTTGATTTTTTTAGGCTATTTAGAGTTTTCTTTAAGATATTTGAGGTTATTTAGGGTTTTCAAAGGTTTTCTAATGTTTTTGGGTTTTCAATTTTCAAATGTTTTTGGATTTTCCGATATTTGGATGTTAGAGTTTTTTTGAGATATTTGAATGTTTAGGGATTTTTTCTGAGATTTGAATGTTTAGGATTTTTCATGTTTCGACAAAGAACCTAACCTAAAAGACCTATCCTAGGGTCTTGGGGGATAATAAAAGATAATCCTTTCCTATGTTATATATGCAAAGACCATGTAGTCTGACTGAATCAACTTATTAACAATCAGATATTAACAATTGAGGGAATGTCGGTTTATTATGACGAACTCCTAAAGGACTGACCTAGGGTTTCTCGGGGGCATATCAATGATGGAATTTCCTATGTTAAATCTTAGAGATGGCATAGTTCGACAAGGGTACTATTTTTGGATTTTTGATGTTTTAAATTTTTAGAGTTTTGATGTTTTCTAGATGTTTTGGATTTTTCCTTCACAATTTTCTTAATGTTTTTATATTTTAGCTATATAAGATTTTGCAAATGTTTTTGGATTTTTTGATGAAAATTTTATGAATTTTTTTGGGAATTTTGATAATATTTCCAATAACCTTAAGATATACAAGAATCTAATATGATCCATACTGAATTTCCACTAGTGTGACACAATAGACTACCTTGATATAGGCAAGACAAACTAACCTTTGGAATATGCCAAGTAGTACTAAAGGGGATAGAATACTTTAGAACATCAAGCTATGACAAGGACGTGGACAGGTGATGAAATAAATAGGATGAGTGAGACAATGGATGGAGGGTGAGGTAGAATGATAGGATAAAGAGCCCAAGAATAGATGGAGGTGCTTTATTTACAGGAGGTTCCTGTTTTCCAGGTTTTGACCAAAGTACTTTCCCAAAGTGCCACGAAAGTGGTTTTCACTATAGGATGACTTTTTTCTTTAATTTTTTAATCCTTTTCTAAATTTTTTGGGTTTTATTTATTAATTTTTTTGTATTTTCATATTTATACCCTTCAAGACTAGGCAAAAAATGTTTTGAGATGCAAGTTGTCCATTGGATCTTTCAAGGGTTCACCTTTAGGTGGTGATAATTGATATTCCCTTGATCCATAGGTTGTTGTGATGACAAAGGGACCCTACTAGTTAGGCTCAAACTTTCCTTTATTGTCCTAATCTAGAAGATTCTTCTAATTTTGTTTTAGGACAAGATCCCCTACCTAGAAAGATTGATATTTGATCTTCTTGTTATAGCTATATTTCAATCAGTTTTGATATACTTGCAAGTTATTAAGGTCATCAAGATGATGCTCGTCCAAGAATTATATCTCATTCATCTGAGAGACTTTGTATTCTTCATTAGTGATCAGGTTTTATAGTGACACTCGTAGTGATGGGATCTCAAATTTAATAGGCAAAGTGGCTTTTGATCCATAGACCAAGGAAAAAGGGGTTTCACCTATTGGTGTGTAGGTACTGGTTTGATAGGGCTAGAGAGTGGGTTTTAATTCCAGATGCCAGTCATGGCCAACTTCATTGACCATTTTCTTTAGGATTTTTAGGATGGTCTAATTTTTAGCCTCAACTTGACCATTGCCTTAGGGATGATACAAGGTAGAGAGTTTTTGTTGGATGTTGAATCTTTGAAATATCTCTTTCACATCATGATTCTCGAAGGGTGTTCCATTGTTTGAGAAAAGGTTTTGTGAAACACTATAATGACAGATTAGGAAATTCAGGATAAACTTGGAAATTCAATTCTTCATTATGTAGGTCATAGGGATGGCTTCAACCCACTTGGTAAAGTACTTAGTGGTTGTTATGATAAACTTGTGGTCATTAGATGAGGTTAGAGTGATTTTTCCTATGAGGTCAAGTCCCCATTATGAAAAAGGCTAGGGTGTAATCATCAGTTGTAATTCCTGAGATACAACATGAATCAGATCTCCATGCTATTGACACTGGACACATTCTACACATACTAATGAGTTTCTCTTTCCATGGTTAGCCAATAGTACTCCATCCTCAACAATTTATTAACTAAATTCATACAACTAGAATGGGAACCGCATATGCCATTGTATACTTATGTTAAAGTGATTAAGGCTTCCTCTTGGTTAAGACATCATAGTAATGTTCCTTCCATGCTTTGGTGGTAAAGGGTATCACCTAGGATCATGAATCAGGATGCCTTCTTGACAAATTTATTTTTAAGGTTAGAGGTGATACTAGATGGGAGGATTCCTTTGCTAAGGTAGATAAAAAATTCATGATACCATGGGGATCTAGGACCAACAATGACACACATGAATTCAGATATAGGGATTTTGAAAGTTGGTACAAGAATTTTTTCTACAAATAAGTCACATTGAAGGACTTTGTTCAACATGTCTAACAATGATAGGATTATTGCCATAGCATCTACTGCTTGGTTTTTCATGCAAGTAATTTGCTCAAAATTTATGTCTTTGAAAAGGTCCTTGAGATTCTCCACCATATTCTCATAATGAGTATGCTTTTAATCCTTCATTTGATATTTTTCATTGACTTGGTTGATAACCAGCTATGACTCCCTATAGACTTTCATCTCTTGTATTTTCCATTGAACTGCTATCCTTAGACTTGTGATTAGGGATTCACACTCAACAATTTTATTGGTATGCGGGAATGATAGCATGCATAACTTTGGAATGAAATCACCTTTAGGGGTGATGAAAAGAACACTTTCTCCTAATCCATTTTGGGTGAACGATCCACAAAATTACATCTTCCACTGATATGTGAGACTGACAAGAACCACTGATTCATTAGGGAAATAAAATATCAAAGGGTTCTCTACATAGATAGGTGCATATTCTAGTTGGTCTATGATTACTTTTCCTTTGATTTCCTTATGCTCCACATAATATATGTCAAATTTAGTTAAGATCATCACCCATTTGTCCATTCGCCCAGTCAGAGTTGGTTTGGATAACAAGTATTTCAATGGGCCAATATTTTCAATAATTTTGATTTGATGTGACAAAATGTAGTGTATAAAGTTTTTTCAAGAAAAAAATACTTCTAGGCATGCTTTTTCAATGGGTGAATAGTTCATTTCATAGCCCACCAATGTCCTCCTGATTTAATAGATAACTCTTCCCTTTCCATTTTAATCATGTTGTGCTAGAAGAGCTCCTACTACTACTGATGTTGCTGAGATATATGAGAAGTGGTTTTTTTGGTATTGATGACATTGACACTAGAGGTGTCAATAAGTAGTCCTTGATCTGCTAGAAATATTTCTCATATTTATTATCCCATTTGCAAGTTATTCGTTTATGGATAAGATGTGAAAATGGGTGGATTTTATTGGATAGTTGTGCTATGAACCTTCTAATAAACTACAATATTCCTTGTAATCCTCTCATCTACTTTAGTTTTTTTAGTGGTTCCATGTCAAGGATGGATTTTACCTTTGTTGCATCAATTTATATCCCTCTTTGTGAGATGAAAATTCCAAGAAGTTTCCCTAATGTAACCCCAAACATTTTTTGGATTAAGTCATACCTTGTATTCTTCAAGCCTATCGAAGATGAGTCCTAAGACTTGTATTTTCTCACTTACATTTTTTTTTTGTGAAAATATTATCCACATAATCTTTGAATATTTTGTGGATCATGTCATGAAAGATGAGGGTCATTTCTCTTTGATAGGTTTCTCGTGCATTCTTTAACCTGAATGGCATCACATTATAGCAATAGGTTCCCCATGGAAAAGTGAATGTAGTTTTATGTTGATCCTCCTTGGCGATCATGATCTGATTATAGCCTAAAAAACCATCCATGAGTGATAGTATTTCATGCACAAATGTTAAATCCACAATGAATTTGATGTTAGTAAGAGGAAATAATCCTTCAGGCATGCCTTATTTAAGTCTCTAAAATCAGTGTAGATTTGATGCCCCCGATGGGTTTTGAGACTGATACTAGGTTTGAAACCCACTTAGGATAATCTATCGTTTAGATGAATCTGATGTCAAGAAGATTTTATAGCTTTAGTTTCACCAAGAGTGCTATCTAGGGATTCATCTTCCTTAATTTCTTCTTGGTTGTCTTGGCTTCAAGATAGACTGCTAATTGATGCACAACCACTTTTGGATTGAGCCTTAACATATCTATGTATGACCATGCAAATTTAACTCATCACTCTTTCAAGAATGCTGCTAGGTTTTTTTATTCTTCATCCAACAAGGATTCAACATAGAAAGTGATTTTGGGTGCTTCTTTTGTTCCCACATTTACTAGAGTGGCCTTTTCTACTAACACTGCTAACTTCTCTAGATGCATTGCACTAAGGGGGAGATTGAATCCCTCATCCTTGGGTACCTTTGAGATGTTTTCACCTTCACGTGCATCCTTTATTTTTACTATTTTAGGATTAGAGAGTGCCATAATGTGGTTTTCACTCAAATATTTGCATGTTAGTTACATTTCATGAATTTTGAAACTGAAGGATTCAATCATCTCCCCATAGTATGCCCCTTATGTCCAGTTTTGTGTCAAAACCTACTTTGTGATCTACCCATGATAGGTTATTGTGGAGTCTCACAAGTTTTGAGATCACTTCATAATTTTTGAATAAATCTAGAATTGATGGTCCTTGTTGGTCCAAGTCAATCATTTTTGGGTATACTAGGTGTATTTTAGTTATTTTATTGCTTGGAGAAAAATATGTTATGGATATCATAAAGAGGGAGTTTTTTTCAAAGAGGTTAGCAACATTAGGGTGAATTCATCTAAGGTTGTATCACACGATGTAGGTAACCAAGAGGAAGCCTTGTCTCATTTACTAGAAGTACCTTTTCCAATAAGGGTGACCTTGGTAGTAGTACAACCTAGGCTAAGATTATCTAATCATTTCTTAGGAATGATAGGTTCCAGAAACCCATTTTCATTCTATCCTAGCTTCTCATTCTTGTTATAACCCCATCCCTTAATTATATGCAAACCTTTATTATCATCTTCCATGGGAAGAACATGGAGAAGTAATTCATCTTGATGGAGGAGTTTAGAGGCATCCTCATTTTTTATTTCTTGATTTAGACCCCCCACTTGGTGAAGGTGGTAGTTGTCATATTGATTATTTTAGGCTCTTTGGTGCTAGACGTGGGTTTCCTGTGGGATTGAGGAGAAAAAGTTAAATATCTTAAGAAAAAATTAACTTTCATTAGCTTATAGCTCCCACAACCATCATCTTGAATCACTGCTTTGATGTTAGGAATTTTATACATAATGGATGTTTTCATTACTGAGGTAGATGCAAGGGATGATGAGTCAACAAATGAGGTAGATGGTGTAGGCCCTTCATCAATCTTGGGTATTTGGGTTATCTTATAGAAATTTACCTCAAGATTATTGTAGTAGTAAAAAGGCTCAAGATCTCCATGGATGGTAATTTATCTTCCCTTGAAAGGAAAATTCACACATTGATGATAGGTTGAGGCTAAAAATTTAAGGCATGTATCCATGGTTGACCAAGTAAGATGTTATAGGGAAGATCAAGGTCTAACACTTGGCATGTAGTTTCTAAAATGATAGGTACTACTTGAATGGGATGTACAATGATGCCTTGTGATACCCATTCTTGGTTGTCATATGCTCTAATGGTGGTACTCTTTGATTTCTAAATAGTATCATATGAATAGCTTAGGTTCTTGATTAACTGTAGGGTACAAATGTTTAGACCAACACCTCCAACTACTAAGACTATTTTGACCTTATTTTTATGAATAATAAAATTAAGCTCTAAAGCATGATTATGAGATGATTGTGATGGTAGGTCTTGCTTTAATAAGGTGAGAAGATGATTAGCGATATTCCCCACTATAGCTTGAAATTGATTGGTGTCAATATCCTTGAGGATAGATCACCTGGACAAAGATTTCTCCAATATTTCCCTAGGTGTGGGGGATAGCCTTAATAACTCTAATATTGATATCTATGCACGGTCTTATTAAGCTGATCTAGAATATTATACCTAGTAGGATTTGATGTTGGAAAAGTAGGTTGTTTCCTAGATTGAGACGTGACTCCTTGGATGGTAATTTTTCCATGTCATGTGGTGACTCCACATTTCACACTAGATCCATTGATGGTGATGATAGTGATGACACTATCATAGGAAGTGACAACATTGAAATAGGCATGTTGTAAATTTGTGTAATCCTTAAATTTTTTGTTGTTGTTCCATTTGTTATGATATGACATAGGTTTCTTGTATATCTTAAGATCATGTTTCCCAACTAGTAATTCAAAAGATATGGTGTCATTCTCTATGAGTTCCTGCATGATATTCTTGAGTCTCATGTAGTTTTTTGTTTTGTTCCCTTTAATTTTGTGAAAATCATAGAGATCATTCTCATTGTACTATGATGGTTTCTCTTGGGGTTCTTTGTAGTTTTCAAATTTAAGAAGTGTTATCAAGTTTGAATCTACCAACTTATTCATCATGGTTTTGATAGGTTCAAATAATTGTGTGCACTTACATTTAGGATAGTTGTTCTTGTTGGTAGTTCACCTTTGTTTCATCTTGGTATTGCCTATCTAAGTGTTCTAAGGAGGTTCTTTTTTATGCATATTTTTTTGAATGTTAGCAACTTGATTCTTGTTTCTCCTAGGAGAACTTAGGACTACCTTACCATCTTCCACACCATCATTTTTCACATTTTTATTCTTAGTCCAAATACGAGGATTTTTGTTTGAACTATTTGATGGGTGATTGTAAGATTGAGTATTTCCCTATGAGATTAGAGCTCATTCGATGTTAAGGGCTCTAGGGACAAGCTCATCATAAAATGTGATGCACTATATTTTCAAGTGAAAAGATAGATCAAGATTTAGATTTTCTATGGTGATTCCTACTTCTTGTTCATCGAGAAGGGTCCACTTTCTCTTACTATATTTTTGTCTCCATTGTTAGAAGAAATTGGTGAAAGATTCACCTTTGGTTTGTTTGAGAGTATACAAATATTCTAGACTAACATCCATGTCAAGGTTGAAGGAGAAGTGATTGATGAATTAGTCAGTGATTTCTTGAAAATTTATGATATTAGGAGGTAGATGAGAAAAATAGTCCATGGTTGAACCCATTAAACTTCAAGGGAAGAGGCACATTAAATAAGAATAATTGTGGGCCACCTCCATATACATGACATTGAATTATTTGACATGGTCCATAGGACTCCCTCTCCCTTTATATTTATCAAATTTTGGGATTTCAAATCTAGGAGGGAGTGGTACCATTGTGATGTTTCAACCAAATGGATAAAGACGTAGATTCTATGTATGTGGATTATTTATCTTTCCCATTCAAAGATCCCACATTTCTTGGGATAACACCTTGAATTGTGATGCCAAATCATCTTGTGGGTTTGGTGGAGGAACATATGGTGGGATGATGGATGATTTGTATATTGGATTTTGATATGATGATATGTTGTATGTTGTATGGTGGCTTGAGGTTATGTGAAGGTGATAGAGGTGTTGATGCATATGTTCCTAATGTGTTTTTATTGATGATGTTTTATTGAGGACTATTGTAGGAACTTGGTTGTTGTTGTTGTTGTTGATGTTGGGCATACTACTAAGCTAGCAAGGCTTGTTATTGTTGTTGTGATGCAAGGGCTTGTTTTTGGGCATGTTGTTGTTGTTGTTTTTTTTGTGTCATGAGGGCTTGCTATTGGGATTGTTGTTGATATTGATGTTGTTGCTATGTCATGAGGGCTTGTTGTTAGGCATGATGTTGTTGATGTGCTACTGAGGAAGCTTGATAGGATTTTTTTTATTGTTGTGTTGCTATGGATGTTTTATAGGATTATTGTTGTTTTCCTTGTTGTGTCACTAAGGCTCCTTGTTGTTGTTCTTCTACTAAGGATACATGTTTTTGTTGGTGATATTGTTGTTGTTGTTTTTTTTGTGTTGCTAATGCTACTTGTTGTTGTTGATTTTTTTGTACGTCTTGTTGATAAGCTTGTTGTGCTTGTTGTAAGGCTAAGGCATGATCTTGCAATGTAGGATCAATTGGTTGTTGGGAAAATTTTTATGGATTCTTGGTGTTGATTTTTTAGATGGGGTATGAGTTGGTGATGAGAGGTTGGGAGTTCCCTTGATTTAAAATTATTTTTAAGATGGTGGATTAAGGTGAAGGAATGTAATTTTGAGTTCCAATTAGATTTTGCATAGCAAAGGGGACCATGGGGAAAAACAAGGATGGTTTCATTATATTTTTCAATGGTAATGACATACTACAACCTTGAGTCCATTGATTGAAAAGGTTTCCTTGTCCAATGTCTTGAGGATAGAGATGTGGACAAAGGATTACCTATGTTGATGGGATTCATTACCATAGGATTATTTTTATTTGGATTGATGATGGATGTGTTTTGTGACACTATTGATATAGATGAACCAATGGGGGGATTAGATAAATATTTCCCTATTTGTGTTAAGGGTTGATTTTGTATTATGGTGTTGACATGCAATTGTGTGCTATTTTCAGACACTTAGTCCATATTAATTTATGTGATGGTGGGAACACTTGTGGAAATCATGGGTATGGATGAAGAGGGATGTCCTAAATATGTGGAGGTCATGGTGGAGTAATGAAATTCAAGGGGATTATATGGCTGTTTGGGATCTTTGGGGATGGGAGAAGTACCAAAAGTAGGTGTCCAAGTGGTTGTTGGAGGTGGGCATTTCAAGGGTACACATAAGTGTACTTATTTCAAATGGAATTGTTAGAAAAAATTCCTTGGAAAGACTAGTTGAAAGACTAGGAGTGGATATTTGATTTATCCCTGATGGAGTTGTGAAGCCTTGTGTTAAATTTTGTGCAATAAATTATGGGGAAATAGGAGGTATGTTTTCAAAGGCATGATGTTCCATGATCTCCTCACTAGTAAGTTCAAATGGATTATTTTTTATGTCCTCTATCTCATATGGTCTTGATGGAGATGAGGGTTGTTGTGATTGGGTGACTTGACTTCTCATATCAAATTCTAGAGGATTTGGATCACTTGAGGTAAATGTGACTTTGGTTTTCTCTATGATTCTCTTGTGTTGTGATATTATCTTTACCATAGATTTTGGGTCACTTTTGGGAGAGTTGTGTTTGCATTTGTAATGTTTGAACTCTCTGGTTGACTCAAATCTAGGTAAAAGGGATGCTCTAAGTATTTTTGGAGCAATGATAATAATGTGTGATGAAAACATGGGTGATATGAAAAGTGATCTTTGCAAAAAAAATTGGGACAATTTTTTTGACTTGAATTTGATGTTTTGATGTTAGGATAAATGATGTTTATGAACTTGAGAGTCTTTATAGTAGACTCGTGACCTTGAAGATAAACTAGTTGAAATATGATAACTAGCTTATCTAGATGTGTGGAAAAGGATACATTTCACATACAAAGCAGCCAAGTTAGGGGTTGGTTTGATAGATGCTTAAGTCAAAAGTGTTAGTGTATTAAAAAAAATTGCAATGTTTGGTGAAGTGAAGGATGAAATTTGATGAAGGAGTGGATGAAACATTTGACCCAATATTGAATTAGAATGAACCTTTGTTTTCCAAGACCAAGGTAGTGAGAAACATGCTAGATCTCTAAAGATTTCAAATCCTAAATACCCAATGTTTAAGATAGGTTGATTATCATGAAAAAGCCCAGGATTTTGACCCATAAAGAATGCATACATGTCTAGATTTTTCCTTAGTTCACATTCATACAATTTCACCAATAATTTTTTTATATTTTGGTATAGTGTTGAAATACGATTTTTGAAATTGCCTTTGAACTTTGATGCCTTAGTTTGAAGTGATGACCTGTAGACCTTCTCTTGCAGATTCTAATTTTGCATGAGATCATTTAGAGAAGTCTAACTCAATAGAATAAAAGAGGATATTTATTGCCACATGGGGGTGGTAATATAGATCATCTAGCCAAAATATTAGCTCTTTTTTCTTATTTATCTAAGATGTTTGTAGAAATTATCCATTGATTGGATGTTTCCTTGGTTTCAAAAGTGAAGCTTCTCAAACTACTAATGATATTTGTTTTTTCTCCCTCAATGAATTCAAATTTTGGTTGAATGATAGCACCCGTAAGGTTGGGTTGTTAAGCATGAGAGATCGGTCTCGAAATGGTTATGTGGGGTTCAAATTGTCAATTTATCTTGCTTAAGTGAGTTTATTTTACTACAAAAATTTTTCTTGATTAAGTTTTCAAACTAAAATGTTTATGTCCAAAACATCATAACTTTGACAATGTCCATTTTGTGAGAACCATGAGGTTGAAGCCATAATTTCCAATGTTGTCTTTGGAAAATATGGATTGAGATATAAGTCCAGATATTTAGAAATATCTATGTATATAAATACTTAGGACAAGTATTAATATCAAGGCTATTTCAAAAGGTATCCATAATTAGGCCAAAGTGTTTTCAAATTTTGAGGAAGATTGTGAAGTTTTTGTTCAATGTTTTAGATACAAGCAGGGTATTAAACTAACTCACAATCATTTAAAATCCTAGGTTGAAATGGCCATAATTGTTGAGTCCCCACTCAAATTTATCCAAACACTAAGACATTGGGAACAGTTAGAGATTTGGTGACACTAGCTCCCCTCCATGACACACACTTCTCAAGACCACCAAATCTCAAAATCTTGAAGATCTTAAGATCCTAAGAATTTTTTTGTTTCAACAATCAATAGTAAAAATATGGGGCGGCTTTAGAACGACCATTATTGCACCAACAAGTATTAAGGATTTTAGATTTTAAACAATGGTCTGTAATAAGGGCTTTCTTTCAAGGTGTCAATACATGCAACAATATTAGCTGAATATTATGGAGAATCAAGAGGCATCCCAGTCTCTTCCTAAGAAGATATTTTGACATACCACATGGGTACTATGGGTGACACTTATTGGTATGACACATCCGCACCTATTTTGTATGACTTTAGTCACAAACATATTTTTATATAGCGACTTGTAAGAGCTTGGATTTAGCTCATTATTGCTTGGGTCCTTTCCAAATTTTTAAGCAGGAAGGAAGGCCCTATAAAGATAAAAAAATAGCAAGGAAGTACATTTGTAGTTCGATCATCCCAGTTCACATGAAACAAGGAGAGAACACACACCACACCTTTTCCCTACACTAGAAAGGGGCTCATTTTCAATCTGAGTTGATAGATGCAGGTGATTAAAAAAGTGTTAATTAATGTTTCTATTTCTCAAGATTGTTGAGTGGTGTGAGAGAATTGCATATGCATTCAATAACACAAGATGTAAATAAAAAAATAGAAAATACTTGTTAATTTTAACCCCTAAAGCTAAGATGAATTCATTTTATGCACCAAATTAAATGTTAAGTTGCCTTGTTCAATTTTAAAACAAGAAATAAAATGATGAGGGTTCAATTTTAGTCCCATTTGAGCATTTTTTTAAGCCCAAATTAAATTTCCTAAGGTCCTACAATGTAAAGTGAAAAGCATAAGAAATTGGGTTATAATTTTCCCAAAGAATCAAACACTTGTTAAAACAATAAAATATTAAGATGAGGATGATTCTTTATTTTAGCTTCATGTTGTCCAATCCTACAAAACTACATTAGTCTAAAAACCAGAGGAACATTAGAGGCATGTTAGTACTTTGATGACTTGAAAAAATCAAAACACATGTTGAAAAATGATCGTTAAACTTCTTACCAAAGTTTGGTGTCGCTATTCATGATAGCATTGCTTTGGTGAACAAGGGTGGTTCTCTACAAATAAACCAGAGAGCACGATATCATCGATATTTGATCAGCCATCACCATTTAGAAATCTTTGACGCCTCTATATTATATTAGTGCCATGATTTTTTTAATTAGCCTCGATGTATTTAATAGGTGTCACTATTTGAAATGATGATAGAATCACTATATGATGAAAACTTGCAAAGGCATCACTGAAATTGATTTGGGCATCACTCTTTTCTACGAAAGTCAAATCAAATGGAATTCAAGCTAGAAATTGATAAAGTTTGATTGGTTTTCTCTCTTAGTGCGAAAATGTCAACTGAGGATATTAGTATGGGTCAATTATGCTTGATCCATGAAGAATTAAATCATAATCATGCCACTAAGAATCAATATTAACCAAGATCATTCAAATGAATGTTAAACTAAACATTATAAACTACAAAAGTGTTAATATGTCTAATCTAATCCATAAAAAACTTATCTCATTTTGGAATTGGTGTCATGTTTATGTGGAACAATGACACTTTCTCAATCATGTAACCAATGAGCTTTTTTCAATCGATTCTATTGAAGAGAATCGATGAAAAATTTGTAATACATGGATGAAAAAATTATTTATGCTAAAATTAGTATAATGCAAGAGTTAATCAACCATGATTTTATGCTAAACGATGATGATATGCAATTTCTAAACTAATCTAAATGAGATTAAACTAAAATATTCAAACCCTAGGTCTCTAATTAGCTAAATAGATGCATGGATTCCATTAATGGAAGTTAAGATATTATTCAACTAATTTAAACTAAAATATGCTAAATGTATGGAAAGTATGAGTATGAGTGTGAGTGTTTTCAACAATATAAGTTTGAAAATTTAAAGATGGATCCATTTTTCTCCAAGTAGTGACCTATGTATAGGGAAGAAAATGAGAAATGGAGGGTTGATATTGAAAAAGCTAATCAATGGTCAAGGATGGAGGAAATTAGAGGCATGGATCATGGATTCTCATCAACGAGTGAGAATTTAAGATGATATTTAATCAAGGGTTCCCATTCCTTCCAAACAAGCGCACTTTTGACCTATACAAGAGGTCAAAAGTTAACTTGCAGAAGAAGTCACACGTTAACTTGCATTTGAGGTTAAGTTAAAATATTCCCTTTCTTAAATGATTTGAGGAGAAACAATATTCTTTAGAATATTCATGGGTGAGGAAAAAGGATATTTTTCTAATTAAAACAAAGTTTAATTTTGCAAAATGGGAGGAAATATTCCATGGGAATATTCTTTGCAAGTGGGAGGAATTGGATTAATTAGATAATTTCTAATTAAACAAGGTTTAATCATGCAATTAGAAATATTAGAAGAATAAAGTTATATTCATTAAATTAAATGATTTAATGAATGGTAAAAAAGCTGAAATGACATTTAATTAAATATCTTAGTGTTATTTAATTAAATGGGAATAATTGGGGAATTAAATTAAATAATTTGATCTATTTAATTTAATGAGATGAAATGTTAGCGTGAAAGGGGGTGAATTAACCTGATTTCATGAATTAGGTTAATTGATGTAAATGATACAATTAATTAAATAACTAAGATAATTTAATCAAATAAGTGAAAAGAGGATGAGATTCAAGAGAAAATGATGTTAGTATACCTAATTCGAGTCATGATATCATTCAAGACATTTTTCAGTGTCTACACCACTAGACTAATTCATCTACATATGCATCTAGTTCAAAGGAGGGGCAATAACCCCCAACTTATCCTGAAGATACTCAAAATTATCCTTAGGAAGAGACTTAGTAAATATGTCAACAATCTAATCCTTTGTAGGTACATACTCAAGCTCTACCTCATTCTCCATAACCTTCTTTCTTATAAAGTGATACCTAATTGATATATTCTTTGTCTTTGAATGCATCACTAGATTTTTTGAAATGTTAATTACACTTGTATTATCATAAAATATAGAAATAGACTCATAATACACTACTCTGATATCTTTCAATGTCTGTCTCATCGACAAAACTTGTGTACAACATGATGCTACTGCAATATTCTCAACCTTTGTAGTGGATAAGGAAGCTAAATATTTCTTTTGACTTAACAATGACACCAATCTACATCCAAGAAAGAATGAACCACCACTTGTACTTTTCCTATCATCAACACAACCAACCCAATCGACATCTATATAAGCACTTAATATGAAATTAGTGTTTAGAAAATGTGTCTCAGCCTTGCAATTATATATGATTTTAGCCATGTTAGTATTTGGCATGAGGATATGTTCTTTGATATGACTGTGTCTAGTTAGTTTGAGGGTTCATCCTCTAATACAAAGGATCTGGAAGTTTTTATTGGTGATTCCCCTCCGTAATCTAAGAAGATAAAATTTATAATAGAAGATATCATCATCATTTCATAAGGAAAGGAGAATGAAGAAGAATCCCTCCCTAGATCTAAATCTTCTAATCCAAATGATATTCAAACATTGTTGGATAAATTTGAAATGAAGAAGATTGGTGAATTGTGGAGTGCATCCTCTTTGGTGGATAGAATTAAGATTGATGATGCTTTGGTTGATCATATGCTCAAGAAAGGTATTGATGTTTCGAGTTAATTCTTTACCAGACATTCTAGTTGAAGTTGTTGAAGAGAGAATTTTATTGGAAGTTTCAAAAGGATGTAAATTTGAATCCATGATCGAGAAAAGATATTTTAAAGCTAAGAAGAAGTTATCTAAACACATTAATGAGACAAGAAAATGAATTAAAGAGATGTTAGATATATAGAAGTATTGTCTTCAATGGCTTGTTGTAGTTGACAATTTTAGAAGAAAAATTGAAGCGATTGAATATGAAATGAATAAAATTGGGATGAATTTTGATTTCTTTAAAGAAAAAGAAGGAAAAAAAGGAATAAGAATTGGATAATGACAAACATATTTCTTAACCATTCAAAGATAAAGAGAAGATATTGTGAATAATTTTTGTCTTGTTAAAGAAATTGTTGAGGTTCAATTAGACAATCTCTCAAGAATACTCCATGATTCAAAAGATTGTGAACGATAGTGCTTATCCACAGATTGGTAATCCTCATTCATATTGCTGTATTTTTTGGACAACATGTGCACCAAAATGGATTTTGTTGTGTTATCCTGGAAATAGATTCTTCCAACTGTCAAAGAGAGATATAAGAAAGTGTTTCAGGTGAAAAGTGTTATTTTTACTTGAAATCTGAGTGTTCAAATTTCTATTGTTTTTCTTTTGTGGAAAAAAGGAGGAGAGAAAAGGAAAAATGAAAAGGAAAATAAAAATAATATGAGAAGAGAAGTTGAATTAAAGAAAAAAGGGGGAGTTTTTGAAATTTTAAAGCTTTAAAAATTTTGAGTGTTTGAATTTTTTTCGAAGTTTTTGAATTTTTGAAGTTTTGGAGTTTTGAAGTCCTAAATTTTTTAAGTTTCTTTGTATATGCAATGTCACTATGTACATAAATTTACATCCTATTTTTGATCACCCTTTACAATTGATGTCTAAGGGGGAGAGATTTGGGGAAATTTTAAGGGAGAGATTTGAAAATTTGGATAGACTATCATAAGTCCTTTTGGCACATGTTGCCATCAATGAAATGGGGAATATTGTTGGAAGAATGAAGAAGATCAGGCTTTGTGTTGTAATTGATGTTACCATGTTGTTTAAGGTATCAGGATGGTTCAGTACTCTAAACTGGTATGAAGAACATGTCTACATCCTCTAGTGTTTTTGGTCTAGTATTTTGGTTTGCATTTCCCCTTTGGTGATCATCGCTATTCAAGGTTTTGGGAAAAGGTTTGTGAATGTCAGAATCATTTAAATGTACAATCCAACATGCTCATATGGAAAGTAGGCATTGGTTTGTTATTGCATTTTTTATTAGGTCTATCCATTGTCAACCTAATAAATAGTTGGTGGTATAATGGTTTAATTTGTGATGTGGATATATGAGCGACCCAAATTAGGTCCAATATAACATGATATAGAATGATAAATAGTTGAATTAGTTTTGAAGAAGTTTTGTATATGCTTGAAGCAAACCATTATCCTTTTAGAAATATGTGATGCATCTAATTAGGCTGACCTAATTGATGCTTGTGGACAAGTCATATATATATATAGGATGGTTTAGATATTTAAAGTGTGAGTGGTGTGTGAGTAGTATGTTTCGAATGTCTGGATCAAAGGTGAATGCAAATAAAAGTGAATATTTGTCTGTTGGCATGTGAATTCTCTGAGCATCAAAGGAACTAAATCTACACTTCTGAGGTGTAACATCATCAATTCATATTCTAGTTGTAAGCCATTTTGTTACTGTAATATTTTGTAGGTAGTGAGCCTCTTTTGTATCTGGGTTTGTAGCTACTATATATAGTGACCTAATCCTCACTGTGGTTTTCCACTCATTGATTTTTCCAATTAAAATTATGGTTTTCGTGTGTTGTGTGGTTTCATGTCCTTTTATTTCTCTTTCTCATCTTTTTAATTATATGCATTAGAGTAATTGATGGCATTTTTTCAATAAGTTTAAGAAGAAACTTATTCACCCCCCTCTCAGTATCTTGGATATTCAATGGCTCTGATACCAATTTTTGAATGAAAAATACAATTGAGGGGTAGGGTGAATCAGTTGTATCAAATTAAAACATAAAAACCCTAATCATATCCACATGCATTCATTAAACCCCTATTTTGTTAAAGTGATTAATCATGAAATTCAAAAAATTGAAATTGAAATAACAACACCATACACAAGATACTACCATTTTTTTATGGAAAACATAATGAGGGAAAAACCATGACAAGGATTGACTCACAATATAAGTAATTTCAAAATTGGTACAAGGTCTCATTGCCAAAATAAGATAAACTATCCAAAAACGCTCATAGCCAGGGCTCACTACCGCATAAAAGAACACAAGAATATAGAAGAGAAATGTTACACAAATAAACAATTATCAATGATACATGAAATCCACCACAAATTCTCCAACACTTTCATAGCCTTGCATGAAGTATTTCAGACACCTTCACCTCACTACCTTGAGGGATCCAAAAATTTGAATTTTGCACTACTCTGTTCAAATTCACATCACATACATCACTCACATAAATCTCGCATCTATCTTTCCTTTCTCTTGCATTTTACAACACTATTATGCTTATTTATATCAACCTTAATCTTGAAAACCTTCTCCAAGGTTGGTAACTATTTGTTATTCTTGAAATTTAAAATTAGGTCAGCCCTAAATATTCCCATGATGGATAGGAATGAAGGAAACCTATATAAATCCTTAATTAGGACCTGAATCAATCCTAATACACTTCAACATTCTTTCAAAACTTCACATGTAGTGCTAAAAAAAGGTCAACCAATATCTATGCTATACACCATAAAAAGTTAAGTACACACTTCCTTAAACTAGTCTTATATTTCTAGACAACAAAATTTACTTGAACACAATCTAGAATAATCCTCAAATCACTTGAGATCCAATAATAACTTCAACCAAAATTGCAACATGAAAATACTTCGACCTAGAACATCTGGTAAACCTTATTCGCACATTGATGCATGAAACACACATTATACTATACCAAATCAAGTGAAACTAAAATTTTGAGAGATATAAAAATTATTAGAAACTTGCCAAATCTACACAACTTGTAGCCAAACTGCGGAGAAACATACATAAAATATACTTCTCTCAGGACATGGAAAACATTAATGAAAACTTGGTTCACACACTATTGAATATATCTTAAACTACACAATGATCCACACACCCAAATTCTAAATATAGCAACATCTAACAACCTTGAACATATAAAATCTGCATTGGCATAGTATCAACATAGAAGAAATGTGGAACACATCTCAGAGAACATTCTAAACACTTGCACAATATTGTTTTCTATATTTATAATTTTTCCTCAAAGCACTTGGAAACCAAGTACCAAAGGCATCATCTCAGCTCATTAATTCATTCCAACTCATCTTTAGGCACTACAACACAAAGATGGCTTCATTTACCCCCAACACTTCCTCAATATCTCAACTACACATGCACAACATGCAACAACCTATTTTCTTCTTTTTCACAATTTTCTCAAAATATCCCTATCATGTTCATAATGTAACAAACTTCATTAACACAGTTGAAATCAATGACGATTGTGTGAGGGGGAAAAGAATTAGATGAAAATAATATTAAACATGCTTGAGACAAGAATCTAAGCTAAGATCAAACACATTAATCTAAGATCTAATCGTATACAGATGAAATGAAACTAACCTATTGAACACATATTAAGAAATCTATGATTACTAAATTGAATGTAAACAAAAAGCACAGTGTTACCATCCTGTATTGGAGTATATTTTCCTAATGTTGGATTGTTCTTATCACTGCGAAGCCTCCATAGTTCATGTGAAAAATATTGAAGAACAATGCCTTGATTGGTTGATCGAAGAAATGGTGTTGAATCTCTAAAAATTATGGTTGTGAATGCCAACAGTACTTTTTTGTACAAATGATGTTGATTCTCCAATCCTTTTTTGTGAGGATAGAGGTTTGTTATATAGAAAATGAGATTTGAAATGGAAAATCAAGATCGTGTTGGAGAATATCAAGATCAACAGTGGAAATGTGTTGAGAGGATTTAGACATGATTATATTGTGCAAAGTTGATTGCACAATTAGTGTGATTCAAAAATGGATTGGCTATTCAGAGATTAGATTGATCATTCAAGATTTAGATGGCTTAGTTAGGAAGTTGATGTCTTAGTTAACAAATTAGATTGGTTAGTTAGTAAAATGATGCCTTAATTAGAAAATTAGATCTATTAATTAACAAATTAGACTGTTCAGTCAACAATCATAATTTTCTCAATCAAAAAGTAGGCGAGGAATATGAATTAATCGATTTAATTAATTAATTCCTTTTTGGAGTTGAATGTGCAAATCAAGTTTGACTAAATTGCAAACAAAGTTGCATTAGTTTGATTTTATTTTTGATAGTTGATTTGAATAGTTTTGATTTAATTATTAAAATTTTGGAGGGAAAGTGTCATAATTAATTTATTATGATTTAATAATTCAATTAACCTAGAGGAATAAGGTGATTTAGTGACAAAATCAAATAATTGGTGTTATTCAATCCATCAAGACTAAATAAAGTGAGATTAGGACTTCATTAGATAAATATAATTTATTTAATTGGTTGGAATGATGAAATGTAAATTAATCAAATAATGTTGTTTTATTTAATTAATAGGAAAATTAGGGTTTTGGATGTTGTTTTGATGTTGTGTGATGTTGTGTGATGTTTTGGGATGTTGTGGGATGATTTTGAGATGTTGTGGGATGATTCTAAGATGTTTCAGCATGATTCTCAGATGTTCAAGGATGATTATGAGATGTTCCAAGTCCTTCTAAGATGATTCTGATATGTTTTGAGACATTACAAGATATTTTGAGATGATTTTGAGATGTTTCAAGATATTCTTAGATGTTTTGAGATGATTTTGAGATGTTTCAAGAAATTTTGAGATGATTATGAGATGTTTTGAGATGATTCTGAGATGGTCTCAGACATTTTGAGATTATTCTAAGATGTTTCAAGAAATTTTAGGATGTTTTAAGATGATGTTCAATGTTGTTCAAGGTTATGTGATAGGTGTTAGGTCAGTTTTACATGTCTACATTTTCCCCCTCTTTGATACAAAGTACTGGTTTCTTTGTTTCAAATTTTTTTTTTTATAACACCAAGTTTTTTGAAAAAATATATGTCCCACTATATCCTAGCATTCCATGGAATGATGGTAGGACTCTTTTCTTCCCCCTTGAGAGGTTGACCAAAAATTTCAAGTTTTGAGGTCAGGCTCTTGACACTATTGTATTTCAATTTTGATGTACTTTGGTTGAAATAATAGATCAATAGGTTAATCCTTTCTCATTCTGATACTTTTGAGAGCTTCTAATTTCAAATTAGGAAGGTTTCCTTAGTGAAAATTAGGGTTTCCTAGATGAATTAGGGTTTGATTGAGGTTAAATATAGGCAATTAGTCCTCTAGTTAGTTCATTTGTGCTTTGATCCTTTTGCGAATTCTTGTCTCTAGGTTTCCAATTTTTTCAATTGTCAAGGAGAAATATTGAGATTTGAGTGAGCCCCACATCATTCAGATCTTTTTAAGTAGTTGGGATGGCCTTTAGGCATTGGTGGCTCGGTATGTACCTTCTCAATTTTCACTTTCATCCTATTTCGTTCTCGTTATGCATGTACCAAGTTTCTTGAGACAATAGTGAAGTTCTAGTGATTTATGAGCACTTGCATCATTTTCCTCACCTTTGCTAGGTCAGAACCTCACACTTGACACTAAAAACCTTTTCCTTTCCATAAAATGTCACACTTGACTAGAAACCTCACTTCTATTTCATGCACTTGCTCTAAAAGCTTGCCCTTGACCTAAAAGTTTGATTTTGCTTGCTTTGGAGCCTAAAACCTTGCCCTTGACCAAGAATCTTACACTTGAATGAAAGCCCCACCCTTTTTCCCTCACACTTGACCTAAAAGCTTGCACATGCTTGAAAATATCACTTTTGCTTTGTGTTTCTAATATTTTTCTCAAAAACCTTGCATTTGACTTTTTTCCTTCTATATTTTCTTTTAGCATTTGCCCTAGACCTTGGCATGTGGTTGTTTGTCATCCTAAATGTCATTTTTCATTGTTCTTTGTGATTTTTTTTGTTTATTTACATATTTAGAGTGAAACCCTCACAACTTTGTTGACAATGATTGTGGGTGTCTCTGAAACCACTGTAGTCAATGGAGAGACGTCCTCGACACATGTTTGATCTAATTTCCCATTTTGGTGTGTTGGAGAGATAATTTATTGATGTCATTGGACTATGTTATATTTTTTACATGCATCCTATCATGACTCACATGATGATGATGAACACACTTGTGGAGCAGTGGCATTTAGAGACATCCTTGTTTCATTTTCCTACAGGAGAGGAAACTATTACTCTTGATGATGTTTGGAGGATAATTCATCTTCATATTCATGGTGATCTGGTGACATAGCATGTTTGAATTAGTACCTACAACATGCAATGTGTGCTAGGTATTGTACACTTGGAGGTGTGTCAGTCAGAGATTGATCTATCTAGGTTTTCTAGTAGTGTAGATCCTATTTCTTTTGTCCTATGTGGTATGATTTTAGGATTAGTTGTTCTTGATAGGAGAGGATGTCAATTTATTGTGGGTTAGGGTGCATGTATTGAGATTATTCTTGAGAATTAGACAAGGTATTTCTGGGGCAGTTATCTCTTGGCTCATCTTTACAAAGATATGCACGAGGTTTTGTTTCAAGTGTTTGTGCAAGTGTTTCACTTTTTCATCTCTAGGCATGAGAGCATATTGCATCTCCTCAGCTGGATGGGATACAAGATCATTATCCTAATGATATGTACTCTTATTATTTTGGGGATTTTATGCACTAAACCTTGCCTAGGGATCTTCCTTATTAGTGTCATGTTTTTGATAAGATGTCACATTTTGTGTGGAGACCTTATATGGGTTGTGAGGCTTGTCTAGAGGATTCAGATCATCTTGTTTACTACCGATAGACCTATTGGTTGATTGGTTGTTCTCAAACAGTGATAGAGAATTAATTATTAGATTAAGTATGCGACCAATTTGGAGAGATATAGGGGTGGGTTCCTAATGCTTATGTAGCTCGGTTCGATCAGACCACTCAGGAGGTCCATGTATGGGTTCTCTAGGAAGATATAGATATTATTATTGTTGAGTTCAAAGCACTTTCCCTAGTTGGTTGGGGCTGGCTAGTTAGATTGGTAGATCCAATTACTACTCTTTATTATTATGAGTGGTGGGTGTAGTGTAGGCCATTGAGGTTCATCAATCCTGGGGGTGATATCATTGTGGTTAGATTAGGTATTATAAGTTGTTGCAGGGAGTGACAACACATTAAGTCTCTCATAGAGCAATTGGATTTGGCTCAATGTGATGGGGCCTAAGTTGGTCAAGATGAACGTATGCCTGTATTGAAGGGTCATAGGTAGGTTTACGGTCCTCCTCCACTAGCTAGGGATGGAGATATATTGTTAGCTCAAATGACTACTACTAGAGACATAGAGATGGTGTGACAATACGCTATAGAGGCTCAACTAGAAATTTTTGAGGGCTGAGCAAGATAGCGAGAGTAGTCGACAAAATTTTGTAGAGGCTCAACTACTATTTATTATAACAAAGAGAGATATTGTCTAGATAAAGTGTGATAGTATGCGAGCTGAGTGGGATCAGTCTAATTAATTCCCACCTATTATTAGACATTATATGATTCCACTATTCATAGGACTGCTCAATTTCCATGGTTCGAGGAGACTAGTGCTATGAGCGATGGTGGTGGTGGTGGCGTAGGTGCATGTGTAGGTGATCAATTTGTGAGATAGTGAAATCCTTTTTGTGGCTCGTAGGGTTCTATCCTTCCTGTCCAGGTCTTAATTTTTTTTTTGTTACTTGATCTTCATGCTATTTACTTTTATAGAGGCATGTTGTAGACATGTGTGTTATATATATATATTCATCGGTCTAGTTGAGACCTCATACATATGTTATAATTTTTTATTATCCTATCACACTTGTGTCACTATGGATGATGTACTTATGGCATGTTCCCTTTTTGATGATGATAAATATGAGATATATCTTTTTCGATTCAGTATCATTTTATGCTTATGTGATGGTGATATATGATGATGTATGCTATATATGTTTTTGTTTGTGCTTTTTTGATGTATGAATTTGATGTGGATGGATGAATCATAATTTGTCTCATATTTTGTTGTTTATGTTGTGTTGATATATGATGAATGAATTCCCAATACATGATACATGAATTTTTTATTGATTTATTATCATCATGATATGTATTGATGACATTTATGGATGTAGTATGGATATGGTAATAATGATGTTTCTATGCAGGGTAGATGTTAATTAGAAGAAATATCGATGATGGATATAAATATGATGTTAATTAGAAGAAGTATTAATGATGAATATAAATATGATGTGAATTATAAATTGATGAGTTCATATTACTTTTCTGTAGAGACTTCACCATTTGAAAAATCCTATTCGATGTAGCAACTAGATACGATGAACCTCAGAATGAATTACCAAGGCGACTTTGTATATATTGCGTGAAATTTTGACTCTATAAACAAAGAGTATTTTTTCTCATACTAGGCATACAAAAACTTTGTTTAAAGTATATAGTTATGTTGTGTTAAGAATTTTTAGACCAATCACACATAGAGGTATAAAACACCTAACACATCATTGCTTCATGAATTGTTTCAACACAATTTTAATATACTAAATAAAGCAAGTACTCACCATGGTATTATTACAAAAATATATTACAAACAAAAAATTGAAATGAAACTCAATTTCCCCCATTCCTCATTCTCTAAATCCTTATGGACATCCTCGATAGATCTTGGGAATGAGTGAACAAGATAAATAATAAATAATAAGACTACAAAAAAGATAAAAACAAAGTTGTAGTATCACTTGCCATATCTAATTGAGGTTTCAATACTATTATCAGTTGTTGATCATGTCTATCATAGGAATGGGTCTCTTAAGGAATATCTCAAGATGTGGTTGGTGAATTGTCAAAAATATAGGTAGTTGATACTTCCCTTTGTTTCCATCTATTTTGTGATCAAATTTTTGTGATTGTTTTCAAGGTTCTATCTTTTGATGTTTTTCTTTGTTTGTTTGTTTGTATTGTCAATGCTTGAGGATGATGATTTGTTTTATATGGGTGAAATTTTTATTGTGGATTTTGATGATGGGATGGGTGTTTTTTATTTTGTAAGTTTTATGATGTTATTTTTGTTGTTTTCAAGGGACTAACCTAGGGCCTTAGGGGATCATCAAAGATAAGCCTTTCCTACGTTATAAACTTAGAGGCTCGTAATTTACTTGGTTTGAGTGTTCTTGACCTTTTCTATTTTGTGAATGTGTTTTGGATTTTGTATTTTGTATATGTTTTTTTAGATTTTGTATTTTTTGACTAAGTTGGTATAAAGCATGTTGGAAACCTAAGGGGATTGAACTAGGCTCTCGGGGGCTATAAAGTCTTTCGTACATTGTGCATGCAAAAACCATGTAGTTTGATCATTTGACTCAAAGCATAAATTGTTTTTGGATAAACAACATTGGTAATATGGATTGATATTCTACTTCTATATCTAGAGGATATGTTGTGGGAAAATATACTTGAACTAGCTGTGAGGTTCAATAAAATGTTGATATCTTATATTTTTTTTAGAGTGAAGGAATAATCCAATGATGTTTTTTTTAATGTTTTCCATATGTTTTTTTTTATTTTTATTGCTTTTTAGTATTTTTGAATTTTGTTTTTTTCTATTATTTTTTACATTTGTTTTTTTAAGACCATAATTGGATGTTGCAAGATCTAATACACAACAAAATTTGGGAATTTACCCCCAATAAAACAACTTTTCTTAATCAGTAACAAGCCATGGTTGGATACATGTTTCATGAAATGGATGGGTAGATTCTATGAAAAAGTATTGATAGATAATGATGCAAGTTTTATTCACACATAGCACCTATTTTCCAGGTTTTCACTATGGTATATATTCTAGGATTGCCACAAAGTGGTTTTCACTCAAAGGATATTTTATTTCTCTTTATTGTTTTTATCTTTCTTTTTTATTTTTTTATTTGTTTATATATATATATTTTTTTTTGGATTTTTACCCTTTTTCTTGGGCTATTCTAATGTGTTTCATGTGTAAAAATTCTCAAGGTGGTTGTTGTTTAGCGATTCGGCTAGAGGTTCTCCTTCAAGAGTAGCTAACTAGTATGCCCCAAAGCCATAGCTTGTTGTGATGATAAATGCATCTAACCAGTTGGGTTAAAATTTTAATTTTCCATCCTGATTCAATTGTATCTTCTGATTCTCCTTGAGGACCAAGTCACCAATCTAAAAGTTTCTATCTTTGATTTTCTTGTCATAACTTTACTTGATCCGAGTTTTATAAACCTATAGATGGTTTAACATGCTCAAATTCCTTTCATATAGGAGCTCTAATTCATTTATTTTGGATACCTTGTATTCTTCATTATTGACTATGCCTTTTAATGAGACTTACAATGAGGGGATTTAGACCTCAATAGGTAATACAAACATTGATCCATAGACCAAGGAAAATGGTGTGGCACTAGTAGGTGTGTGAATTTGGGTTTGATAGGTTCATAAGGCTAGGTTTAGCTGCAAATTCCAATCAAAACCAACATCATTGATAGTCTTTCTTAGTATTTTTAGGATTGTTTTATTAGATGCCTCAACCTGACCTTTTCCTCAACAATATGAGGGCATGGAAAATTTATGTTGGATAGAAAATTTTGAACAAAGTTCCTAGAAATCTTGATTCTAGAATGGGGTGCCATTGTCTATAGATTTCCATACCTACAAATGAGATAATTCAAAATGAATTTTGACTTCTTTTTTTCGATGATATAGGTCAATTAAATTTCCTCTTCGGGTGATATCTTAACTACCAATTATAATCCCCATTATGAAAAAAGGCCATGGTGTCGTGATTGGTCTCAAATCTTGTGTTGGTGCATGAACCAGATCACTATGTTGTGGACATTGTCAAAACTTTCTAGAATGTTGAATGTAGTCTTGCTCTATGGAGGGCTAATAGTATCCCATTCTAGGCATATTTTTTACTAGGTTAGGTCTACTAGAGTGGGATTCATAAATACCTTCATGTACCTCTTGTAAGGTTGTTTTTGCTTCTTTTGTGTTAAGGCATTGAAGTAACATACCATCTAGACTACAATGGTATATGGTTTCTCCTAGGATCAGAAAGTGGGAAGTTATGAGGGTGAAGGTTTTATTTTGAGTGGTCATTAGATCAAGTGGCATGATACCATGTTGGATATAATCGAAAGTATCTTCGTACTAGGGAGCTTGTACCAACAAAAAATACCATTTCCAATTTTGGGATATCGAATGCAGGCACGAGTAGTTGTTCTATAAGGAACTCATACTTAGGCACATTCTATGGAATATCAAGTAGGAGCCTATTATTTCCATTGCATCTACAAATCTCTTATTGATTCAAGGAACTTTCTCAAAGGTTATTCTAACAAAGTATTCTTAAAGATATCCACCATCCTTTTATATGGTAGAAATTTTTCATCATTTTTTTGGTACTCATTGTTAACCTATATGATTACTAACTAGGAGTCTCCAAAGACATGTAGCTCTTTTATTATCCATTCAATAGCCATTTTGAGACTTGTGATAAGAGCTTCATATTTTGAGATGTGGTTTGTGTATGGGAATAAAATTCTATAAGCCTTGGGTATACTATCTCCTCGTGGTGTGAGAAATAGAATACATGCTCCAAAGCCATGTTGAGTGTGGGAATCGTCAAAGTATAAATTCCATTAGCATGTTTGTTTTATTATCAAGACACTCTCATCTAGAAAATCTACCATGAGAGGTTTATGACCATCTATGGGTGCTTTAGCCAGTTGGTCTATTATGATTTGTCCCTTGATAGCTCTCATATCTATATACTATATATCAAATTCACTCAAGATCATAACCCATTTGTCTATTCAACTTGTGAGGGCTGCCTTTTCTAGTAAGTATTTGAGTGGGTCTACTTTTGAAACCAGCTTCACCTTTTTGTTTAAGATGTAATGTATCATCTTTTTTGTTGAAAATATGATTGAGAGACATGATCTTTCAATGGGAAAGTAGTTTAGTTCATATCCCACCAGTGTTACGCTGATATAGTAGACTTCCCTTTCTTTATTGTTATCATCTAGCTAGGCCAAGAGAGATCCCAAGGTTGCTTGTGTAGTAGACACATACAGTATCATTTCATTTTTTTGAATAGGTGACACGAGTATAGGAGTAATTAGGTACTCCTTGACTTGTTATAATTCTTGGTCACATCTCCCATCCCCCTTGAAGGTGATTTATTTGTGTAGGAGATGAGTGAAAGGGTGGCACATGTCTACTAATTGTGTGATAAATTTCTTGATGGATTGTAGCTTCCCTTGTAGGCTCCTTAACTATTTTAGTGTCTTTGGAGGAGGCATATCTATTATAGATTTTACCTTTGGAGGATCCACTTCAATCCCTCTTCTTGACACTATGTACCCCAACAAATTTCTAGATGTTACTCCAAACACACGTTTCTTAGGGTTGAGTCTCAGATTGTGTTGTTCAAGTAGATTAAACACCCTTGCTAGGTTTGTCAAGTGATTTTCCCTTTTGACTAACTTTTCTAGAATTTCGTCCACATAGTCCTCCATGATTATGTGTATTGTTGTGCAGTTTTTGCACACACGCCCCACTGAGAGTGGGGACCCTCTTTCTAGTTCCTTGGTGTTTTGACCCTACTTTTTTTGGGGGTTTTCCTTGCTTGGGTTTGTGCTTTAATGTCCATCTTATGGATTCCAATGGAAAAATTTTGAAATCTATTGAAAATCTAAAGGTTTTGACTTTATCTTGGGTTTTGACTTGTTTTCGGGAACATCCTCTTGGGCCGGATTCTCCCAATTTTCTCCTGGTGTCCGAAACTGTTGTCTTTTGCCCTATTTTTGGGAAAATCCATATGATCTAGATTTCCCCGAAGTCCATTTCCTCATCAAATTCCCGAAGTTCTTTGTGGCCACGATTGTCTTGTTGAATGCATTAATGGAATTTGTGCGAAGGTTTGGGGCTTTGATATATCGATTCTTTAAGAAGTAATTGATCATTTTGAGTTTGTGCATTTGTTATCTTTGGGCTTGTGTATTGAGGTTCTTGGTGTTTTGTTGGGTATTTGGATCTTCGAGGTTATTTGAGCTGTACATTTTCTTTTGAAGTGTGTGGGTTGTATCCACTCTGCATCTAGTGGCTATTTATTGGTTCCCTTCATCAGGACCTTTGTGCTTCCATGGTATGTATATGCACCTTGTTCTCTATTGGTTTCAATTGCTTTTCCTCATTTTGCTTGGGAATCTTTCATGGTTTTGTGGTTCTTCTTGGTGCGCATCCTCATTGACCATTTTTGGGTTTTCATTGGTACACTAGTTCATTTTTGTTGATCAAATGTTTATGCTTGATCTAGTGTTGGTTCTTGTTTGGGCCTTGGCTTGTGGTGGTTTCAAGCTTTCCATTTTGATGTATGAGAAAGTCATCTGTTCTTTCATGGTAGACATTTAGGGTTCCCAACCTAGGGCATGGTCGTCTCTTCTCGAAATTACTGAAAAGTGGGTCATTAGTTCATGTTTTATTCATTAAGGTCCTAGGTCAGGTTGGTTTCAGATTTCTGGCTTGGGTCAGGAATCACGGACACAAATGTAGGCATGTGGGACTATGAGAAATTCAAGGCCAAAATGTCAGCACCCAACCCTCCTCTCTTGGCAAAAAGAATGGTGGATTCCAGATTGGCTCATGTGGCAGGTTTTCTTTCTATAGTGCAGTGTCATGAGTTGGTACTAGAGTGTGCCAAGAATTATGATAGCGGTACACAGAGGATTATTGGCCCTCAGGGTAGGATTCTTGTAGGGTTCAGTCCGATGTCCATTGCTGCAACCTTTGACATGCTTGATAGGTCCCATGTGGTAGCCTTTGATAAAGATGGGGCTAAGAAATATTATGAGGAAAGCATAGTTAAGTCCCAGCAGGCGGTTAACTCTTGGCGAGAGAAGCCTAAATCCCATTTCTCTAAGTTTCCTAAGCAACTATTCAGGCTTAAGTTCAAGAGAGAGTAATATAATGTTATCACCCTTCTTAGCAGGTTGGTTGGATTGAGGAGTGCAGATGTTTTCGAGACCTGGATGTTTAATGTGATTGCTAGAATGGAGCAGGGATTTGATTATCACTGGGAAGGTGCCATCAATGCTATGATTCATGAGTAGTTATGCAGTGTCTTGCAAACCAAGACTTTTACTATGACTTCTCACCTAGTGTATTCATTGGCAAGACTTCATCCATATAAGGGATTGAGCACTAGGGGTATCTTTGGGCAGGATGTTATTTATGAAGTGTATCCACAGCTACACCTAACGGGTGGGATCTATAGGAGATCAAATGATTCCTTCACAATGTACATCACCAAATTGCTCCAAGGTGCAGAGCATGTTAGAATCTCGGACAAGGCAAAAGAATTGATAAGGAGGTATGGAGCATGGTTTATCCAGTTCCCAACCTTCTCATATATCAGAATTGATGGTTTTTAGAGGGCTCCCTACAAATTGCCAAGGTATCCTACAGACCACATTATTTTGTTAGAAGTTGTTAGGAAAATCTATGATTTTGACAATATTGTGAAGGGAGAAATTCATAAGACAGGTTTTGGGAATGATTTCCCTCTGAATATTGGAATGGGAGAAGTTTGTCCTTCTATTCAGTCTGCCCATGTTGTTGAGGAAGAAATGGGTACTCTTGGTCTTCCCTTCGACACCAAGAGGACAAGATTTGACATAACTAGTGAAGCTCAAAAGAAGGCCAGCAAGGAATATAGTCACAAGGCTCACATTGAAGACTATTGGGTTAACCTCACTAATGAGTTTGAGGTAAGGAAGAAGAGATTTTCTAGGCTACCAGTTGATATGGTGAGGTTGTATAATGTAAAGGCCATCCCTGACTAGGTTGAGGAAGATGGAAATGTGATCCAGGGTCATGTTTATGAGGCAGTAAAGGATAAACCAGTTGGAGAGGTTGACTAGTTGGAAGAGGAAAAGACTAATTTGGATCAGGTTATGGCCCCAGTAATTAAGTACACCAAGATGTGGTTGAATTACAAAATGCTAGCACTGGAAAGTGAGGGTGTTCCATGCACCTATGAACTAATGGGAGACTTGGAGTCCCATTCTACTTTTGAAGGGTCACTTGAGCCAGAACAAAAGGGAAAAGAAAAGGTGGATTCTCATTTTAGAATTCAAGTAAGGGAAGTCCAACTTGAGAAGGATGCAGAGGTAAGAAAACAGAGAAAGCCTGTTGCTAAGAAGAGGAAACATGCCTCTAAGAAAGAAGTTGAGAAGAATAAGGAAGAAGAGGAGGAGGTTGAAAGTGCTCCACCATTGGAAAAGAGAAGAAGAACCATAAGATTGTCACAAAAAGTGGAAGAGGCTCCTAAGGTTGACAAAGAAATTGAGCAACCAGTGGTAGAGGTGGAAAGTTCCAGGGAAAGGACAAAAGTTTACATGAGGAGGTCAAGGAGTCCTTCCCCGAAGGACACTGCAACAATGGAGATTGTCTCAGTCAATATTCCTATTATGGAATGGGTGAGTGTATCTATTTCCCAGGATGCTAATAACCCATAGGAAGAACCAAAGAAAGGTGAAAGTCCTAAGGGTTTCCATGAATAAGTATTTTAGGAAGGAGACCTCTTTAGGGTAGAAGCAAAAACTAATAAGGTATTGCAGTATCCCTTGGTAGCATATGCAGATTCGTCTATAGAGGAGAAAGTGAAAAAATCCCCTCAATAGGAGGAGGTAGTAACTAAAATCTCATGACCATCCCGAGTTGTAGTGGAAGAGCAATTGCAACAAGAAGGGAATCCAACTGTGGATGTTCCTAAAAGTATGAGTGTTGAAAAGCATGCAACTATTGATCAACAAGAAAAAGAGCAGGATAAACAAGGCCAGTACCTGCTGGGTCCACTATTCCAAATTGGCTTGAGAAAGGCTTGAAGAGTAAAATGGTAATAGTGGAGGATTCTCCTCCTAATTGGGATGTCCTTATGGCCAATGTGGAGAAGGAGAAAACTAAAAAGAAAGAAAAGATTGTATCCCAAATTGAAAGGGATGGATCTGGTAATAGAGTGGTCCATATTGCTACCCCTACTCCAAACAAAGATAGGCACAATGTGACTTCCTAGGATTATAATGTAGAGAATGTTGATTTGGGGCATGCTACCGTAGAGCAAGATATTGAAGAATATGAGGGTTCCAGTGCAGTGATTGTGGGGAGATTGAAGAAGGCAGTGCAAACAAGACTTGAATTGGAGGGAGAGAATGAAAAATTGAAAAGATACTTGTAGGAGTTGATGAAACCTTTGTAGGATATTGGTTCGTCCTCTTCTGCTACAGGATTCCTTCCCCAGGAGACAATCTCTAAGTTAGAAAAGATGAAGGGCACCTCACATGCTACAGTCACCTGGTTGCAAGGTGTCCAAGCCAAAGGGGATGATGCCATCAAGGGAATTTTGTCTACTATAGGAGAAGCTATGAGGTCAGTAGCATTGCTGAAGACTGTGTTAGCTCAAGATAAGGAGGATACTGATCTCCTACTGCAGAAGGTTACAACAATTATGGGATTCACTGAGGATAAATTGGTAATATGTGGGATTCTTCCTCTTCCAAGGGTTTCTAAACCTTCGGAATGGTTTGAAATCCTGCTAATGAGTTAGAGAGCCTTGAAGAAGATCAATAAATAGGAAAAAAAATTGAGGATGCTCTGACTGGTGTGTATGACAAATGTATTTCCTTCTTCGAGGTTATGACTGGCAAGAAGAAGTTTGCTCTGAAACATCTTGGCTTGGAGCAGCTTAGACAATGGTGGAGGGATGTTTATTCTCCATTTAGTGAAGGGTCAGTTATTGGACATCAATTGGATGATGCTGCAACTTATATTGCAGTCATTGACAGGTATTTGACCAACAAAGTTGATTGGGATGGTACGGTAGGACAAGCAAGAGAAGAAATCAAGACTATTGAGAGAAAGATCAAGGTTTTGCCTGTGCCACCTATTGCTGAGTTGGATAGGGTCCTGTTGGCCATACATGGTGAAGAAGATAAAGCTAAGGGCAATGATGGGGAGTGATTATATAAGGTTACATTGGTATTTGCGCTTCCCATTAGTTTATATGTGTTGGGCCGATCTTTTTGCTACTTTGGCAGTTTTGAATGAAATTGGTGCCATTGGGCACATTTCATATGATCAAATTATTCTTTGGGGCCGAACTCTTGTAGGTCATGTTTTTATTGTAAACTTATATTTTGGGCTAACCTATCTTATGGATCCTCTATAAAAAATAGGTATGTTGCCTCATTCGGATATAGGAAAAAAAAGAGATAGATGAATTTTTAGAGAGACATATAGAAGTAATATTAGAGTGAGTTAGGGTTTGTTGGCAAGAAAATATTGTAACACAGAACTGGAATTGTTGCTATCTTGGATGATTCAATATAAGGAAGATATTGTGTTTGGTATCTATCTTGTGGAGTTCATCTAGCATGGTTATTTTTCTTCTATCTTTTAAATTGCTTATGAATTCATAGTTAAGTTGTTTGATAATACTTAGGGTTTCATGTTTGGAAAGTTTGCAGAAATCTCTAGTCCATACTTTTTGCAATTAGCTGCTTCACAAAGTTAGCCTGGACTTACAATTGTGCTTAGTTCATTTATAAAGGTTTGTTCATATCAATTGCAATAGGATTGTCTAAATGAATGTTTGTGATTTGAAAATCTCAAATACCTTAGAAGATTGGACTATTTTTGTGACATTGCGGATTCATCTTGGTCAAGCAGAATTAGTTTATGAGAGATTGGTCAATTTTAAAAAAATTTGTCCTTTGGAATTTCAATCTAGGGTTAGAAGTAGTCTTAGAATAATCTTTGAAACCTTTATCTTTTGTTGTTTCTTTATTATTTGATTTACATCAAGTTTGAGAGTATCAATCTATTGCTTATATCTGATAGGTTGGAAATCCAACTCTTCTCATAGTAAGGTCCCATTGTGATTACCAACATTTTCACATTACCCCTGAGTTGTTTCACTACATTGTCAAGACCTGACATTAGAGACCTTGGGGTTATCTCTTTTCCCATAGAGATTTACCTTTCAAGAGAGATAGCATATCATATTCTATTTGAGTTGTTGCTATGCAGAAAACACCATCAACATGTATCATATCATGGAATATGGTCATCATTTCTCATTGATAGGTTGCTCTTGCATTATTTAGAACAAAATGCATTACATTCTAGTAGAAATTCCGTTAAGCACAAGTAAATTTTATCTTGTGTTGGTCATCTGGAGAGATATTTATCTAGTTGTATCCAGAGAAACTATCCATTAAGGATAACATCTCATGCCCTATTGTTAGATCCACAATCATGTCAATGCTTGGAAATGGAAAGTCATCCTTTAGACAGGTCGTGTTCAGGTCTCTAAAGTATGTGCATATCCTTATGCCCCCAGTAGGTTTGGACACTAGTACTAGATTTTATATCCATTGTGGATAGTTGATGGGTCTAATGAATCCCACATCTAGTAATTTCTTTATTTTTACCTTTACAAGTAATACTATTTGAGGATGCATTTTTCTCAATTTTTGCTTGATAGGGTTTTCTCTAGGGACTATAGCTAGATGATGCACCACTAATGTTGTATCTAGTCTAGGCATATCAGCATAGGTCTAGGAAAAGTTTACCTTTCTCTTGTTGATGAATTTTGTGAGATTTTCCATCTCCTTGGGATCAAGTGATGTTGCATAGTATGTTATCCTTTGGTCCTCTATTGTGCAACCATTTATGGACTATCCTTCTTCTACTAGGAGCATTGATCTTTCTTGATATTTTGATATGGGGAGATTGAATCCTCCATCCTTGTGTGCCTCTAATAGGTTTTCACCTTTGGATGCATCCTTTATTTTTCTCTTTTCTGGATCTGATAGAGCCATAGTGTGGTTTTCCCTAAGGGATCATATTTTCATGTTTTTCCTTTCATTTTTGCGACTAGAATATTCAATATCTCCACCAAAGTATGCCTCTTGTTCAAGATCCATGATGAACCTAAATTTATAATCTCTAGTTGGTATTTCTTTTTAAAGTCCCATGAACTTTGTGATTGCCTCATCATTCTAGAATTGATCTAGAATAGGTAATTATTGTTGTTGATCCCAATCTATGAGTTGTGGGTAATAGAGTGGGAGGCTATCATCTTGGTCTACAAAGCTTACAAAAGTAGGTGAAAGGGTTAGTATGGCTCTAGTGTATTTTTCCCACTAGGTATCTAGGTCATCATTACTAGAAGTGGGGGAATCATATCTTGTGACAAAGGAAGGAGAATCCAATTTGTATTCCTTAGAGTTTGTTTTTGAATTGTAACAGATGTTGGGAATGGTTTCCATGTACTAGAGAAGGAACCTCATAGTTTGGGCAATCATAGTTTGCACATGGTATCTTAAATCTAGGTTCCTCATAGTTTGGGTGATCATTCGTTTTGATTAGGTTTTGTTGTACTAGTTTGCACATGACTACTTCAAGTGACTCACCAAGTATTTTTAATTGCCTCTTGGGTTGATCATATTTCCTTTGTTCCCCTCCTTGATTTTTTTTTTGGTCTACAACTTGATTGTTCTTGGGATAGGTAATTTGGTTTCTTTGTGTGTTGTTGGGACCATAGCTTGTTTGTGCCACCCATGGTTTTTTTTAATGTGTGGTTTGTGTATTCCATACTACTCTAGCATCTACCACTCCATAATTTGTGACATTCTTGTTTCTAGACCAGACTTTAGGTATCTCATTTGAGCTAAAGGGACTATCCTTCAAGCTATTCTTTCAAGGATGCCTCTTACCATGAGGGCCTTCTCAATATGTAACCCCTTTTTGATTGTTTCCTCAAAGTCTATAGGATATAGCATAATTATTTGGTAGTTTATTTCAAGTAGGACATTTGTGATGAAAATATCCACCAATTCCTTGTTTGGAATGGGTCATTTGAACTAACTCACTTTGTGTATCCATCTCTATAGGTAAGAGGTAAAGGACTCTCCTTGATTTTTTTTGATTGTGGAAAAACTTGTGATGGTGACATCTTGATCTATGTTAAATGAGAAGTCTCTTATAAATTTTCTAGATAGCTCATCAAAAGTTCTAATTCCTGGTTGTAGATGGGTAACCACTCCATAGCATGACCTATAAGGCTGCATGGAAATATCCACATGAGATAGTCATCATTTTTTTGTATCTCCATACATGATAATAAGAATTCTCATACATGGTCTACTAGATCTCATTTTTCTCTATACTTGTTCTCAAACCTAGGTATTTTAAAAAATTTTGGAAAGGGGAGTGTCATGATGGAACGATCGAATGGGAATGGATAAATTTATTGAAGAGTGTAGGTCTTCTTTTGTTTTTCTACCTGCATGTCTGCTATTTGCTGGGTGATGACATCTAGTTTTAGTTCCATCTCTATTTTTTGTATGTTTGTTTGTAAGCCCTACATGTAATAACCTTGTTTCCCTACCAATTTTTTGTCATATATCAGGTATTATGAAGGTACATGACCTTGGTAACCATATGGGATGTAAGGAGGGTTAGCTCCTTTTTGTTGGGGTGGAATATACAGAAGGCTTCACTAATGATGTGCTAATAGGTTACCTTGTTGATGGGATGACTAAAGAAGGGTGCTATATGGCACACCTAGTTGTGTAGGAGTAAACTGAAGGTTACCCTTGTAGACACTTAAAATTGACCTGGGTCTACGAACTCAATTTTTATCATCAATTATTCTATACATAATTTAATTATGCCAATCTGACTAAGTTCAACTAATTATTTAATTAATTCATCTCTCTTATTCCTCTTGATTATTTAAATTAATTAATTTTATTTCAATACGTCACTAATGTCTAAAGTCCTCTTTAAATTAAATAAATTATTAAATTTATTCAATCCATTGTTCCCTCTTCATTATTAAAATAAATTGAGTTTATTTAAATATGTCTCTAACATTAAAGTCCTCTCATAATTAAATAAATCCCCTGCAATTTATTTAATTATTAATTCACTTCTTTCACATTTAAATAATTTTAATTAGTTATTTAAATTGTCTTTCATAATTCATTTCTAAATTTAAATAATAATCATTTATTTAAATTTCTCTCTTGTCAAGTAAATAAAATAAGTATTATTTATTGTCACACGAGTTCACCATTTTGGGATTAATTTAAAACATTAATTTCAAAATAACATTTCTCTCCACAAGTTAAGTTATTTCTAAAATAACTTGATTTTCTAACTCATCATTTTCTACCTACTAATTCTTATCTCACTGTCACAATTATTCTATTTCCTTGATTTAATTTCTAAAATTAAATCTCATGCACTCAATTTGAATTTCACCCTAAAGTTGCCCTAACCCTAATTAAGGGGTTGTTATTTTGAATCTTGACCATAGATTCTAGGGTACTTCTCAATATTTGATCTTAACCATCCATCCAAAATTTCATTTTCTATAAAATGACAATTTTGTCTTCATTTTATCATATCTTGAAAATCTAGGAAATCTTTTAATCTCTTGAATCTTTAGTATTCTCTTGAGTTTTTAGCATTGTCTTGTCTAGGTCATTTAGCTATTTAGTTTTGCATATAGGATTTGATATTTTCTTGCATAAGTACTTAAATCCTTAAACATTTTCTTAGGGCTAGTCCATAGTTTAGATTTTCTCATCAAAATATGAGGGAAACATCATATTTGAGAAAACTACAAGGTACAATGGAAGTCATCCATGGAGGATGAAGGACTGGGTGAGCTTATTTCATTAATTCCTTTATTTATTCCTTTGCATTTCATTGTTTATTGTGGATTTATGTGTTTTCATTATGATATGCTAACATTTATCTTGCATAAAAATCCATAGTTACATTGGTGAACCTGATGCTTTTAAAACACATTTTTATAGGTTTTCATTTAGATTTTCTTTGTCATTTTTATAGGTACAAGTACAAAACAATGCATTCGACACTTCCTATGACATAATCGCTCTACTATGCCACATCTTCCATCTCAAGCGACACAACTGCTCTACCATAACACATTTGATTCTTCAAATGATGCAACCACCAAACTGAGTTGCATTTGATAGAAATCAAGACACGTCTAACACAAACTGACCTGAATTCGACATACCAAGCCACATCTGAAACCCTGAATGATTCATTTTCTCAGATGCAACACAATTGATGGTAAAAGGGTTGTTTTTTTTTATTTGTTTCTTTTCAGATTTATGTCTTCTTCGGCTATTCTTATATATTAGCTACTAATCCATGGGTTGCAATGTGTGTTAGGCTAGAGTCTAAAACATTTTACTTGTTGGTTTTATTAAAATCATGCATTTCACTCATGGGTAAAATAAACACTCATGTTTTTGCATTAGTTTAAAAAGAACAATCATGCTATTTCATGGGTTTAAAATGAACTTTTAGTTAGCTCACACTACAAATAGTTAAAATGAACCCTTGTTTGATAACACTAAAAAAAGTTAAAATGAATGCGTGTTTGATGTGTATTGTGGTTTATTAATAACTTTGATGGTGTATATACAATTATCTTGCACCTTGTATGATATGAAGAATCAAAAATACTAATGATCTAGTTACTCTATCAAACCTTCACACTTTCAAAAGAACAACCATGTGAGTGTGAGTTGAACATATTGGTGTGCTCTCTCTTTGTTTTTCAACAAATATTTATTGAACTATGAATATGTTTCCTTGCTTTTGTTAACCTTAGAAACTGGGCCTACTTTGGTGGGAAAAAGTACTCACCCCAAAGCGACTCAAACCTGCAATGAAGCTCTTTAGCCAAGCTATGCCCAATCGGTATAAAAAATGTGAATCCTAAGGGAAAGCCTAGGATTATGAGTGTTGATGTGTCATACTGACCAATTAGTACTCCCCAAAACCCTGTTGAGCTTAACCTCTTTAGGCTGGAGTGCCTCCTAAATAGAGATTAATCTTGTGGCCCATGTATGACCACTCTAATGAGTGCCCAACTAAAATCTTTGTATAGAGGCCAAAAACCTTTCTATTCTTTGGTGCAGCAACGGTCATTGTCAAGGCACCCACACCTGCATAGTTTTTAGTAGAGATGATAAGCCTACCATGGGAGATTCATGGGTGTTGGAAGCTTGGTTTCCCTGAGAAGTCAGTGCATTGTAAGGGGCAGCCCATGGGGCCAAGATTTTGGATTCATACGCAAAGAATATGCAGTTGGAGTAAAATCCATGTGGGATCCAAAAGAATACTATCTTTGCAGCCATATGGATTTGTAAATGTTTTCTATTTGGTTTTTTTTCACTTTCATACTACATCATGAGTTTGCCAAGTGTATTCAGAATACATGAAAAAATGAACATCAACCTCAAAATTTGAAACAACAATTCCAAGTTGAAACAAGTTCGATGCATCCACCATTTCAATTTGCAATTGCTAGATTCTAAGCCGCAATCACTCTGTTGCAATGCATATACAACTTAAAACACCGCACTTGACTGTCATTCACCACATTTGCTTGATCAAACACCACAATCCCCTTTATGAACCACATCTTCTTGCTTAATCACCACAATCACCTTTCTTGTGACACATCTACTCTGTCACAATGCATTTTCCTATGACCCAAAATTTCATTCCATTGTCAAAAACTGAGATTGAATACTTTTCCATACAAGATTCCAAACATCTCCCTCTACTATTTCTATCAAACCAAATATTTAATTGCTCAAATTCCCTCATTATTGCATTATAGGTAGCATTCTTAGGTCACCATAGGATTCCATTACATTCCCTTCATTGCATTGTTAGACTTTACCATCCCATTAGACACTCATTTTTGCAGATTTTAGGAGTAGATTCCTTACCCACCTTTGTCAAACCTATGCATTCAAAACTAGTTTATCATTGGACTCAATGAAACCCTTTGTCTTTAGTCATTACCTTTTTTTAACCATTTCTCACTCATTAGTCTAGTGTGAAAATTTCACATTGTCCTCCTTCATCCTTTTATAGTCCATTAATATTCCAAACCTGAAGTATTATCAAAACTTTGTGTGGTCAAGTGTAAATCTCCTTAGATTTACCAATATTGAGTGTATCTTAGTCTCCTTTGAGTTTTTATACCATTAATCTTCCCATTTTAGTGTCATACCATTTGCATTTCATGGCATTCTTTTATTTCCAAAAAACAAAAACAAAAAAAATAAAAAATAAAACATAGTCATAAATAGTTGCATATTTAGGTCATCCTCCACCGTTTCCAAAGCTGATAAAAAGTTTTTATGGTTAAAACTAGATTACAAAGAAAGAGAAGACTCTTGTGTCTTGTGTTCTTTTGGTCATGATGCCAAATTTCCCAATTTCCCAACGACATGAATTTTTTCCCTAATGACATGAATACTTTTCTTAATGATCTGGGAAATTCTCTTATCAATACTTTTAGTGAGATGTCATTTCCATCCTCTTCACATAATCCTTTTGAAAAAATTTATCACAAAGACCAAAAAGGACAAGTCTTTGAGGAAGACATACAAGCTACTGCCCAAAAACCAAAAGTGGCCTCCTTTGTTGAGGAGTTGGTCTTGCATGATTCAGATAGATACCTATCAATGTTGCTTGACCAATGGGCTAGGCTACAAAAATGATTTGACATCAACACTTTAAGAGAAACATCTCCTTGTCTTAATAATTAATAATACAACACTTCCATGGGTGACACTTTACAAAATGTGATCAGCATAATTAATGCTACCTCCCTTGGTCATAAAACCACCACAATAAATGCATCCACTATGATCAACACAAAATATATTGGGGGATCATCAACCCAAACCACCACTACATCATAATCCATCCCCCAACAAACATCAACAATTTCTTCACAAATTTTTGGATCAACGACGGGTGCCACCACATCAAACATCTTTAGGAATTCATCTAGTTCCATAAGTACATCAAAAAACCTCTTATTAGGTTCTTCAAATTCTATGGCAACTAGCTCATCAAACCCTTTTGGGAGGAATAAACGAAGATTTTTCATTCAAGGAACCCAACCTAATACCCCAAATTCCTCATAGGTCAACACCAACATTCCTCAAGGCCATAATTATCAATTTGGGCAAGGCAATCAAGGCACCCAATATTCCACTCCATTTGGGCATCAACATGCTCAAAGCCAACAAGGCCCCAAAATTCAATCTAGCATGGATGGATCCCATATCCCCACTTATGCTTCTCAAGTCCATACACATCAGCACATCCCTAGTCAAAACATTCATTTCAAACAATCACCAAATTAGAACACCCAATTTTCCCACCAACAAAAAATCCCAAACCAGCACATCTCATCACAACAAATGGGCACTCAATCCATACCTATCGCCAACATGTGTGATGCTACTAACAACCCAATTGTGGAGGCACTCAAACTCAAACTTTTTTCTCTTCAAACACAAGTGGATACCTTGCAATAGCCAAACAAAAAACCTTACATGTCATATTATCTATCCCCATATCCGTTTGATATAACCTTGTATATGCCACCATTTCCTCCAAGATATGTGGTCCTAGATTTTCCCAAATACAAATGCAAGACAAACCCCATTGAACACATAAGATATTTCACCACCAGTTTCATGGACATTTCATATCAATAAAATTATCTCATGAGACTCTTCTCTAGAAGTCTTGTAGGCCATGCACAAAAATGGTTTGCACAAGTTCCTAAAGGTATCAAAACATGAGGTGAAATGGCCAACAATTTTGTGGAAAACTATTCCTATAACATCAATATGGACATTGACATCACATCCTTATGCAGGCTCACTCAAGAGGACATAGGAGAAATGTTTATTCCATTCTTTCAAAGATGGAGAACTCTAGCCAGTAGATGTCTAGTAGAGAGACCCAAAAAGGAGAAAGTCACCATATTTGTACAAAATCTCCTAGGACCACTAAGATATGGATTACAATTCCATTGTTGTTCCACCTTTGTTGACCTTGTTGAAAAAGGTGTGCAACTTGAAAAATCCTTGATCACCAAAGGCGAACTGAAATATGGTGGCAAATAAGTCAACACCACCATGAACACTAACCCAAGTAATTCCAATGACAAAACCAAATACTGGATTAAGAATAAACACATCACCAATGATGGCGTGGTTGATGCAAAAACTATTAATGCAATAGGTCATGTACTCACCATCAAAGGAGTCCCAAATAGAAACACACATGTACTTACACTGGCACCAACTACAAATTCCATTCAAAACAATCCTGCTTTGTCTAATCAAAGGTAGGCACGTCAACCATGACAATCTAAAAAATGCACATACTCCCTTGGGTGAGCCTATTGAAATTGTGTTAAAGAAACTTATCCAAAATGGTGTCATAACTTTGGAAGAACCTAAATCATATGAACCTGTTCAATTAAAGCCATCACAGTGGGATGATAATGTATTTTGTGATTACCACCGTGTCAAAGGGCATAAAAATTCCCCTTTCCGTCAGTTAAGAAATCTTGTGCAAGACCTTATCGAAAACCATACAACTAAGCTTGGTGGTCAACCATTTGCATCTAATTCAGATCATACAATCCACAAGAACCCATTGCAGGATCATGGTTCTGGTAACCCCTCCTCATCTGGCAAAAATAATAACAATAATCAAACCAATTATGTTTGCACTGCTTCCAACTATTTTGGTGGAACTATTATTAATAATATTCACGTTGCTGACAAAGATAAATGTGTCAATACCATTACTATTAAAAAGTTGTTGGAATGCAATGTTACTACACGCAAAGGAAAAATCACCATCCCAGGCTCCTCTGCTTGTCAATGCAAGATTACCAAACCTAATCCATCTATCAAGTAGCTAGAACCAAATCCAGAATTTAACCTTATCAAGCAATTGAATAAAACACCAGCTCAAATCTTCATCTTTGAATTGCTCCACATTTCTCCCACGCATAAGGCCATCTTGGATAAATTATGTTAAGATTCTTCTCTCCCAAACAATATTGATGTCAACCATTTTGAAACTATGGTCGGATATTTGACTTCAACTCATTACATTACCTTTTCAGACATTGACTATTCCTCGCCCAAACCATCTCATAATGATGCTCCCCATATTGAGGTTTTTATCCATAAGTACAAGGTTAGATGAGTCCTAGTAGATGATTGAGTAGGATTGAACATATTCTCTGTAAAATTGGATAAAGCTATTGGATTCTCTTATGCACGTGTGGATTCTACCAAGAAAATTGTGATAAAAGTATATGATGATGATGAACATGCTTCTAAAGGCGTGATCACTATTCCAATTCATGTGGGACTAGTTATCATAGACACAACATGCCAAGTCCTAGATCATGATATACATTGCAATATCTTACTTGTTCATCCATGGATTCATGCCTTAAAGGCCATTCCTTCCACATACCACCAATGCCTGAAATTCCCTTTTGATGGTACCGAAATTACTATCCCAAGAGATCCTGATCCATTTCAATATTGTACCAATCTGAGAGCCAATGTTGAGCACTAGGTACCCATCAATTGAGAAGCTTGAACTTCCACCTCTTTAAAATGCATTGACCCATCTGCACTCACCAAATCATCCATATCTATTACATCAACATCCACCATGGTGCAGGAGAACCTAGGAAACACTAGCAAGCACTAGGCAATTTGAGGACCTAGGATGAAGTTTTGAGTTTTTGATACTTTAAGGTCATGTTGACCATTGGAATTGAGTTAGATACTTAATAAAATTCCTTGATCAGGAGTGATAAGGAGTGGAAAGTTTTATGAGTTTACAAGTTCACTTGTTTTTAGTTTTCTAGGAAAATTGGTAAAAGAGGCAAAATGGTACATTCAACACCATTGCCACTTGATAAATAAAATGTCCAAAAAAGGAAGGCATAAATACTTTGGGAAACCTATATAAGGTGTGCCTCGACCTGTAGATTGGTTGGAAGGTTTTGTAATTTGAAATTTGATGAATGATAAGTGTGGACAGTGAGAGGAATTGTTGAAATTTTTGTGTTTTCTTTGTATTTCAGTGATCAAGAGCGATCAAGGCCCTATAGAATGTTGTAGTTGGTAGTATTTGTTATGTTCTAGGCTTGTGTAGTAGCATTTAGGGTGTGAGTTCAATTTACATGTGTTCTTGTAGTTATTTTGTTTCCTTGTACATTGCTGATCTGACTGGCAAACTATCAAAAATGGGGTTTTAGTTCCTTTTCCCACTGTACTTGGTGTACGAGCTTTTGGAGATTGGGGCTAGAATCCATGTGTGTAAATATGGTAGTATTAGGAGTAGGTAGGTGTAATGGAAAACACTATGGAAGACTTTTCCTAGGCGAAGTTGAGAGTGCCCGGCTAGGAAAGTCATGAAGTGTAAAGCACTTGGCTTGCAGGGGTAACCTTTCTCTGACAAATCATGCAGTGAAAAGGTTGGTAGATGCCCTGCAGAGACTTGGTAACAAAGAGGAGACTTCACCAATCCATTTGAGTGGAGAACTAATTAACAATTTGTTGTGTGGTCAGGAAAACCTAAGGAAAAGGCCTATTTTGCAAAATTGTAGGTCTGACCTATGTATGGACAGTCAAGGGTTAAGACCTTTGAAATCTTGAAGTGGTAGACATCAAGACTAAGAATCCATAGAAAATATTTGGGGTTCTTTGGATAATTTAGAAGAATTACCTCATTCTCTCGGAGGAAAGACCTATTTTTGAAGCCTAGAACTAAGGAACCAAAACCCTAGATGAGGGTTTGGTGAAAGCGAAGGAAGAATGGAGTTTGGTGAACTTATAAGTACCCTAGGAGGAAGGTGTGAAGCTATTAGACACATATCTACACCCCTACAAAGAAAAAATGGAGAGATGGGAGTAATTGGCCTTTAGGGAAGATTAAGGGCTAAGGGAGAGTTAGTGGCAAGGCACCAAGGTTGGCTTGGTAGATTGAGGGTTTGATGATAGTGGGGCTAGCTAGTAGAACTAGGGGTGCCTACATATGAGGTAGGGCCTAAAGGTTAAGGTGGGAGAATCACCTAGGAGTTCTTGAGAACAAGGACCCAGAGCATGGAAGAGTGAGTGTTCCATCCAACCCTACCCTATCAGATTGGTATTAGAGCAAGTTAAAGATTTGGGTTAGAACTTGTATGTCAAACCTTGAATCTAGTGGTTCCACAACCATGGTGACAAACATTGAGTTGGAAAAGAAGGTTGAAGATCAGGATGAGGATAATAGGAGGTTGAGAGAAAGACTAGCTCAACTAGAGCAAGCATTGAACAATGTGCAAATCAAGGCCGATGAGGTCAGTGATAGATTGGAGGGTAGGGAACCAAAGAGTGACGAGGTTGTAGAGGAAGACAAGACCCCTAAATATGACCCTATTCTACAAGAGGAGCCTTTCTTGACGGCATTGAAATCTTTGAGTGGGAAAGCACTTGAAGGTATACCACTGTTTAGTGGGAAATTGGAGGCTGACCTAGTCCTAGATTGGATAGAAGGCATGGAGAACCATTTTGAATGTGATGGAGTCACTGAAGCACAAAGGGTGAAGGTGGCCAAGTCTAGATTGAGAGGATCTGCCTTGACATGGTGGAAATTCATATAGATAGAGAGGGAAAAGGAAGGCAAGAGGCCTATTTAAACTTGGAAAGGTATGGTGGCAAAAGTGAGAGAAGCATACATACCAGATGATTATGAGATTCAATTACACAAGAAGAGGCAAAGCTTGAGGCAAAGAGACCAAGATGTGAACACTTACACTGAGGAGTTTCAAAAACTTTGTATGAGATCCAATGTCTCAGAGGATGAAAGTCTCAAAGTGGCTAGATATCTAAACGGCTTGAAGTGGAACATCCAAGAAGAGATGACTCTTCTAAGTCCTAAGACAATACATCAATGCTATCAATTAGCTATCAAGATTGAGGAAAGAAGCAAGAGGAAACATGATCAGGCTTCTAAGAGTAGAGGCAAAGGTAGAGATCATAGAGGTGGCTACCAAGGTAGAGGAAATGAGCAAAGAAACCAAGGTGAATCTAAACTCAAAGAGCATGGAGGTGAAACACCTTCTAGAGGAGGTTATGGAAGAGGAAGAGGTTCTCAAGGAGGATCAAATAGAGGAAGAGGAGCAGGCAGGAGCAATTCATATTTTGCTACCATGAAATGTTACCATTGTGGTCAAGTAGGCCATCCGACTTATAGGTGCCTGGAGAAAGCATCATCTTCAAATGTTGAGAAGAGGGTGGAATATGCACAAGAGGACACCATGAGCACTAAATCACCTGAGATCAGTCATATTGAATCTGAAATGGGAGAGAATCTGATGTTTAGGAGAGTTTTGATCAGACAACCGGTCAAGGAAGAACCAAAACAAAGAAGAGCTCTATTTAGAGTGAGATGCAAGATACTTGGAAAGTATGCAAGGTCATTGTAGATTTAGGTTCAACAGATAATATTATCTCAGAAGAGGTAGTAAAGAAGCTCAAATTGGAGAAGGTACCCCACACCAATCCCTACAAAGTGACATGGTTAAACAAAGGGAAGAGTGTTCTTGTTAATGAACAAGTAACGATGGAGTTTTCTATTGGAGGGTACAAGGATAAGCTAATTTGTGATGTATTACCCATGGATGCATGCCATCTACTATTGGGAAGACCATGTCAGTATGACAGAAGTGCCATATATGATGGGAAGGATAATACTATCTCTTTTAAAAAGGATGGGAAGACCTTTAAGTTGCAGTCACCAACAAAAGAAGATGAAGGACAGTCAAAGACACCAAGTGTCTTGTTAAGTAGTGGCAAGGAGTTCCTTAACAACCTACATCAAGGGGGTGAAGGTTATGTGATCATGTTGCAATCCAAAGATGAAGACAAGACTGAGAAAACAGTCATACCCGGAGCAGTCCAAAATTTACTTGAGAAGTATAATGACATAGTAAGTGATGGTACACCTACAACTTTACCTCCTAAAAGGGCCATTAGTCATCAGATTGACTTCATACCTGGAGCATCATTGCCTAACAAAGCAACTTATAAGCTTACACTAGATCATAATCTAGAGGTAGCTAGACAAGTGCAGGAGTTGTTGGATCAAGGCTTGATTAGGAAGAGCATCAGCCCATGTGCAGTACCAGTGGTCTTAGCAACCAAGAAAGGAGGAAAATGGAGATTATGCACTGACTCTAGAGAAATAAATAGGATCACAATCAGGTATAGGTTCCCCATTCCTAGAATTGAAGACTTGATGGATTGTCTTGGAGGAGCTCAGTACTTCACCAAGTTGGATCTCAAGAGTGGATACCATCAGATCAGAATCAAGGACGGAGATGAGTGGAAAACAACATTCAAGACAACATATGGGTTGTATGAGTGGAGAGTTATGCCATTTGGCCTCTCTAATGCCCCTAGTACATTCATGAGGCTCATGAATGAAGTGCTCAAAGAATTTACAGGGTTATTTGTGGTGGTATATCTTGATGATATACTAATCTTTAGCAAGACAGCAGAAGAACACCTAAAGCATGTGGAGTTGGTTCTTAGAAGATTACAAGAGGAGACGCTAGCCATCAACCTGGAGAAGTGTGAGTTTTTCAAACAAGAACTTGTATATCTGGGTTTTGTAGTGTCTCAGGGATCACTGAAAATGGATCCAAGTAAGGTGGAAGCTATCCTAAACTAGCCTACACCAACCACAGGGACTGAGGTAAGAATTTTCCATGGATTGGCTCAATTTGATAGGAAATCCATAAGAAACTTTAGTGGCATATGTGCACCAGTCCTAGAGATAATTAAGGGTGGTTTGAAAACTAAGTTTGTGTGGACTCAAGAGGCTGAGAAAGGATTTGAGAAACTGAAACAAGAAGTGGCAACTCAACCTATTCTCTTATTTCCAAGCTTTGACAAATTGTTTACTATGGAGTGTGATGCTAGTGGAGTTGCAGTAGGAGGAGTGCTTAGTCAAGAGGGTAGGCCCATAGCTTTCTTCAGTGAAAATCTCAATGAAGCCAAGAAGAAGTACTCTACCTATGATCTAGAACTGTATGATTTGGTTCAGTCACTTAGGAAGTGGAGGCATTACCTTCTACCCAAGGAGTTTGTGGTTTTTACAGACAATCAGGCACTTAGTTATATTAACACCCAAGAGAAGTTGAGCAATAGACACTTGAAGTGGATGGAGTACATCCAAGCTTTTACTTTCACCATCAAGCACAAGAAGGGACAAATGAACAAGGTAGCAGATGCATTGAGTAGAAGATTGTTGACCGTCCAAGAAATACAGATCAAGAGCATTGGAATAGAGTGTTTCAAAGATCTCTATGGGGAGGATGAAGATTTCTCAGAGGCCTACAAAGTATGTTCTAACTTTGAGAATCATTTTCATAGCCAATACTCATAGTATACTTTGCAAAGTGGATTGTTGTTTAAAGGGAATCAGCTATGTGTTCCAAAAGGGTCAATGAGAGAAAACCTCATTCAGGAAAAGCATAATGGAAGTCTTAGTGGACATTTTGGCATCAATAAGACATTAGAACTAGTGCAAAGGTTCTACTATTGGCCTAAGTTGGCAAGAGATGTCAGGAGGTATGTGGAGCAATGTGTTGTGTGTATGAAAGCTAAGGGAGGAGCTAGTAATGTTGGCTTATATCAACCCCTACCCATTCCTAATAGACCATGGGAGTGTGTGAGCATGGATTTTGTGGTAGGAATCCCTAAGACCAAGACTGGTTTTGATAGTGTGTATGTAGTGGTAGACATATTTAGCAAGATGAGTCACTTTATTCCTTGCAAAACCACTCATGATGCTAGCTATATAGCTCACCTTTTCTTCAAGGATATTTTTAGGATCCATGGATTGCCTTTAAGTATTGTTTCAGACAGAGATGTAAAGTTCATGAGTTAGTTTTGGAAGACTCTATGGAGCAGATTAGGTACCAACCTATCTTTTGGATCAGCTTACCATCCTCAGACCGATGGTCAAACAGAGGTAGTTAACAAGGTTCTAGGTAACCTACTAAGGTGTCTAACTAAGGAATATGGACAAACTTGGGATATGGTAATCTCATAGGCTGAGTATGCTTATAATGACAGTGTGAACCAGACCACAGGGAAGAGTCCTTTTGAGGTTGTGTATGGAATGCACCCAAGAGGGATATGTGAGCTCAGGGATCTAGGAGCTATGGAGAATAGGAGTGGACATGAAGAGGACTTCACTCAGACCATGAAGGAGATTCAGGAGCAGGTGAAGAGGACAGTCACCAAGGCTGCTCAAAAGTTGAAAGAGAAGGTGGATTTATCTAGAAAAGAGTTACAATTTGCAGTAGGAGACTTTGTCATGGTTCACCTTAACAAATCAAGGTTGCAGAAGGGAATGTCAACCAAGTTGCAGATGAAGAGAGTGGGACCATGCAAGGTATTAGCCAAGTATGGAAAGAATGCATACAAGGTGGAGTTACCTTCAGATTTGGGAATTTCACCAGTTTTCAATGTTGCTGATTTGATCAAATTCAAGGGATCAGTCACTGACTTAGCTCAGAATAGTAGGGAGATCTTCAAGGATGTCAACAACATACCCCTACCTACTCCAGACAAGCAACAAGCCGAAAGAATCTTGGAGTCAAGAGTGCAAAAGTCTACAAGGCATAAGGAGTACATGGAGCATCTTATCAAGTGGAAGAACAAGCCTGAATCTGAGGCTACATGGGTACAAGAAGATCAGTTCAAGAAGCATGGCATTGATATGTCACTGATCTCTCCTTCCATTCCTTAGTGTTTGGTAGAGAGGGGGAGAATGGTGCAGGAGCACCTAGGAAGCACTAGGAAGCACTAGGCAATTTGAGGACCTAGGATGAAGTTTTGAGTTTTTGATACTTTAAAGGTCATGTTGACCATTGGAATTGAGTTAGAGACTTAATAAAATGCCTTGGTCAGGAGCTATCAATAGTGGAAAAGTTTATGAGTTTAGACACTCACTTTTGTTAGTTTCTAAGAAATTGGCAAAAGTGGCAAAATGGGACATTTTGCACCTTTGCCACTTTGTAACTAACATGTCTGACCAAGGGAAAAGCTAACTACTTTCCTGACCTATATAGGGAAGGTCTCGACCTGTGTGAAAGGTTGGAAGACATTGGAAGCTTTTGCATTATTCAAAAATTAATGAGTACAAGCGAGGACAGTGAGAAGATTGACTAATTTTCTGTGTTTTTCTCTTGTTGGTGTGTTAATGGTATAAACCAGGCACTGAAAAACGTGTGGAATGTAATGTAGTTGTCTTCCAAGCATTGGTTGGTTTAGTAGTTAGTTTGTTTTCATCGTTTCAAGCTTTTGATTGTAGTTAGTTAGTTTCTTTCCATTACTGTTCTGACTGGTAGATCGTCAAAAATGGAGTTCTAGTCCACTTTTCTCTTGTACCTAGTGTATGGGCTCTTGGAAACTATGGCTAGGCTCCATGCCTGTAAATATAGTAGAGGTAGGAGTCTTTAGGGGTCAGGGAATCATGGATGAAGTCTGTTCCTAGGCGAGCTTAGCAGTGCCCAGCTAGGAAGGACAAAGAGTGCAGAGCACTAAGGTTGCAGGGGTGCCCATCTCCTGAAAAACCACGATGTGGAGAGGATGTTGGTTGCCTTATAAGGGCTTGGAAAGAAGGAGGAGATTTCAACAGTCCAGGAGGAGGCAGAACAAACTAACTTATCACAGTGAGGTCAAAAAATGGCTTAAAAAAGCCTAAAATTGCTAAACCAAGGGTTGGGACAATGTACGAAAAGTGGAGGCTCCAAACCCCAAAAATATTTGAGGTGTTGGCAAGGGTATCATGAATCCCAAGAAAAGATTGGGGGTCTTTTGGAGGATTTGGGTGAACTATCCATTTTTCTTGGGTTAGGAGGCCTAATTGGGGCTCGAGGGCTTATAGCCTTTTTAACCCTAGGTGAGGGTTTGGTGGAAGCGATGGAGAGTTGGAGTTTGGTGATTGTCCAAGAACCCTAAGAAGATGTTGTGAAGCTAGTAGAAACATATCTATACCCCTACAAAGAATAAGTTGAGAGTTGGGAGTAATTAACCTTTAGGGAAGATTAAGGGTTAAGGAAGAGATAGTGGCA
>CM021100.1:967918385-967989029 GCA_007115665.2 Sequoiadendron giganteum
ATTGCAAACAAAGTTGCATTAGTTTGATTTTATTTTTGATAGTTGATTTGAATAGTTTTGATTTAATTATTAAAATTTTGGAGGGAAAGTGTCATAATTAATTTATTATGATTTAATAATTCAATTAACCTAGAGGAATAAGGTGATTTAGTGACAAAATCAAATAATTGGTGTTATTCAATCCATCAAGACTAAATAAAGTGAGATTAGGACTTCATTAGATAAATATAATTTATTTAATTGGTTGGAATGATGAAATGTAAATTAATCAAATAATGTTGTTTTATTTAATTAATAGGAAAATTAGGGTTTTGGATGTTGTTTTGATGTTGTGTGATGTTGTGTGATGTTTTGGGATGTTGTGGGATGATTTTGAGATGTTGTGGGATGATTCTAAGATGTTTCAGCATGATTCTCAGATGTTCAAGGATGATTATGAGATGTTCCAAGTCCTTCTAAGATGATTCTGATATGTTTTGAGACATTACAAGATATTTTGAGATGATTTTGAGATGTTTCAAGATATTCTTAGATGTTTTGAGATGATTTTGAGATGTTTCAAGAAATTTTGAGATGATTATGAGATGTTTTGAGATGATTCTGAGATGGTCTCAGACATTTTGAGATTATTCTAAGATGTTTCAAGAAATTTTAGGATGTTTTAAGATGATGTTCAATGTTGTTCAAGGTTATGTGATAGGTGTTAGGTCAGTTTTACATGTCTACATTTTCCCCCTCTTTGATACAAAGTACTGGTTTCTTTGTTTCAAATTTTTTTTTTTATAACACCAAGTTTTTTGAAAAAATATATGTCCCACTATATCCTAGCATTCCATGGAATGATGGTAGGACTCTTTTCTTCCCCCTTGAGAGGTTGACCAAAAATTTCAAGTTTTGAGGTCAGGCTCTTGACACTATTGTATTTCAATTTTGATGTACTTTGGTTGAAATAATAGATCAATAGGTTAATCCTTTCTCATTCTGATACTTTTGAGAGCTTCTAATTTCAAATTAGGAAGGTTTCCTTAGTGAAAATTAGGGTTTCCTAGATGAATTAGGGTTTGATTGAGGTTAAATATAGGCAATTAGTCCTCTAGTTAGTTCATTTGTGCTTTGATCCTTTTGCGAATTCTTGTCTCTAGGTTTCCAATTTTTTCAATTGTCAAGGAGAAATATTGAGATTTGAGTGAGCCCCACATCATTCAGATCTTTTTAAGTAGTTGGGATGGCCTTTAGGCATTGGTGGCTCGGTATGTACCTTCTCAATTTTCACTTTCATCCTATTTCGTTCTCGTTATGCATGTACCAAGTTTCTTGAGACAATAGTGAAGTTCTAGTGATTTATGAGCACTTGCATCATTTTCCTCACCTTTGCTAGGTCAGAACCTCACACTTGACACTAAAAACCTTTTCCTTTCCATAAAATGTCACACTTGACTAGAAACCTCACTTCTATTTCATGCACTTGCTCTAAAAGCTTGCCCTTGACCTAAAAGTTTGATTTTGCTTGCTTTGGAGCCTAAAACCTTGCCCTTGACCAAGAATCTTACACTTGAATGAAAGCCCCACCCTTTTTCCCTCACACTTGACCTAAAAGCTTGCACATGCTTGAAAATATCACTTTTGCTTTGTGTTTCTAATATTTTTCTCAAAAACCTTGCATTTGACTTTTTTCCTTCTATATTTTCTTTTAGCATTTGCCCTAGACCTTGGCATGTGGTTGTTTGTCATCCTAAATGTCATTTTTCATTGTTCTTTGTGATTTTTTTTGTTTATTTACATATTTAGAGTGAAACCCTCACAACTTTGTTGACAATGATTGTGGGTGTCTCTGAAACCACTGTAGTCAATGGAGAGACGTCCTCGACACATGTTTGATCTAATTTCCCATTTTGGTGTGTTGGAGAGATAATTTATTGATGTCATTGGACTATGTTATATTTTTTACATGCATCCTATCATGACTCACATGATGATGATGAACACACTTGTGGAGCAGTGGCATTTAGAGACATCCTTGTTTCATTTTCCTACAGGAGAGGAAACTATTACTCTTGATGATGTTTGGAGGATAATTCATCTTCATATTCATGGTGATCTGGTGACATAGCATGTTTGAATTAGTACCTACAACATGCAATGTGTGCTAGGTATTGTACACTTGGAGGTGTGTCAGTCAGAGATTGATCTATCTAGGTTTTCTAGTAGTGTAGATCCTATTTCTTTTGTCCTATGTGGTATGATTTTAGGATTAGTTGTTCTTGATAGGAGAGGATGTCAATTTATTGTGGGTTAGGGTGCATGTATTGAGATTATTCTTGAGAATTAGACAAGGTATTTCTGGGGCAGTTATCTCTTGGCTCATCTTTACAAAGATATGCACGAGGTTTTGTTTCAAGTGTTTGTGCAAGTGTTTCACTTTTTCATCTCTAGGCATGAGAGCATATTGCATCTCCTCAGCTGGATGGGATACAAGATCATTATCCTAATGATATGTACTCTTATTATTTTGGGGATTTTATGCACTAAACCTTGCCTAGGGATCTTCCTTATTAGTGTCATGTTTTTGATAAGATGTCACATTTTGTGTGGAGACCTTATATGGGTTGTGAGGCTTGTCTAGAGGATTCAGATCATCTTGTTTACTACCGATAGACCTATTGGTTGATTGGTTGTTCTCAAACAGTGATAGAGAATTAATTATTAGATTAAGTATGCGACCAATTTGGAGAGATATAGGGGTGGGTTCCTAATGCTTATGTAGCTCGGTTCGATCAGACCACTCAGGAGGTCCATGTATGGGTTCTCTAGGAAGATATAGATATTATTATTGTTGAGTTCAAAGCACTTTCCCTAGTTGGTTGGGGCTGGCTAGTTAGATTGGTAGATCCAATTACTACTCTTTATTATTATGAGTGGTGGGTGTAGTGTAGGCCATTGAGGTTCATCAATCCTGGGGGTGATATCATTGTGGTTAGATTAGGTATTATAAGTTGTTGCAGGGAGTGACAACACATTAAGTCTCTCATAGAGCAATTGGATTTGGCTCAATGTGATGGGGCCTAAGTTGGTCAAGATGAACGTATGCCTGTATTGAAGGGTCATAGGTAGGTTTACGGTCCTCCTCCACTAGCTAGGGATGGAGATATATTGTTAGCTCAAATGACTACTACTAGAGACATAGAGATGGTGTGACAATACGCTATAGAGGCTCAACTAGAAATTTTTGAGGGCTGAGCAAGATAGCGAGAGTAGTCGACAAAATTTTGTAGAGGCTCAACTACTATTTATTATAACAAAGAGAGATATTGTCTAGATAAAGTGTGATAGTATGCGAGCTGAGTGGGATCAGTCTAATTAATTCCCACCTATTATTAGACATTATATGATTCCACTATTCATAGGACTGCTCAATTTCCATGGTTCGAGGAGACTAGTGCTATGAGCGATGGTGGTGGTGGTGGCGTAGGTGCATGTGTAGGTGATCAATTTGTGAGATAGTGAAATCCTTTTTGTGGCTCGTAGGGTTCTATCCTTCCTGTCCAGGTCTTAATTTTTTTTTTGTTACTTGATCTTCATGCTATTTACTTTTATAGAGGCATGTTGTAGACATGTGTGTTATATATATATATTCATCGGTCTAGTTGAGACCTCATACATATGTTATAATTTTTTATTATCCTATCACACTTGTGTCACTATGGATGATGTACTTATGGCATGTTCCCTTTTTGATGATGATAAATATGAGATATATCTTTTTCGATTCAGTATCATTTTATGCTTATGTGATGGTGATATATGATGATGTATGCTATATATGTTTTTGTTTGTGCTTTTTTGATGTATGAATTTGATGTGGATGGATGAATCATAATTTGTCTCATATTTTGTTGTTTATGTTGTGTTGATATATGATGAATGAATTCCCAATACATGATACATGAATTTTTTATTGATTTATTATCATCATGATATGTATTGATGACATTTATGGATGTAGTATGGATATGGTAATAATGATGTTTCTATGCAGGGTAGATGTTAATTAGAAGAAATATCGATGATGGATATAAATATGATGTTAATTAGAAGAAGTATTAATGATGAATATAAATATGATGTGAATTATAAATTGATGAGTTCATATTACTTTTCTGTAGAGACTTCACCATTTGAAAAATCCTATTCGATGTAGCAACTAGATACGATGAACCTCAGAATGAATTACCAAGGCGACTTTGTATATATTGCGTGAAATTTTGACTCTATAAACAAAGAGTATTTTTTCTCATACTAGGCATACAAAAACTTTGTTTAAAGTATATAGTTATGTTGTGTTAAGAATTTTTAGACCAATCACACATAGAGGTATAAAACACCTAACACATCATTGCTTCATGAATTGTTTCAACACAATTTTAATATACTAAATAAAGCAAGTACTCACCATGGTATTATTACAAAAATATATTACAAACAAAAAATTGAAATGAAACTCAATTTCCCCCATTCCTCATTCTCTAAATCCTTATGGACATCCTCGATAGATCTTGGGAATGAGTGAACAAGATAAATAATAAATAATAAGACTACAAAAAAGATAAAAACAAAGTTGTAGTATCACTTGCCATATCTAATTGAGGTTTCAATACTATTATCAGTTGTTGATCATGTCTATCATAGGAATGGGTCTCTTAAGGAATATCTCAAGATGTGGTTGGTGAATTGTCAAAAATATAGGTAGTTGATACTTCCCTTTGTTTCCATCTATTTTGTGATCAAATTTTTGTGATTGTTTTCAAGGTTCTATCTTTTGATGTTTTTCTTTGTTTGTTTGTTTGTATTGTCAATGCTTGAGGATGATGATTTGTTTTATATGGGTGAAATTTTTATTGTGGATTTTGATGATGGGATGGGTGTTTTTTATTTTGTAAGTTTTATGATGTTATTTTTGTTGTTTTCAAGGGACTAACCTAGGGCCTTAGGGGATCATCAAAGATAAGCCTTTCCTACGTTATAAACTTAGAGGCTCGTAATTTACTTGGTTTGAGTGTTCTTGACCTTTTCTATTTTGTGAATGTGTTTTGGATTTTGTATTTTGTATATGTTTTTTTAGATTTTGTATTTTTTGACTAAGTTGGTATAAAGCATGTTGGAAACCTAAGGGGATTGAACTAGGCTCTCGGGGGCTATAAAGTCTTTCGTACATTGTGCATGCAAAAACCATGTAGTTTGATCATTTGACTCAAAGCATAAATTGTTTTTGGATAAACAACATTGGTAATATGGATTGATATTCTACTTCTATATCTAGAGGATATGTTGTGGGAAAATATACTTGAACTAGCTGTGAGGTTCAATAAAATGTTGATATCTTATATTTTTTTTAGAGTGAAGGAATAATCCAATGATGTTTTTTTTAATGTTTTCCATATGTTTTTTTTTATTTTTATTGCTTTTTAGTATTTTTGAATTTTGTTTTTTTCTATTATTTTTTACATTTGTTTTTTTAAGACCATAATTGGATGTTGCAAGATCTAATACACAACAAAATTTGGGAATTTACCCCCAATAAAACAACTTTTCTTAATCAGTAACAAGCCATGGTTGGATACATGTTTCATGAAATGGATGGGTAGATTCTATGAAAAAGTATTGATAGATAATGATGCAAGTTTTATTCACACATAGCACCTATTTTCCAGGTTTTCACTATGGTATATATTCTAGGATTGCCACAAAGTGGTTTTCACTCAAAGGATATTTTATTTCTCTTTATTGTTTTTATCTTTCTTTTTTATTTTTTTATTTGTTTATATATATATATTTTTTTTTGGATTTTTACCCTTTTTCTTGGGCTATTCTAATGTGTTTCATGTGTAAAAATTCTCAAGGTGGTTGTTGTTTAGCGATTCGGCTAGAGGTTCTCCTTCAAGAGTAGCTAACTAGTATGCCCCAAAGCCATAGCTTGTTGTGATGATAAATGCATCTAACCAGTTGGGTTAAAATTTTAATTTTCCATCCTGATTCAATTGTATCTTCTGATTCTCCTTGAGGACCAAGTCACCAATCTAAAAGTTTCTATCTTTGATTTTCTTGTCATAACTTTACTTGATCCGAGTTTTATAAACCTATAGATGGTTTAACATGCTCAAATTCCTTTCATATAGGAGCTCTAATTCATTTATTTTGGATACCTTGTATTCTTCATTATTGACTATGCCTTTTAATGAGACTTACAATGAGGGGATTTAGACCTCAATAGGTAATACAAACATTGATCCATAGACCAAGGAAAATGGTGTGGCACTAGTAGGTGTGTGAATTTGGGTTTGATAGGTTCATAAGGCTAGGTTTAGCTGCAAATTCCAATCAAAACCAACATCATTGATAGTCTTTCTTAGTATTTTTAGGATTGTTTTATTAGATGCCTCAACCTGACCTTTTCCTCAACAATATGAGGGCATGGAAAATTTATGTTGGATAGAAAATTTTGAACAAAGTTCCTAGAAATCTTGATTCTAGAATGGGGTGCCATTGTCTATAGATTTCCATACCTACAAATGAGATAATTCAAAATGAATTTTGACTTCTTTTTTTCGATGATATAGGTCAATTAAATTTCCTCTTCGGGTGATATCTTAACTACCAATTATAATCCCCATTATGAAAAAAGGCCATGGTGTCGTGATTGGTCTCAAATCTTGTGTTGGTGCATGAACCAGATCACTATGTTGTGGACATTGTCAAAACTTTCTAGAATGTTGAATGTAGTCTTGCTCTATGGAGGGCTAATAGTATCCCATTCTAGGCATATTTTTTACTAGGTTAGGTCTACTAGAGTGGGATTCATAAATACCTTCATGTACCTCTTGTAAGGTTGTTTTTGCTTCTTTTGTGTTAAGGCATTGAAGTAACATACCATCTAGACTACAATGGTATATGGTTTCTCCTAGGATCAGAAAGTGGGAAGTTATGAGGGTGAAGGTTTTATTTTGAGTGGTCATTAGATCAAGTGGCATGATACCATGTTGGATATAATCGAAAGTATCTTCGTACTAGGGAGCTTGTACCAACAAAAAATACCATTTCCAATTTTGGGATATCGAATGCAGGCACGAGTAGTTGTTCTATAAGGAACTCATACTTAGGCACATTCTATGGAATATCAAGTAGGAGCCTATTATTTCCATTGCATCTACAAATCTCTTATTGATTCAAGGAACTTTCTCAAAGGTTATTCTAACAAAGTATTCTTAAAGATATCCACCATCCTTTTATATGGTAGAAATTTTTCATCATTTTTTTGGTACTCATTGTTAACCTATATGATTACTAACTAGGAGTCTCCAAAGACATGTAGCTCTTTTATTATCCATTCAATAGCCATTTTGAGACTTGTGATAAGAGCTTCATATTTTGAGATGTGGTTTGTGTATGGGAATAAAATTCTATAAGCCTTGGGTATACTATCTCCTCGTGGTGTGAGAAATAGAATACATGCTCCAAAGCCATGTTGAGTGTGGGAATCGTCAAAGTATAAATTCCATTAGCATGTTTGTTTTATTATCAAGACACTCTCATCTAGAAAATCTACCATGAGAGGTTTATGACCATCTATGGGTGCTTTAGCCAGTTGGTCTATTATGATTTGTCCCTTGATAGCTCTCATATCTATATACTATATATCAAATTCACTCAAGATCATAACCCATTTGTCTATTCAACTTGTGAGGGCTGCCTTTTCTAGTAAGTATTTGAGTGGGTCTACTTTTGAAACCAGCTTCACCTTTTTGTTTAAGATGTAATGTATCATCTTTTTTGTTGAAAATATGATTGAGAGACATGATCTTTCAATGGGAAAGTAGTTTAGTTCATATCCCACCAGTGTTACGCTGATATAGTAGACTTCCCTTTCTTTATTGTTATCATCTAGCTAGGCCAAGAGAGATCCCAAGGTTGCTTGTGTAGTAGACACATACAGTATCATTTCATTTTTTTGAATAGGTGACACGAGTATAGGAGTAATTAGGTACTCCTTGACTTGTTATAATTCTTGGTCACATCTCCCATCCCCCTTGAAGGTGATTTATTTGTGTAGGAGATGAGTGAAAGGGTGGCACATGTCTACTAATTGTGTGATAAATTTCTTGATGGATTGTAGCTTCCCTTGTAGGCTCCTTAACTATTTTAGTGTCTTTGGAGGAGGCATATCTATTATAGATTTTACCTTTGGAGGATCCACTTCAATCCCTCTTCTTGACACTATGTACCCCAACAAATTTCTAGATGTTACTCCAAACACACGTTTCTTAGGGTTGAGTCTCAGATTGTGTTGTTCAAGTAGATTAAACACCCTTGCTAGGTTTGTCAAGTGATTTTCCCTTTTGACTAACTTTTCTAGAATTTCGTCCACATAGTCCTCCATGATTATGTGTATTGTTGTGCAGTTTTTGCACACACGCCCCACTGAGAGTGGGGACCCTCTTTCTAGTTCCTTGGTGTTTTGACCCTACTTTTTTTGGGGGTTTTCCTTGCTTGGGTTTGTGCTTTAATGTCCATCTTATGGATTCCAATGGAAAAATTTTGAAATCTATTGAAAATCTAAAGGTTTTGACTTTATCTTGGGTTTTGACTTGTTTTCGGGAACATCCTCTTGGGCCGGATTCTCCCAATTTTCTCCTGGTGTCCGAAACTGTTGTCTTTTGCCCTATTTTTGGGAAAATCCATATGATCTAGATTTCCCCGAAGTCCATTTCCTCATCAAATTCCCGAAGTTCTTTGTGGCCACGATTGTCTTGTTGAATGCATTAATGGAATTTGTGCGAAGGTTTGGGGCTTTGATATATCGATTCTTTAAGAAGTAATTGATCATTTTGAGTTTGTGCATTTGTTATCTTTGGGCTTGTGTATTGAGGTTCTTGGTGTTTTGTTGGGTATTTGGATCTTCGAGGTTATTTGAGCTGTACATTTTCTTTTGAAGTGTGTGGGTTGTATCCACTCTGCATCTAGTGGCTATTTATTGGTTCCCTTCATCAGGACCTTTGTGCTTCCATGGTATGTATATGCACCTTGTTCTCTATTGGTTTCAATTGCTTTTCCTCATTTTGCTTGGGAATCTTTCATGGTTTTGTGGTTCTTCTTGGTGCGCATCCTCATTGACCATTTTTGGGTTTTCATTGGTACACTAGTTCATTTTTGTTGATCAAATGTTTATGCTTGATCTAGTGTTGGTTCTTGTTTGGGCCTTGGCTTGTGGTGGTTTCAAGCTTTCCATTTTGATGTATGAGAAAGTCATCTGTTCTTTCATGGTAGACATTTAGGGTTCCCAACCTAGGGCATGGTCGTCTCTTCTCGAAATTACTGAAAAGTGGGTCATTAGTTCATGTTTTATTCATTAAGGTCCTAGGTCAGGTTGGTTTCAGATTTCTGGCTTGGGTCAGGAATCACGGACACAAATGTAGGCATGTGGGACTATGAGAAATTCAAGGCCAAAATGTCAGCACCCAACCCTCCTCTCTTGGCAAAAAGAATGGTGGATTCCAGATTGGCTCATGTGGCAGGTTTTCTTTCTATAGTGCAGTGTCATGAGTTGGTACTAGAGTGTGCCAAGAATTATGATAGCGGTACACAGAGGATTATTGGCCCTCAGGGTAGGATTCTTGTAGGGTTCAGTCCGATGTCCATTGCTGCAACCTTTGACATGCTTGATAGGTCCCATGTGGTAGCCTTTGATAAAGATGGGGCTAAGAAATATTATGAGGAAAGCATAGTTAAGTCCCAGCAGGCGGTTAACTCTTGGCGAGAGAAGCCTAAATCCCATTTCTCTAAGTTTCCTAAGCAACTATTCAGGCTTAAGTTCAAGAGAGAGTAATATAATGTTATCACCCTTCTTAGCAGGTTGGTTGGATTGAGGAGTGCAGATGTTTTCGAGACCTGGATGTTTAATGTGATTGCTAGAATGGAGCAGGGATTTGATTATCACTGGGAAGGTGCCATCAATGCTATGATTCATGAGTAGTTATGCAGTGTCTTGCAAACCAAGACTTTTACTATGACTTCTCACCTAGTGTATTCATTGGCAAGACTTCATCCATATAAGGGATTGAGCACTAGGGGTATCTTTGGGCAGGATGTTATTTATGAAGTGTATCCACAGCTACACCTAACGGGTGGGATCTATAGGAGATCAAATGATTCCTTCACAATGTACATCACCAAATTGCTCCAAGGTGCAGAGCATGTTAGAATCTCGGACAAGGCAAAAGAATTGATAAGGAGGTATGGAGCATGGTTTATCCAGTTCCCAACCTTCTCATATATCAGAATTGATGGTTTTTAGAGGGCTCCCTACAAATTGCCAAGGTATCCTACAGACCACATTATTTTGTTAGAAGTTGTTAGGAAAATCTATGATTTTGACAATATTGTGAAGGGAGAAATTCATAAGACAGGTTTTGGGAATGATTTCCCTCTGAATATTGGAATGGGAGAAGTTTGTCCTTCTATTCAGTCTGCCCATGTTGTTGAGGAAGAAATGGGTACTCTTGGTCTTCCCTTCGACACCAAGAGGACAAGATTTGACATAACTAGTGAAGCTCAAAAGAAGGCCAGCAAGGAATATAGTCACAAGGCTCACATTGAAGACTATTGGGTTAACCTCACTAATGAGTTTGAGGTAAGGAAGAAGAGATTTTCTAGGCTACCAGTTGATATGGTGAGGTTGTATAATGTAAAGGCCATCCCTGACTAGGTTGAGGAAGATGGAAATGTGATCCAGGGTCATGTTTATGAGGCAGTAAAGGATAAACCAGTTGGAGAGGTTGACTAGTTGGAAGAGGAAAAGACTAATTTGGATCAGGTTATGGCCCCAGTAATTAAGTACACCAAGATGTGGTTGAATTACAAAATGCTAGCACTGGAAAGTGAGGGTGTTCCATGCACCTATGAACTAATGGGAGACTTGGAGTCCCATTCTACTTTTGAAGGGTCACTTGAGCCAGAACAAAAGGGAAAAGAAAAGGTGGATTCTCATTTTAGAATTCAAGTAAGGGAAGTCCAACTTGAGAAGGATGCAGAGGTAAGAAAACAGAGAAAGCCTGTTGCTAAGAAGAGGAAACATGCCTCTAAGAAAGAAGTTGAGAAGAATAAGGAAGAAGAGGAGGAGGTTGAAAGTGCTCCACCATTGGAAAAGAGAAGAAGAACCATAAGATTGTCACAAAAAGTGGAAGAGGCTCCTAAGGTTGACAAAGAAATTGAGCAACCAGTGGTAGAGGTGGAAAGTTCCAGGGAAAGGACAAAAGTTTACATGAGGAGGTCAAGGAGTCCTTCCCCGAAGGACACTGCAACAATGGAGATTGTCTCAGTCAATATTCCTATTATGGAATGGGTGAGTGTATCTATTTCCCAGGATGCTAATAACCCATAGGAAGAACCAAAGAAAGGTGAAAGTCCTAAGGGTTTCCATGAATAAGTATTTTAGGAAGGAGACCTCTTTAGGGTAGAAGCAAAAACTAATAAGGTATTGCAGTATCCCTTGGTAGCATATGCAGATTCGTCTATAGAGGAGAAAGTGAAAAAATCCCCTCAATAGGAGGAGGTAGTAACTAAAATCTCATGACCATCCCGAGTTGTAGTGGAAGAGCAATTGCAACAAGAAGGGAATCCAACTGTGGATGTTCCTAAAAGTATGAGTGTTGAAAAGCATGCAACTATTGATCAACAAGAAAAAGAGCAGGATAAACAAGGCCAGTACCTGCTGGGTCCACTATTCCAAATTGGCTTGAGAAAGGCTTGAAGAGTAAAATGGTAATAGTGGAGGATTCTCCTCCTAATTGGGATGTCCTTATGGCCAATGTGGAGAAGGAGAAAACTAAAAAGAAAGAAAAGATTGTATCCCAAATTGAAAGGGATGGATCTGGTAATAGAGTGGTCCATATTGCTACCCCTACTCCAAACAAAGATAGGCACAATGTGACTTCCTAGGATTATAATGTAGAGAATGTTGATTTGGGGCATGCTACCGTAGAGCAAGATATTGAAGAATATGAGGGTTCCAGTGCAGTGATTGTGGGGAGATTGAAGAAGGCAGTGCAAACAAGACTTGAATTGGAGGGAGAGAATGAAAAATTGAAAAGATACTTGTAGGAGTTGATGAAACCTTTGTAGGATATTGGTTCGTCCTCTTCTGCTACAGGATTCCTTCCCCAGGAGACAATCTCTAAGTTAGAAAAGATGAAGGGCACCTCACATGCTACAGTCACCTGGTTGCAAGGTGTCCAAGCCAAAGGGGATGATGCCATCAAGGGAATTTTGTCTACTATAGGAGAAGCTATGAGGTCAGTAGCATTGCTGAAGACTGTGTTAGCTCAAGATAAGGAGGATACTGATCTCCTACTGCAGAAGGTTACAACAATTATGGGATTCACTGAGGATAAATTGGTAATATGTGGGATTCTTCCTCTTCCAAGGGTTTCTAAACCTTCGGAATGGTTTGAAATCCTGCTAATGAGTTAGAGAGCCTTGAAGAAGATCAATAAATAGGAAAAAAAATTGAGGATGCTCTGACTGGTGTGTATGACAAATGTATTTCCTTCTTCGAGGTTATGACTGGCAAGAAGAAGTTTGCTCTGAAACATCTTGGCTTGGAGCAGCTTAGACAATGGTGGAGGGATGTTTATTCTCCATTTAGTGAAGGGTCAGTTATTGGACATCAATTGGATGATGCTGCAACTTATATTGCAGTCATTGACAGGTATTTGACCAACAAAGTTGATTGGGATGGTACGGTAGGACAAGCAAGAGAAGAAATCAAGACTATTGAGAGAAAGATCAAGGTTTTGCCTGTGCCACCTATTGCTGAGTTGGATAGGGTCCTGTTGGCCATACATGGTGAAGAAGATAAAGCTAAGGGCAATGATGGGGAGTGATTATATAAGGTTACATTGGTATTTGCGCTTCCCATTAGTTTATATGTGTTGGGCCGATCTTTTTGCTACTTTGGCAGTTTTGAATGAAATTGGTGCCATTGGGCACATTTCATATGATCAAATTATTCTTTGGGGCCGAACTCTTGTAGGTCATGTTTTTATTGTAAACTTATATTTTGGGCTAACCTATCTTATGGATCCTCTATAAAAAATAGGTATGTTGCCTCATTCGGATATAGGAAAAAAAAGAGATAGATGAATTTTTAGAGAGACATATAGAAGTAATATTAGAGTGAGTTAGGGTTTGTTGGCAAGAAAATATTGTAACACAGAACTGGAATTGTTGCTATCTTGGATGATTCAATATAAGGAAGATATTGTGTTTGGTATCTATCTTGTGGAGTTCATCTAGCATGGTTATTTTTCTTCTATCTTTTAAATTGCTTATGAATTCATAGTTAAGTTGTTTGATAATACTTAGGGTTTCATGTTTGGAAAGTTTGCAGAAATCTCTAGTCCATACTTTTTGCAATTAGCTGCTTCACAAAGTTAGCCTGGACTTACAATTGTGCTTAGTTCATTTATAAAGGTTTGTTCATATCAATTGCAATAGGATTGTCTAAATGAATGTTTGTGATTTGAAAATCTCAAATACCTTAGAAGATTGGACTATTTTTGTGACATTGCGGATTCATCTTGGTCAAGCAGAATTAGTTTATGAGAGATTGGTCAATTTTAAAAAAATTTGTCCTTTGGAATTTCAATCTAGGGTTAGAAGTAGTCTTAGAATAATCTTTGAAACCTTTATCTTTTGTTGTTTCTTTATTATTTGATTTACATCAAGTTTGAGAGTATCAATCTATTGCTTATATCTGATAGGTTGGAAATCCAACTCTTCTCATAGTAAGGTCCCATTGTGATTACCAACATTTTCACATTACCCCTGAGTTGTTTCACTACATTGTCAAGACCTGACATTAGAGACCTTGGGGTTATCTCTTTTCCCATAGAGATTTACCTTTCAAGAGAGATAGCATATCATATTCTATTTGAGTTGTTGCTATGCAGAAAACACCATCAACATGTATCATATCATGGAATATGGTCATCATTTCTCATTGATAGGTTGCTCTTGCATTATTTAGAACAAAATGCATTACATTCTAGTAGAAATTCCGTTAAGCACAAGTAAATTTTATCTTGTGTTGGTCATCTGGAGAGATATTTATCTAGTTGTATCCAGAGAAACTATCCATTAAGGATAACATCTCATGCCCTATTGTTAGATCCACAATCATGTCAATGCTTGGAAATGGAAAGTCATCCTTTAGACAGGTCGTGTTCAGGTCTCTAAAGTATGTGCATATCCTTATGCCCCCAGTAGGTTTGGACACTAGTACTAGATTTTATATCCATTGTGGATAGTTGATGGGTCTAATGAATCCCACATCTAGTAATTTCTTTATTTTTACCTTTACAAGTAATACTATTTGAGGATGCATTTTTCTCAATTTTTGCTTGATAGGGTTTTCTCTAGGGACTATAGCTAGATGATGCACCACTAATGTTGTATCTAGTCTAGGCATATCAGCATAGGTCTAGGAAAAGTTTACCTTTCTCTTGTTGATGAATTTTGTGAGATTTTCCATCTCCTTGGGATCAAGTGATGTTGCATAGTATGTTATCCTTTGGTCCTCTATTGTGCAACCATTTATGGACTATCCTTCTTCTACTAGGAGCATTGATCTTTCTTGATATTTTGATATGGGGAGATTGAATCCTCCATCCTTGTGTGCCTCTAATAGGTTTTCACCTTTGGATGCATCCTTTATTTTTCTCTTTTCTGGATCTGATAGAGCCATAGTGTGGTTTTCCCTAAGGGATCATATTTTCATGTTTTTCCTTTCATTTTTGCGACTAGAATATTCAATATCTCCACCAAAGTATGCCTCTTGTTCAAGATCCATGATGAACCTAAATTTATAATCTCTAGTTGGTATTTCTTTTTAAAGTCCCATGAACTTTGTGATTGCCTCATCATTCTAGAATTGATCTAGAATAGGTAATTATTGTTGTTGATCCCAATCTATGAGTTGTGGGTAATAGAGTGGGAGGCTATCATCTTGGTCTACAAAGCTTACAAAAGTAGGTGAAAGGGTTAGTATGGCTCTAGTGTATTTTTCCCACTAGGTATCTAGGTCATCATTACTAGAAGTGGGGGAATCATATCTTGTGACAAAGGAAGGAGAATCCAATTTGTATTCCTTAGAGTTTGTTTTTGAATTGTAACAGATGTTGGGAATGGTTTCCATGTACTAGAGAAGGAACCTCATAGTTTGGGCAATCATAGTTTGCACATGGTATCTTAAATCTAGGTTCCTCATAGTTTGGGTGATCATTCGTTTTGATTAGGTTTTGTTGTACTAGTTTGCACATGACTACTTCAAGTGACTCACCAAGTATTTTTAATTGCCTCTTGGGTTGATCATATTTCCTTTGTTCCCCTCCTTGATTTTTTTTTTGGTCTACAACTTGATTGTTCTTGGGATAGGTAATTTGGTTTCTTTGTGTGTTGTTGGGACCATAGCTTGTTTGTGCCACCCATGGTTTTTTTTAATGTGTGGTTTGTGTATTCCATACTACTCTAGCATCTACCACTCCATAATTTGTGACATTCTTGTTTCTAGACCAGACTTTAGGTATCTCATTTGAGCTAAAGGGACTATCCTTCAAGCTATTCTTTCAAGGATGCCTCTTACCATGAGGGCCTTCTCAATATGTAACCCCTTTTTGATTGTTTCCTCAAAGTCTATAGGATATAGCATAATTATTTGGTAGTTTATTTCAAGTAGGACATTTGTGATGAAAATATCCACCAATTCCTTGTTTGGAATGGGTCATTTGAACTAACTCACTTTGTGTATCCATCTCTATAGGTAAGAGGTAAAGGACTCTCCTTGATTTTTTTTGATTGTGGAAAAACTTGTGATGGTGACATCTTGATCTATGTTAAATGAGAAGTCTCTTATAAATTTTCTAGATAGCTCATCAAAAGTTCTAATTCCTGGTTGTAGATGGGTAACCACTCCATAGCATGACCTATAAGGCTACATGTAAGGAAACTCAGGTGCGGAAACAACTTCCTACACTAATCTCTTAAGGAAAGTATGGTGCAAATTCGTTTTAAACCCTTACAATTTCAGATTCGTTAATCTACTTAACAAAGATATTGCAGCAATATACCATACATACAGAAAATAAAGAATGACACAATGATTTACCCTGGGGAAAACCTTTCGGTAAAAAACCCCAGCACTCCAAAACCTGCACAATGTATTATCTTCAACACAACGGTTACAACACACTTGCAATGCAAGTTCTTTCAGGAGATTTCCAACACTTGAAGACAAAATGCGGCAGCATCAAAACGTTCCAACAATACACTCACATCATACATCTTCGCAACCCTAAAAAACGCTTATATCATGCGCTTCCCACATGTCTTCACCTGTCATTGAATCGTCCAGACATAGCTCTTACGTGTCATAGGAATCCGTCATTACCGTTTCAGCCATGATCTCCTTACACACAATTCAAGATGCTGACACATCAACATGCAAACTAGACATGTACACTCACACTTAATTACATTATTTGCAAGAAATACATTTTACAAAACAAATAATAAGAATAGGAATTATCCAAGGTTGAGACACCTTATTCCTAACACTGCATGGAAATATCCACATGAGATAGTCATCATTTTTTTGTATCTCCATACATGATAATAAGAATTCTCATACATGGTCTACTAGATCTCATTTTTCTCTATACTTGTTCTCAAACCTAGGTATTTTAAAAAATTTTGGAAAGGGGAGTGTCATGATGGAACGATCGAATGGGAATGGATAAATTTATTGAAGAGTGTAGGTCTTCTTTTGTTTTTCTACCTGCATGTCTGCTATTTGCTGGGTGATGACATCTAGTTTTAGTTCCATCTCTATTTTTTGTATGTTTGTTTGTAAGCCCTACATGTAATAACCTTGTTTCCCTACCAATTTTTTGTCATATATCAGGTATTATGAAGGTACATGACCTTGGTAACCATATGGGATGTAAGGAGGGTTAGCTCCTTTTTGTTGGGGTGGAATATACAGAAGGCTTCACTAATGATGTGCTAATAGGTTACCTTGTTGATGGGATGACTAAAGAAGGGTGCTATATGGCACACCTAGTTGTGTAGGAGTAAACTGAAGGTTACCCTTGTAGACACTTAAAATTGACCTGGGTCTACGAACTCAATTTTTATCATCAATTATTCTATACATAATTTAATTATGCCAATCTGACTAAGTTCAACTAATTATTTAATTAATTCATCTCTCTTATTCCTCTTGATTATTTAAATTAATTAATTTTATTTCAATACGTCACTAATGTCTAAAGTCCTCTTTAAATTAAATAAATTATTAAATTTATTCAATCCATTGTTCCCTCTTCATTATTAAAATAAATTGAGTTTATTTAAATATGTCTCTAACATTAAAGTCCTCTCATAATTAAATAAATCCCCTGCAATTTATTTAATTATTAATTCACTTCTTTCACATTTAAATAATTTTAATTAGTTATTTAAATTGTCTTTCATAATTCATTTCTAAATTTAAATAATAATCATTTATTTAAATTTCTCTCTTGTCAAGTAAATAAAATAAGTATTATTTATTGTCACACGAGTTCACCATTTTGGGATTAATTTAAAACATTAATTTCAAAATAACATTTCTCTCCACAAGTTAAGTTATTTCTAAAATAACTTGATTTTCTAACTCATCATTTTCTACCTACTAATTCTTATCTCACTGTCACAATTATTCTATTTCCTTGATTTAATTTCTAAAATTAAATCTCATGCACTCAATTTGAATTTCACCCTAAAGTTGCCCTAACCCTAATTAAGGGGTTGTTATTTTGAATCTTGACCATAGATTCTAGGGTACTTCTCAATATTTGATCTTAACCATCCATCCAAAATTTCATTTTCTATAAAATGACAATTTTGTCTTCATTTTATCATATCTTGAAAATCTAGGAAATCTTTTAATCTCTTGAATCTTTAGTATTCTCTTGAGTTTTTAGCATTGTCTTGTCTAGGTCATTTAGCTATTTAGTTTTGCATATAGGATTTGATATTTTCTTGCATAAGTACTTAAATCCTTAAACATTTTCTTAGGGCTAGTCCATAGTTTAGATTTTCTCATCAAAATATGAGGGAAACATCATATTTGAGAAAACTACAAGGTACAATGGAAGTCATCCATGGAGGATGAAGGACTGGGTGAGCTTATTTCATTAATTCCTTTATTTATTCCTTTGCATTTCATTGTTTATTGTGGATTTATGTGTTTTCATTATGATATGCTAACATTTATCTTGCATAAAAATCCATAGTTACATTGGTGAACCTGATGCTTTTAAAACACATTTTTATAGGTTTTCATTTAGATTTTCTTTGTCATTTTTATAGGTACAAGTACAAAACAATGCATTCGACACTTCCTATGACATAATCGCTCTACTATGCCACATCTTCCATCTCAAGCGACACAACTGCTCTACCATAACACATTTGATTCTTCAAATGATGCAACCACCAAACTGAGTTGCATTTGATAGAAATCAAGACACGTCTAACACAAACTGACCTGAATTCGACATACCAAGCCACATCTGAAACCCTGAATGATTCATTTTCTCAGATGCAACACAATTGATGGTAAAAGGGTTGTTTTTTTTTATTTGTTTCTTTTCAGATTTATGTCTTCTTCGGCTATTCTTATATATTAGCTACTAATCCATGGGTTGCAATGTGTGTTAGGCTAGAGTCTAAAACATTTTACTTGTTGGTTTTATTAAAATCATGCATTTCACTCATGGGTAAAATAAACACTCATGTTTTTGCATTAGTTTAAAAAGAACAATCATGCTATTTCATGGGTTTAAAATGAACTTTTAGTTAGCTCACACTACAAATAGTTAAAATGAACCCTTGTTTGATAACACTAAAAAAAGTTAAAATGAATGCGTGTTTGATGTGTATTGTGGTTTATTAATAACTTTGATGGTGTATATACAATTATCTTGCACCTTGTATGATATGAAGAATCAAAAATACTAATGATCTAGTTACTCTATCAAACCTTCACACTTTCAAAAGAACAACCATGTGAGTGTGAGTTGAACATATTGGTGTGCTCTCTCTTTGTTTTTCAACAAATATTTATTGAACTATGAATATGTTTCCTTGCTTTTGTTAACCTTAGAAACTGGGCCTACTTTGGTGGGAAAAAGTACTCACCCCAAAGCGACTCAAACCTGCAATGAAGCTCTTTAGCCAAGCTATGCCCAATCGGTATAAAAAATGTGAATCCTAAGGGAAAGCCTAGGATTATGAGTGTTGATGTGTCATACTGACCAATTAGTACTCCCCAAAACCCTGTTGAGCTTAACCTCTTTAGGCTGGAGTGCCTCCTAAATAGAGATTAATCTTGTGGCCCATGTATGACCACTCTAATGAGTGCCCAACTAAAATCTTTGTATAGAGGCCAAAAACCTTTCTATTCTTTGGTGCAGCAACGGTCATTGTCAAGGCACCCACACCTGCATAGTTTTTAGTAGAGATGATAAGCCTACCATGGGAGATTCATGGGTGTTGGAAGCTTGGTTTCCCTGAGAAGTCAGTGCATTGTAAGGGGCAGCCCATGGGGCCAAGATTTTGGATTCATACGCAAAGAATATGCAGTTGGAGTAAAATCCATGTGGGATCCAAAAGAATACTATCTTTGCAGCCATATGGATTTGTAAATGTTTTCTATTTGGTTTTTTTTCACTTTCATACTACATCATGAGTTTGCCAAGTGTATTCAGAATACATGAAAAAATGAACATCAACCTCAAAATTTGAAACAACAATTCCAAGTTGAAACAAGTTCGATGCATCCACCATTTCAATTTGCAATTGCTAGATTCTAAGCCGCAATCACTCTGTTGCAATGCATATACAACTTAAAACACCGCACTTGACTGTCATTCACCACATTTGCTTGATCAAACACCACAATCCCCTTTATGAACCACATCTTCTTGCTTAATCACCACAATCACCTTTCTTGTGACACATCTACTCTGTCACAATGCATTTTCCTATGACCCAAAATTTCATTCCATTGTCAAAAACTGAGATTGAATACTTTTCCATACAAGATTCCAAACATCTCCCTCTACTATTTCTATCAAACCAAATATTTAATTGCTCAAATTCCCTCATTATTGCATTATAGGTAGCATTCTTAGGTCACCATAGGATTCCATTACATTCCCTTCATTGCATTGTTAGACTTTACCATCCCATTAGACACTCATTTTTGCAGATTTTAGGAGTAGATTCCTTACCCACCTTTGTCAAACCTATGCATTCAAAACTAGTTTATCATTGGACTCAATGAAACCCTTTGTCTTTAGTCATTACCTTTTTTTAACCATTTCTCACTCATTAGTCTAGTGTGAAAATTTCACATTGTCCTCCTTCATCCTTTTATAGTCCATTAATATTCCAAACCTGAAGTATTATCAAAACTTTGTGTGGTCAAGTGTAAATCTCCTTAGATTTACCAATATTGAGTGTATCTTAGTCTCCTTTGAGTTTTTATACCATTAATCTTCCCATTTTAGTGTCATACCATTTGCATTTCATGGCATTCTTTTATTTCCAAAAAACAAAAACAAAAAAAATAAAAAATAAAACATAGTCATAAATAGTTGCATATTTAGGTCATCCTCCACCGTTTCCAAAGCTGATAAAAAGTTTTTATGGTTAAAACTAGATTACAAAGAAAGAGAAGACTCTTGTGTCTTGTGTTCTTTTGGTCATGATGCCAAATTTCCCAATTTCCCAACGACATGAATTTTTTCCCTAATGACATGAATACTTTTCTTAATGATCTGGGAAATTCTCTTATCAATACTTTTAGTGAGATGTCATTTCCATCCTCTTCACATAATCCTTTTGAAAAAATTTATCACAAAGACCAAAAAGGACAAGTCTTTGAGGAAGACATACAAGCTACTGCCCAAAAACCAAAAGTGGCCTCCTTTGTTGAGGAGTTGGTCTTGCATGATTCAGATAGATACCTATCAATGTTGCTTGACCAATGGGCTAGGCTACAAAAATGATTTGACATCAACACTTTAAGAGAAACATCTCCTTGTCTTAATAATTAATAATACAACACTTCCATGGGTGACACTTTACAAAATGTGATCAGCATAATTAATGCTACCTCCCTTGGTCATAAAACCACCACAATAAATGCATCCACTATGATCAACACAAAATATATTGGGGGATCATCAACCCAAACCACCACTACATCATAATCCATCCCCCAACAAACATCAACAATTTCTTCACAAATTTTTGGATCAACGACGGGTGCCACCACATCAAACATCTTTAGGAATTCATCTAGTTCCATAAGTACATCAAAAAACCTCTTATTAGGTTCTTCAAATTCTATGGCAACTAGCTCATCAAACCCTTTTGGGAGGAATAAACGAAGATTTTTCATTCAAGGAACCCAACCTAATACCCCAAATTCCTCATAGGTCAACACCAACATTCCTCAAGGCCATAATTATCAATTTGGGCAAGGCAATCAAGGCACCCAATATTCCACTCCATTTGGGCATCAACATGCTCAAAGCCAACAAGGCCCCAAAATTCAATCTAGCATGGATGGATCCCATATCCCCACTTATGCTTCTCAAGTCCATACACATCAGCACATCCCTAGTCAAAACATTCATTTCAAACAATCACCAAATTAGAACACCCAATTTTCCCACCAACAAAAAATCCCAAACCAGCACATCTCATCACAACAAATGGGCACTCAATCCATACCTATCGCCAACATGTGTGATGCTACTAACAACCCAATTGTGGAGGCACTCAAACTCAAACTTTTTTCTCTTCAAACACAAGTGGATACCTTGCAATAGCCAAACAAAAAACCTTACATGTCATATTATCTATCCCCATATCCGTTTGATATAACCTTGTATATGCCACCATTTCCTCCAAGATATGTGGTCCTAGATTTTCCCAAATACAAATGCAAGACAAACCCCATTGAACACATAAGATATTTCACCACCAGTTTCATGGACATTTCATATCAATAAAATTATCTCATGAGACTCTTCTCTAGAAGTCTTGTAGGCCATGCACAAAAATGGTTTGCACAAGTTCCTAAAGGTATCAAAACATGAGGTGAAATGGCCAACAATTTTGTGGAAAACTATTCCTATAACATCAATATGGACATTGACATCACATCCTTATGCAGGCTCACTCAAGAGGACATAGGAGAAATGTTTATTCCATTCTTTCAAAGATGGAGAACTCTAGCCAGTAGATGTCTAGTAGAGAGACCCAAAAAGGAGAAAGTCACCATATTTGTACAAAATCTCCTAGGACCACTAAGATATGGATTACAATTCCATTGTTGTTCCACCTTTGTTGACCTTGTTGAAAAAGGTGTGCAACTTGAAAAATCCTTGATCACCAAAGGCGAACTGAAATATGGTGGCAAATAAGTCAACACCACCATGAACACTAACCCAAGTAATTCCAATGACAAAACCAAATACTGGATTAAGAATAAACACATCACCAATGATGGCGTGGTTGATGCAAAAACTATTAATGCAATAGGTCATGTACTCACCATCAAAGGAGTCCCAAATAGAAACACACATGTACTTACACTGGCACCAACTACAAATTCCATTCAAAACAATCCTGCTTTGTCTAATCAAAGGTAGGCACGTCAACCATGACAATCTAAAAAATGCACATACTCCCTTGGGTGAGCCTATTGAAATTGTGTTAAAGAAACTTATCCAAAATGGTGTCATAACTTTGGAAGAACCTAAATCATATGAACCTGTTCAATTAAAGCCATCACAGTGGGATGATAATGTATTTTGTGATTACCACCGTGTCAAAGGGCATAAAAATTCCCCTTTCCGTCAGTTAAGAAATCTTGTGCAAGACCTTATCGAAAACCATACAACTAAGCTTGGTGGTCAACCATTTGCATCTAATTCAGATCATACAATCCACAAGAACCCATTGCAGGATCATGGTTCTGGTAACCCCTCCTCATCTGGCAAAAATAATAACAATAATCAAACCAATTATGTTTGCACTGCTTCCAACTATTTTGGTGGAACTATTATTAATAATATTCACGTTGCTGACAAAGATAAATGTGTCAATACCATTACTATTAAAAAGTTGTTGGAATGCAATGTTACTACACGCAAAGGAAAAATCACCATCCCAGGCTCCTCTGCTTGTCAATGCAAGATTACCAAACCTAATCCATCTATCAAGTAGCTAGAACCAAATCCAGAATTTAACCTTATCAAGCAATTGAATAAAACACCAGCTCAAATCTTCATCTTTGAATTGCTCCACATTTCTCCCACGCATAAGGCCATCTTGGATAAATTATGTTAAGATTCTTCTCTCCCAAACAATATTGATGTCAACCATTTTGAAACTATGGTCGGATATTTGACTTCAACTCATTACATTACCTTTTCAGACATTGACTATTCCTCGCCCAAACCATCTCATAATGATGCTCCCCATATTGAGGTTTTTATCCATAAGTACAAGGTTAGATGAGTCCTAGTAGATGATTGAGTAGGATTGAACATATTCTCTGTAAAATTGGATAAAGCTATTGGATTCTCTTATGCACGTGTGGATTCTACCAAGAAAATTGTGATAAAAGTATATGATGATGATGAACATGCTTCTAAAGGCGTGATCACTATTCCAATTCATGTGGGACTAGTTATCATAGACACAACATGCCAAGTCCTAGATCATGATATACATTGCAATATCTTACTTGTTCATCCATGGATTCATGCCTTAAAGGCCATTCCTTCCACATACCACCAATGCCTGAAATTCCCTTTTGATGGTACCGAAATTACTATCCCAAGAGATCCTGATCCATTTCAATATTGTACCAATCTGAGAGCCAATGTTGAGCACTAGGTACCCATCAATTGAGAAGCTTGAACTTCCACCTCTTTAAAATGCATTGACCCATCTGCACTCACCAAATCATCCATATCTATTACATCAACATCCACCATGGTGCAGGAGAACCTAGGAAACACTAGCAAGCACTAGGCAATTTGAGGACCTAGGATGAAGTTTTGAGTTTTTGATACTTTAAGGTCATGTTGACCATTGGAATTGAGTTAGATACTTAATAAAATTCCTTGATCAGGAGTGATAAGGAGTGGAAAGTTTTATGAGTTTACAAGTTCACTTGTTTTTAGTTTTCTAGGAAAATTGGTAAAAGAGGCAAAATGGTACATTCAACACCATTGCCACTTGATAAATAAAATGTCCAAAAAAGGAAGGCATAAATACTTTGGGAAACCTATATAAGGTGTGCCTCGACCTGTAGATTGGTTGGAAGGTTTTGTAATTTGAAATTTGATGAATGATAAGTGTGGACAGTGAGAGGAATTGTTGAAATTTTTGTGTTTTCTTTGTATTTCAGTGATCAAGAGCGATCAAGGCCCTATAGAATGTTGTAGTTGGTAGTATTTGTTATGTTCTAGGCTTGTGTAGTAGCATTTAGGGTGTGAGTTCAATTTACATGTGTTCTTGTAGTTATTTTGTTTCCTTGTACATTGCTGATCTGACTGGCAAACTATCAAAAATGGGGTTTTAGTTCCTTTTCCCACTGTACTTGGTGTACGAGCTTTTGGAGATTGGGGCTAGAATCCATGTGTGTAAATATGGTAGTATTAGGAGTAGGTAGGTGTAATGGAAAACACTATGGAAGACTTTTCCTAGGCGAAGTTGAGAGTGCCCGGCTAGGAAAGTCATGAAGTGTAAAGCACTTGGCTTGCAGGGGTAACCTTTCTCTGACAAATCATGCAGTGAAAAGGTTGGTAGATGCCCTGCAGAGACTTGGTAACAAAGAGGAGACTTCACCAATCCATTTGAGTGGAGAACTAATTAACAATTTGTTGTGTGGTCAGGAAAACCTAAGGAAAAGGCCTATTTTGCAAAATTGTAGGTCTGACCTATGTATGGACAGTCAAGGGTTAAGACCTTTGAAATCTTGAAGTGGTAGACATCAAGACTAAGAATCCATAGAAAATATTTGGGGTTCTTTGGATAATTTAGAAGAATTACCTCATTCTCTCGGAGGAAAGACCTATTTTTGAAGCCTAGAACTAAGGAACCAAAACCCTAGATGAGGGTTTGGTGAAAGCGAAGGAAGAATGGAGTTTGGTGAACTTATAAGTACCCTAGGAGGAAGGTGTGAAGCTATTAGACACATATCTACACCCCTACAAAGAAAAAATGGAGAGATGGGAGTAATTGGCCTTTAGGGAAGATTAAGGGCTAAGGGAGAGTTAGTGGCAAGGCACCAAGGTTGGCTTGGTAGATTGAGGGTTTGATGATAGTGGGGCTAGCTAGTAGAACTAGGGGTGCCTACATATGAGGTAGGGCCTAAAGGTTAAGGTGGGAGAATCACCTAGGAGTTCTTGAGAACAAGGACCCAGAGCATGGAAGAGTGAGTGTTCCATCCAACCCTACCCTATCACACCACACCATACTCCTTGGCCTCCATACCAAGTAATGACCTTCAGATCTAGGACCTTGGCTATGGAGAATTCAAATTGAATACGAATTATTGTATCACTACAATACCTAAGCTACCTAAATTCTATGGTTGAACTTGGTTTGCAATTGATCCTAAAACAACTTTCAAGGTTCCACCGAAAAGAGTATTCACATGACGGGGAGACATGAGTAACGAAGCCATTATTGATATAGCTGACTGGATCTACAAAGACCCAGAAGGATTACCTCCACTACCTGTGAATCTCTATGGAAAAGGCTATGACACATGCAAAGCACTAGGTTTTGATGGCACAATTGGCTTTGGAAAATCCAACAATGGAAGGAGAGAACCTGTATTTATTTTTGCAAGACCAAGGTACATAGGGCTAGGGTTTGACCAAATCAAAATTGATAATCAACTTATCTATGAACTTTCAATTGAGGATGTAATGACTCCAAAAAGTGTCGAGAAAAATGAAGAATCCCTTACCAAAAATGACTCTAATGAATGGGAATGGGGATTTGAGAAAACCCTACGTAACTATGATATTGAAAAACTATTCCTAGAACCCGACCAACTCCCTTTTGAAGAAATATTCTAAAAAGAATACAAAATTGATCCTATTGACCGCCGATCTAAAAATGAGGAATGGGTAAGCATCCCTTGGGATCCAGAAAAACATAAACTGTCCTCGAAAAAAAATGAATTTTCTCACCTGATTCCCGAGCCCACCCATGAACCTGAAATGTTTGAACCTACTATCCATGCCTCTAAAATACCATCTAGTAGTCATAATGCTGATAATTTTGTCCCTTATTACAACTATGAGTACAACTCGTTTGAATCTAAATATGGTCCCTCCATTGAATCAGACATAGAAGTTGAAATTGACAACTCCACCTTCACACTTGAGGATTCCATCATCTTGCTTAGCACATCTTCCTCATCCTTTACCAACACTAATGATGGGATTTCCCTTATTTACCCACAACTCATTGACTAGGACAAACAAGAGCCACCTGCTATGGATATTTATTCAGAGTGATGAGGCTATGACAGAATTCATGAGACTCTGTGAGGGCATACCATGGGGTGATCACAAAGCATAATTTTCTATTGATCTATATTGTGCAGCTTACTTCGAGGAGACTATGCAATCCCCCAGTCACAAAAATGCAAAGAATAAAATAAAAAAAAGAAATGTCTTTAGGTGAAAACTGCAACGCACCTTCTGACAATACAATAGTAAAAATAAAGGACGTATCCAAAATTGAAAACCTCTCTACGGTGCCTAAGGATGGAGGATTGGAATTTCTTCCCATAACATAGGAAAAATTAAAAAAAATCTTATTGAGGACACCATAGAAGTTATCATAGCTACAATAGAGAATGCCAAAATGGTTCTCTTGGTCACATCATTGATAGAAGAAGAAAAACCTGAATTCCAAAAATTCTTCATAGAAAGGAAAGTTAACTTCACATGGTCATATGTCGAAATTCTAGGTTTGGATCCAGAATTGGTATTACATCATCTTCCTTTAATTCCAAGTATCAAACTAGTCAAACAAAAATTGCAGAAAATGCATCCATAGATTAAAATTCTTGTAAAAGAAAAACTAAAGAAGTTATTGGATGTTGGATTCATAAGATCAATCGACTATGTGGACTGGATCTCCAACATTGTCCCTATCACAAATCCAAATGAACAAATTTTCATCTATATGGATTTCAGAGATTTAAATAAGGCTTGTCCAAAAGATGATTCCCCATTTCTGAACATAGACATGATTGTTGATCTCACAACAAGGTACAGGATGTTGTCTCTCATGGATGGTTTCTCAGGCTATAACCAAATCTGTGTTGCACCTGAAGATCAACACAAAATGGCATTCACATGCCCATGGGGAACATATGATTGGAATTTAATTCCTTTCGGCTTAAAGAATGCAAGTGCCACATACCAAAGAGTTATGACAATAATATTTCATGACATGATCCATATCCTAATGGAAGATTATGTTGATGACCTCTTAGCCAAAATTTTGGCACAGAAAGATCATCTTAGGGTTTTGGAAATTTCTTTTAGATAGCTATAAGATTACAAGGTTCATTTGAACCCAAAAATATGTTTCTTTGGATTTTCTTTAGGCAAGCTATTGGGCTATATAGTGTCACAAAGAGGCATAGAAGTTGAACCTTCTAAAGTAAAATAAATTCTAGACATGCCTCCCCTAACAGGATTCAACGAGTTGAGAACACTTCAGGGTAGAATGCAATCCCTTTGATGCTTCATCGCATAACTGGTAGACAAGTGTCGACCATTTCAATACTTTTTGCGCAAAAGTATCCCCTTTGTATGGACAGACAAATTCCAAAAAACTTTCGAACAAATCAGGGAATATCTATTGACACCACCTGTTCTAATTCCACCCATTGAAGGCGATTCATTGATCCCGTATGTCTCTGCAACTACTAATGCACTGGGGGCATTATTGGCACAAATTACTATGAGGAAAAATAAAGATCCATATACTATATCAGTCAAACACTCATAGGATATGAACTTAGTTGTCTTTGTGGCCCATAAATTAAGAAACTACATGTTGAACCAACAAACACAATTGATAGAAAATATTTATCCACTAAAGTATCTCCTAAGTTGGGTAGCATTGACAGGTTGGTTAGCAAAGTGGGTCATGATTCTAAGTGAATATGACATACAGTATGTTGAGTGCAAGGAAATAAAAGGTTAGGTAATAGTGGATCAGCTTGCAGATGCACCAATCTAGGGCACTCATCCATTGATAATTGATTTTATCGATGAATCTATCTTTCATGCAGAGCCTACATCACCTTGGAAACTATATTTTGACAGGTCTCACACTAGTCACGGCTGAGGAGCCAGTATCCTTTTCATCACACTGCAAGGGGATTCAATTCCCAAGGTATTCTATATTTCCTTCCCTTGTACTAATAAAATTGCAGAATATGAGGCCCTCAACACAGGACTTAAGATGGCCATTAAATGGAAAATTTAGACACTGTTAGTCTTTGGAGACTCTTATTTGGTTATCAAATAAGTAAATGATGACTAGGAGACAAAGGATGAAAAATTTCTACCTTACAAGAGGATGGTGGATAGCTTCATAACATCTTTTACTTTGATTTCTTTCGAACAGATCCCCAAGACACAAAATAAGGAAGTCGATGCAATGTAAACTATTAGATCTCTTTTAGACATCCTAAATAATGTGTCACAATTTGAATTCTTAGTGGAACAACTACTAATTCCTGCATATGACATCCCAGAGTAAAAAATGGTTTGCAAGATTATTGGTTCCACTTTACCTTGGTAGTAGGACATTTATGATTATCTTAAGTCCTAAACCCTACCACCCAACCTCTCCAATAACCAAATAAATTCCTTTATACGAAAATCCACCTGATACACCATCGTTAGTGACACCCTCTACTGTTGTAGCTTTGACAATACCCTTCTTCGTTGTCTCAACATTGATGAAGTACTATCAAACTTACAAGAGGTACATGAGGGTATATACAAATCTCATTCAAGTGGCCCAACTCTAGCTACAAAATTCACCAGATTGGGGTATTATTTGATGACAATAGAGAAAGATGCACTTTACTTTGTCATAATATGTCAAAAATTCCAAGTAGACAGTGACCTAATCCATGCACCTACATAGGAGCTGAGACCAATCACTTCTTCATGCCCCTTCGCACAATAGAAACTTGATCTCATAGGAAAAATACATTGATCTTCCTCCAATGTCCATAAGTTCATCATCATAGCAATTGAGTACTTTACTAAGTGGAATGAAATTGTCCCTCTCACTTACATCACCGGTAAGAAAATCTCAAATTTTATCCTTAATTACATCATTTCCCGATATGGTGTTCCATAGTCCATCATCATTGATAATGGTCATCCATTCAAAAATCAAGACATCCATAAAATTTATGAGTGATTCCACATCCAAAATCATATCTCCACACCATATTATTCACAAGGCAATGGTCAAGCTAAGGGATCAAATAAAATAATTCTTTACATTCTTAAGAAGACCGTCAATGGCACTAGCTAAGATTGGCATTTCCAACTCAATCTCGCCTTGTGGGCCTACCGAACCAGCATTCGTACACCCACTAGAGCCACTCCATTTTCCTTGGTCTATGGATCTAAGGCCATATTTCCCATCGAGGTCGAAATACCTTCTCTCTGATTCTCCTTGAAGGGAATGATCGATGATGAAGAATACAAATAGTGTCACTTACATGAGTTAGAAATGCTACAAGAAAGAAGACAAAATGCCTTGAACCATTTACCGGCATATCAAAATCATCTCTATAGGAGCTATAACAAAAGAGCGATGGTTAGAAAATTTGAAATTGGTGACTTGGTCCTCATGCAAAACCCAAGAAATTAGGGTGATCATGAGAAGCCTATAAATTTTGAGCCTAATTGGCTTGGTCCTTATATCATTACTACAACATTTAGTTTTGGAGCTTATCAGCTGATGTAAGCTGGGGTTGGATGGAACACTCACTGTTCCATGCTCTGGGTCTCACCTTGGCAATCCCCTACGGTGGCACTCTCCACCATCTTAAAATATAGGCCCTAATTCTTGTTAGGCACCCCTGGTTCTCCTGGCCAACCCTGCTATCATCTCCTTTTCCCTAACCAAGCCAATCTTGGTGCACTCTCTGCCATTCTCTCCTTAGCCCTTAATCTTCCTAAAGGCTAGCTAAATCTCCAACCTTCACTAATTCGATGTAGGGGTGTGTGATGTCTCCCATGGCTTCCAGACCTTCCCCCTAGGGTTTCTGATCATTCAACTATCTTCAATTCTCCATCACTCTCACCAAACCATCTTCTAGGGTTAAAAAGGCTACTAGTCCTTGAGCCCAAATTAGGTCTCCTAACCCGAGAATAGTGGAAACCACTCCAAAAACCTCCAAATGACCTAGGATATTTTCTTGGGGTTTGTGTTTCCTATTCCCACACTTTGATTTTTTTGGGGTTTAGTGTCTGTATTGTCCGTACTCTATCCTTTCCATGAACTTAGCCACTTTAGGCTTGTTTTGAGCCAATTTCTAACCTTCTCCAAGGATAGTCAGTTGGTTCTTGCTCCATACGGTCTATCAAGACTCCATCCTTCTTTCCAAGTCTCTACAAGGACTCCTGCAACCACCACACACCTTGGTTTGCCAGGGAATTGACACCCCTGCAACTTTAGTGCTTGTTTTACATTGTCTTTCCTAGCCGAGCATTTCCAAGCTCACCTAGGAAGAGACTTTCATCATGATCACTCGACCCCTGAAGACTCCTAGACTGAATATATTTACAAGCATGGAGCTTAGCCTCAATCCCCATAGACTATACACTAGGTATAGTGGAAGACAAAGGTCTAAGCCTCCATGGTTGACAGTTTGCTGGACAGATCAGCAATGGAAGGAAACAAAACTAACTAAGAACAAAACTAGGAAATGATGAGACAACTTAACTAAAAACCACACAAAGCTTGAAAGACAATTACTTCACGTGCCACACACTGTTCAGTGCCTGGAACCCTCCATTAACACACTAATAAGAGCTAAAAACTTGAAAATTACAAAAGTTTCATTGTTTTTCCATCTGATCAGCTAACTCAAATGTTACAAAAGCCTTCCAACCCCTGAACCTGGTTGAGGCACACCTTTTTAAGGTTCATAAAGTTGTTACCCTTCCCCTTGGTCGGACATAAGCACCACATTAGGCCAAAATTGCACAAATGCAACATTTTGGGCTTTATTTCAAATTCCTAGTGAATCCTAGTGGAAACAAGTTGATAAACTCATCCATTATACCATGAGCTACTGATCAACCTTCCTCCTGACATGTTCTAACACCTCTAACACAAAAATTAATGGTCAACATGACCTTAAAACATCAAAACCACAAAATTTCATCCTAGGCTCACAAATTTGCCTAGTGCTACCTAATGCTTCCTAGGTGCTCCTGCACCATTCTCCCCCCCTCTCAGCCAAACACTAAGGAATGGAAGGAGAGATGAGAAACATATCTATGCCATTCTTGAGGAACTAATCCTCTTGTACCCATGTAGCCTCAAATTCAGGCTTGTTCTTCCATTTGATAAGGTGTTCCATGTACACTTTCTTCCTTGTAGACGTCTGCACCCTTGACTCCAAGATCTTTTCTGCCTGAAGCTTGTCTTGAATAGGTAGGGCTATGTTACTAACATCTTGGAAAACCTCTCTACTATTCTGATCCATCTCTTAGACTGATCCCTTGTACTTGATCAAATCTACAACATTGAAAACTCGTGAAATTCCCAAGTCGGAAGGTAACTCCACCTTGTATGCATTCTTGCCATACTTGGCTAATATCTTGCATGGTCCTATTATCTTCATTTGCAGCTTGGTTGAAATTCCCTTTTTTAACCTTGATTTGTTAAGGTGAACAATGACAAAGTCTCCTACTACAAATTGCACATCTTTCCTTGACAAATATGCCTTCTCCTTCAACTTTTGTGTAGCCTCGATGATTGTCCTCTTTACCTACTCTTGAATCTCTTTCATGATGTGAGTGAAATCTTTAGCATGTCCACTCCTATTCTCCATGTCTCCTAGATCACTGAGCTCACAAATACCTCTTGGGTTCATTCCATACACAACCTCGAAAGGACTCTTCCCTGTGGTCTAGTTGACACTATCATTATAGGCATACTCAGCTTGTGAGATGACCATATCCCATGTATGTCCATATTCCTTGATTAGGCACCAAAGAAGATTACCCAACACCCTATTAACCACCTTTGTTTGACCATCAGTCTGAGGATGGTAAGCTGATCCAAATGACAGGTTGGCACCCAATCTACTCCATAGAGTCTTCCAAAAATGACTCATGAACTTAACATCCCTATTTGAAACAATGCTTAAAGGTAAGCCATGAATCCTTACAACCTCCTTAAAGAAAATATGAGCTATGTAGCTAGCATCATGAGTGGATTTACAAGGGATAAAATGACTCATTTTGCTAAATTTGTCCACCACTACATACACACTGTCAAAACCAGTCTTGGTCTTAGGAAGGCCTACCACAAAATCCATACTCACACACTCCCATGGTCTATTAGGAATGGGTAGGGGTTGATAAAGACCAACATTTCTAGCTCCTCCCTTAGCTTTCATACACACAACACATTGTTCCACATACTTTCTAACATCTCTTGCCAATTTAGGCCAATGATAGAACCTTTGAACTATCTCTAATGTCTTATTGATGCCAAAATGTCCACTAAGACTACCATTATGATTCTCTTGAATGAGGTTTTCTCTCATTGATCCTTTTGGAACACACAACTGATTTCCTTTAAACAATAATATACTTTGGAATGTATACTTAGCATATTGACTATGAAAATGATTCTCAAACTTAGAACATACCTTATAGGCTTCTGAGAAATCTTCGTCCTCTCCATAGAGATCTTTAAAGCTTTCAATCCCTATGCTCTTCACTTGTATCTCTTGTACTATCAACAACCTCTTGTTCAATGCATCTGCTACCTTATTCATGTGCCCCTTGTTGTGCTTGATGGTGAAGGTAAAAGCTTGGATGTATTCCATCCACTTCAAGTGTCTATTGCTCAACTTCTCTTGAGTATTGATATAGCTAAGTGCTTGATTATCTGTAAAGACCACAAACTCCTTGGGTAGAAGGTAATGCCTCCACTTCCTAAGTGACTAAACCAAAGTATAAAGCTCTAAGTCATAATTTTAATAATTCTTCTTCGCTTCATTGAGCTTCTCACTAAAGAAGGCTATAGACCTTCCCTCTTGAATTAACACTCCACCTACTTCCACTCCACTAGCATCACATTCCACAGTGAACAACTTGTCAAAACTAGGTAATAAGAGTATAGGTTGAGTTTCTACTTCTTGTTTCAGTTTCTCAAACCCCTTCTTAGCTTCTTGTATCGACTTAAACTTCATTTTCAGACCACCTTTGATTGTATCTAGGATAGGTGCACAAATACCACTAAAGTTCCATATGAATTTTCTATAGAATTGAGCCAATCCATGGAAACTTCTTACCTCAGTCCCTGTGGTTGGTGTAGGCTAGTTTAAGATTGCTTCCACCTTTCTTGGATCCATCTTCAATGATCCTTTAGACACTACAAAGCCCAAATATACAAGCTCTTGCTTAAAGAACTCACACTTCTCTAGATTGATTGCCAACTTCTCCTCTTGCAACCTTCTAAGAACCAACTCCACATGTTTTAAATGCTCTTTTGCTATCTTACTGAATATGAGGATGTCATCAAGGTATACCACCACAAATATCTCTATGAAGTCCTTGAGCACTTCATTCATGAGCCTCATGAATGTGCTAGGGGCATTGGAGAGACCAAATGGCATCACTCTCCATTCATATAACCCATCATTTGTCTTAAATGTTTTCTTCCACTCATCACCATCCTTAATTCTGATATGATGGTATCCACTTTTGAGATCCAAATGGTATAATACTGAGCTCCTCCAAGAAAATCCATTAAGTCTTAAATTCTAGGAATAGTGAGCCTATACCTGATTTTGATTCTATTTATTACTCTAGAATCAATACATAATCTCCATTTTCCTCCCTTATTGGTTGCCAAGACTACTAGTACTGCACATGGGATGATGCTCTTTTGAATCAATTTTTGATCCAACAACTTTTGCACTTGTCTAGCCACTTCCAAGTTCTGATCCGGTGTAAGCTTATATGATACTTTGTTAGGAAAGGATGCTCCAGGTATGAAGTCAATCTGATGACTAATAGCCCATATGGGAGATAAAGTTGCAGGTGTGCCATCACTTATTATGTCCTTGTACTTCTCAAGTAAATTCTGGACTGCTCCGGGTATGACTCGTTTTTTAGTCTTATCTTCCTCCTTGGATTGCAACAATACTACATATCCTTCTCCACCTTCATGTAGGGTGTTGAGGAATTTTTTTCCAATACTTAGTAGAAAACTTGGTGTCTTTGACTGTCCTTCATCCTCCTCTGACAGTGACTGCAACTTAAAATTCTTTCCATCCTTCTTAAATGAGATTATATTCTCTTTTCCATCATACATGGCACTCCTATCATATTGCCATGGTCTTTCCAACAATAGATGACATTCATCCATGGGTAAGACATCACAAACTAACTTTTCCTTGTACCCTCCAATGGAAATTTCCACTGTTACTTGCTCATTCACTAAAACACTTTGCCCTTTGTTAAGCCATGTGACCTTGTAGGGTTAGTGTGGGGTACCTTCTCCAATTTTAGTTTCATTACTACCTCCTCTGATATAATGTTGTCTATTGAACCTGAATCTACTATGACCTTGCACACTTTACCAATTATCTTGCACCTTACCCTAAATAGAGCTCTCCTTTGTCTTGGTTCCTCCTTGACCGGTTGTCTAATCAAGACTCTTCTAAACATCAAACTCTCTCCCATCTTAGATTCAATGTGACTGACCTTAGTTGACTTAGGACTCATGGTGTCCTCTTGTGCATAAGCCACTCTCTTCTCATTGCTTGATGAAGATGATGCTTTCTCCGAGCACCTATAGGCTAGATGTCCAACTTGGCCACAATGATAGCATTTCATGTTTGCAAAATAGGAATTGCTTCTGCCTGCTCCTCTTCCTTGAGTGGATTCTCATTGAGAACCTCTACCTCTTTTATACCCTCCTCTAGAAGGTGTTTCATTGCCATGTTTTGTGGATTTAAACTCTCCTTGGTTTCTTTGGTCATTGCCTCTACCTTGGTAGCCACCCCTTTGCCCTCTTTGATCTCTTTGTTCTCTACCTTTGCCTCTACCTTTAGAATTGGAGTCTTGTTTATTTTTCAACTTCTCCTCCACTTTAAAAGCCATTTGAAAACAACAATGGAGATTGGTGAGGGTAAAAAGACTCAACTCTTCTTGGATGTTCCATTTGAGGCCATTTAGATACCTCGCCACCTTGATGATTTCCACTTCTTTCACCCTAGACCTAAGGCTTAATTTTTGGAACTCCTCAGTGTAGGTAGCTACATCTAGGTCTCTTTGCCTAAGATTTTTCCTCTTCTTATGCAATTGGACCTCATAGTATTCAGGTAGGCAATACTCCTTCACTTTATCCACCATAGCTTTCCAACTTGAAATGTGTTTCTTGCCTTCATTCTCCCTTTCTTCTTGTAGGAACTTCCACCAAGTCAGTGCTTTTCCCCTTAGCCTTGATTTTTATATCTTCACCTTTTGTGCCTTAGTTACTCCATCACACTCAAAGTGATTCTCCATTCCTTCTATCCACTCCATAACCAACTCTGCATCCATTCTACCTGTGAAGATGGGAATACCTTCTAATGCTTTACCACTCAATGCCTTCAATGCCTTAAGGAAGGATTCCTCATTTAATGGTGGATCAGGGTTTGGTTCAAGGTCCTCCTCAACCTAATCCTCAGCCTTGTCTCTAACCACTTCTAGCTATACCTTCATCTTGCCTACAGCCTCTACCACCTCTTCTAAACTCTACTTCATCTCTTCAACTATCACTTCAAGTTGTTTGTTCTTCTCTTGTTGCTCCATCGGGTCTCTTACCAATTCTACATTGGTCACAATGGTGTTGGAAACACTTGATTCAACCTATGACATACAAGTCTCTATCCCAAACCTTTCACTCGCTCTGATACCAATCTGATGTAAGCTGGGGTTGGATGGAACACTCACTGTTCCATGCTCTAGGTATCACCTTGGCAATCCCCTATAGTGGCACTCTCCACCATCTTAACCTATAGGCCCTAATGCTTGTTAGGCACCCCTGGTTCTCCTGGCCAACCCTGCTATCATCTCCATTTCCCTAACCAAGCCAATTTTGGTGCACTCTCTGCCATTCTCTCCTTAGCCCTTAATCTTCCTAAAGGCTAGTTGAATCTCTGACCTTCACTAATTCGATGCAAGGGTGTGTGATGTCTCCCATGGCCTCCATACCTTCCCCCTAGGGTTTCTGATCATCCACCTATCTTCAATTCTCCATCACTCTCACCAAACCCTCTTCTAGGGTTAAAAAGGCTACTAGCCCTTGAGCCCAAATTAGGTCTCCTAACCCAAGAACAGTGGAAACTACTCTAAAAACCTCCAAGTGACCTAGGATCTTTTATTGGGGTTTGTGTTTCCTATGCCCACAATTTGATGATTTTTGGGGTTTAGTGTATGCACTATCTGTACTCTATCCTTTCCATGAACTTAGCCACTTTAGGCTTGTTTTGAGCCAATTTCTAACCTTCTCCGAGGATAGTCAGTTGGATCTTGCTCCATACAGTCTGTCAACACTCCATCCTTCTTTCCAAGTCTCTGCAAGGCCTCCTGCAACCACCACACACCTTGGTTTGCCAGGGAATTGACACCCCTACAACTTTAGTGCTTTTTTTACACTATCTTTCCTAGCCGGGCATTGCCAAGCTCGCCTAGGAAGAGACTTTCATCATGATCACTCAACCCCTAAAGACTCCTAGACCTAATCTATTTACAGGCATGGAGCTTAGCCTCAATCCCCACAAATTATACACCAGGTATAGTGGAAGACAGAGGTGTAAGCCTCCATGGTTGATAGTTTTCTAGACTGATCAGCAATGGAAGGAAACAAAAATAACTAAGAACAAAACTAGGAAATGATGAGACAACTTAACTACAGACCACACAAAGCTTGAAAGACAATTACTTCACATGCCACACACTTTTCAGTGCTTGGAACCCTCCATTAACACAATAATAAGAGCTAAAAACCAGAAAATTACAAGAGTTTCATTATTTTTCTCTCTGATCAACAAACTCGAATGTTACAAAAGCCTTCCAACCCCTGAACCTAGTCAAGGCACACCTTTTAAAGGTTCATAAAGTGGTTACCCTTCCCCTTGGTCAGACATAACCACCACATTAGGCCAAAATTGCACAAATGCAATATTTTGGGCTTTATTTCCATTTCCTAGTGAATCCTAGTGGAAACAAGTTGCTAAACTCATCCATTCTACCATGAGCTACTGATCAACCTTCATCTAACATTCTCTAACACCTCTAACACAACACTAAATGGTCAAAATGACCTTAAAACATCAAAACCACAAAATTTCATCCTAGGCTCACAAATTTGCCCAGTGCTACCTAATGCTTCCTAGTTGCTCCTGCACCATCAGCTAGCCACACTTGATGGAGAACAGCTGACAAAACCCATCAATAGCCTAAATTTTCAAAATTTCTACACATAGCATGAGAGAGTTTGGCTAAAAACCTGAAAAATACAAAAAAATTGAAAAATAAGAAAAAAATCATTACCTTGATGTAAACCTACCAAACACACATCTTGGTGACACCAAAAAAATAAAAAAATCACAAAAATAGTAAAAATAAATAAACCCGTCCAATAGTGAAAACCTGGCAAACAAACACTTTGGATAAGTACCATGGTACAAACCTAGCAAACCAATGCCATGTGTAGTCAGTATTTTCTTTGTCATCTACTATTATTCTATGTAGCCTCTACTCAGTTTTCATAATCATGACAACTTGACACATTCAAGACATTCACCATAAGTCCTGTCAACTTCATCCATGGCTAGCATTGGTTGACATCACCCCTTGCATATCCTTGCCTTTTGTCCCACAACTTCCTCTTTCCATGTCATTTTGCCTAGATAATCCTCGACCTATCTGGGGGAAATACCTTTATCATTTAACTCAAGTGGGTATCACACATAGTCTTGCATTGGTAAAAATTCTTTAAAAAAATCCTAAAAAGTACTGAAAATAATCTTAAAAATCATAGAAAGTCTTGAAAAAAGTCATAAAATTTTGAAAAAGTCCTTAAAAAAGACCTAAAAATTTAAAAATGTCCTGAAGAAAATACAAAAACATTAAAAAAGTGTCAAAAATCTTAAAACAAATTCAGTTCTTGTCCTTTCATTCAAGTCAATCACATCAGTCAATATTTGTCCTGGTTCAAACTATGTTGTCTCTACACATTTTCTATGTAGGCAAGATTCATCTTTGAATCCCCAAGACATTAGGTCCATCCTTCTAGGTTTGTCATAATAAAATCATGACTCAATTCCTCTATCCTTTAGACAATTTTAATTTGGTCGTGTCGAACTATGAGGTCACTGAGTACATGATGTAGGCAAGGCCATCAATCAATGAGCCCCCGAGGCCGCACTGGGTCAGTCCATTAGGGTTCGTGGCACTGCACTTGCAAACACATCAAAATATCATCAAATCAAGGAAATCATTCATCAATCCTAAACAATAAATCTATCGGCAATATGTTTCATCAACACTTCGGCATGTTAGCAATGACATGTAGTCAAATTCTATTGAAAGAAATTAACCTATCAAATTTTATGGGTTCTTATTCATGTGTCCTCCTGAGAAGCAACTCTCGTCATTTCTTTCTACTTTTGGATGTGTCCTTCATAAGCATTGTCCTCATCATCTAGCATTTTGGTAGATTCTCTTGACTTCAATAATTGATCCCCTTGACATCAAAATCATTCACGATGTGTCCTTCCTGAATATGACATCATGTGACATTTGGCAACCTAAAACCCTATTAACCTTGGCATTTTGAAAACTTGACAATTTGTTCACTTGGAAAACACTATTTTCCTTTTTGATTATTATCATGATATTAGTTCTTTATGTCAAAAGAACCAAAACATGTCATAATGATCATTCTTGTCCTTTTGATCATCCTGCTACTAGTTTTTTATGGATGTCCTGACTTCAAGATTTAGAGGAGCAATGTTGTAGTACGATGATTTTTCCTTGTCTATTTTTGACTATCATGTGGCCAGTTTCTCATGGATGTCCTGATATCAGGATTTAGAGACACATCGACGTCTCATGATTAGTCTTATCTATTTTCAATTGGTTATGAAAAAATGACTAGGGGAAATTACCTTCCTCATATGCATCATGATCATCCTTGTTTGTGGTTGGTTGATCTATGTGATGGTTCGAACTTGCACACTATTGATCTACATCAGATCATAGTGTTTGTCGGCCATCATGACATTTTCTCCCAATGATGACTAAGAGAAACAACTAGTATATTACTATGGCAAGTATTGAAGGATTTTTATTTCTGCACTAACATGCATATCTTTCTCGACACTAACATCCATCTTTTTTTTCTCTTCTCTCATCCTTTGATGATATCCTATGACATCCAAAAATAGAGCTGCATACATGATCATACGACCATTTCATTTCACATTTTCATAAATCAAATACCATAATTCACATTGTGTGATATTTTCATTTATGTACATCCACCTTGCATACATAAAATCATCATTTACATTAACATATAATAAACATATCATAAAACATTGCATAATGCATCCATACATAACCATATCCATAATTGCATCTATAATCATAAAGAAAAATATCCATACATTTCATAAAGGCATCCATCTCATCATATAGAATATCATTATCATAAACATATAAGGTAAGATCATCATGGAATATAGAAATCCAAACCATCATCATAAATGCATCACATCAAATCACATAACATCAAATAAGGTGTAGAGAATCATAACACAAAAAATTCTATGGTTCACATCCAAAATCATCTCATATATATAGCCTCAAAAATAATATCATGTCATAGGATAAAATCATAGGATATCACAAAAGTGAAGCTCGTGGGCTCGTATGTCATGCCCCCTCTATCCTATGGAGGTGACCCTTGAGGTGGTTGTTGTTGATGGATCACATGAAATGTAACCTGAATGGGCATAGTGGTTGGATCATGGCTCTAAGATCTTGAAGGGTCAAGGGTAAGAGGTTGGATCTACTCTATCTGATGTCCTGATCTAAGTAATCTATGCCCATGCCCTGACCTATGGTTGTGACTAGAGGAGTGCCTATGTGAGCTATGAGATTTGTGTCTTGATGATTGACTAGACAAGGTGGACCCCCCAACACTTGTATGACTACTACTATGTGACCTCTTGGTATTGTGGGTCTGCTTCCCATTGCCTATCCTACTGTAGGATCTAGATAATCCTAGATCCCGTCTCTTTGGTGGCAAATTGTGATCATATAACAATCTATAGCGGCCCCTACTCTCGATCATCCTAGCTAGCTCTCTATCCATGTGTCCTGATGGTTCAGTGCATAACTAAGAAAACTCCCACATTCAAGTCTCAACCTCCTTCTACTTGATGATAGCCTTGTTGGCACTCTCAAATTTTGCAAATTTGAGATGCCTATTTCAAAATTTTGCTTATGCACTTTCAAAAGTGCACCTAGATGAATCAGTCCCGACTGACCCACTTTGGAGGCTTATATTTTCAAGGCCTATTGATTGTCATGCAAAAACCAGTTGCAGACATATTCAATTGATATATGTGAGCAGGCATGTCAAATTTCAGCTTCCCACGATGAGTTCTGACAGCATTTCGAAAAGTGAAGTTGGAAGGGTTTTGCACTGTTCTGCTGTTTGCAGATTGTCAGCTTGTGAAACAACTTCCTGCTTGAACTTGGTATTTGCAACCAGTTCACTGTCATCTCAGAAAAAAATGTTGTTCCATATTCCCCATATCAAAATTATCTCAGGTTTTAGTTTTTAGAAACTCATGATTTGATTTGCTATTTCTAGCAGATCGAAACCAAATGCAGATTGTTCTATTTTGCAGCTGTATTCCTGATAGCCTGTCTGAGAGGCTAACTTCGACCGCCAATAACTTTTGATCGGTGATCTTTCAAAGTAATTCCTTTTGCACACGTGCTCAAGGTACTTGAATGATTTACTATGTCTGATGGCAGCTTGTCAGGGATTAGTTTTCTATGTTTGCAAATTAGCAATCGGGTGTGTTCTAATTGGTTCTGAACTGCTATTGTTTCAGAAAAGTTTAATCAGACAACTTTGCCGATTAATATCCGGTTCCTCATAATTGATTTTTATAAGCCATCTTTTTCACTGTACTATTGGGACAAATGACTATATGCTTGCAAGTTCTCATGGCTCCAGGAGGTTGTTTGATCAGTTTCTCAGATCGATTCCTGAAGAAACTTGACCCATTTTACCCATTCTCCAAAAGTGTCTGAAAACAGTTTCTAATTGCGACCTAGTTCATTTTTTGGCTTCAAAAGCATTCAAGGGGTAGTGTCAAATCATTTGAAGGTGAAATGTGTTTAAAAATGAAAATTTTCTTAGTCGGGCCACTTGGGGCCCAACATGCTTTGCATTGATATGACACAGTAAATGTTGCAATATTGCAAATGAGGATAGCATTTCACTTGTAGTGACTCCAAAGCGCATGAATATATTGAAGAAAATCTTGAATAGAAGATTTTTTTATGGCCTTTCTATAAACAGGGGATCCTTTGCACAAGCCAAGGGAGATGATTTGTGAGCCTAGTAAAATGAAATAAAATTATCAATCGGGAGCAATCGGGAGCAATGGTTTAGGAATCCGTCAAAGCAAATGGAGGGTACGCGGCCTAGTGAATTGAAGATCTTCACCAATGTGATCTTTGTCTATGCAGTCATGAGGCCAAAGGAGAGATGAATAAAAATTCCAAATACAAAGTAGCCATCACAAATGAAGGAAAGACTTGCACCCATGGCAGCTTGTGCATACACTAGAAATGTAGAAAATCTATGCAGAATCTGGGTGTATGGATAAAGCTTTAGAAGCTTTCAGGTAAACCATGTTTGGGGCAGGAGGAAAACCCACACAATAGGTAAGGAGGCCTGCACACACTATAGGAGCAAACTGCCAAGTATGGGGTGCATATGGAGGCAAAAGCCAGCTAGTGAGGGCTCATGGCCAACCATAGGAAGAAGGCTCAAGAATGCCAGTGGGTGAGAGGAATGGCAATAAGGGGCCATGGGAGGAAATGGAGGAGAAGACAATGAGAAGAGAGAGGCACAACCAGCAATGAAGAGGGCTCGGTTTGCAACGCATGATGGAGGGAGTGAAGACACCCCATGCAATAAGAAATTTGGGGAAGACTGGCCCACGTAGGAGGAGATTTTTGAGAAATCCTGCGCGGCTTGTTGCAGAGGGGTGCAACTAGTGATAGACAAGGCTTACGCAAGCCAGTTGGAGGAGGTACGAACAACAAAAGGATGTAGGGAGGCCCGTGCTTGATGAGGAATCCACTGCTAGATGGAAGTGAGCCCACACCAAGTGTGGAGGGGGCCGGTCAAGCAGCAAGAAGTAAGGCTCACGCGGCCAGTGAAGGTGAGCAGCATGCGAAGGAGTCCGTAGAGAACACCAAGGGAATCATGCCAGCTACATGGTAAGAGTGAGTGTGACCTGGTGCAGAGGAGAAGGCTCGTAGGGAGAGAAACAAAGGACATGTATGGAGAATCAACACTAGAGCAGGTGAAGACCCACGCACCAACAGCAGGAGAGGCACTAGCTAGCATGTAAGAGGAGCTCATAGGAGGAAGTGTGGGAAGACCACGTACCAGTAATGAGAGGCCTACACCAATGAAGGGAGGCTCATGTAGTGAGGGGAAGAACCCATGAGCAACAAGTAAAGAGGAGCTCACACATGGAGAGGGAGAATGGAGTGGATGGAGACCAACACATGGAGGTTTCCGAATTGCAATGATGGCCAAATGCAGAGTAATGCGTAAAGAGATTAGGGAAAAATTATGAGAGTAAAGAGCCAAAATTTGATCGACGGCCAAGAGTGAAAGGTTGATGTAACACCATCCTGGCCATTGATTGTGGACCTCGCACCATTTAAGGCGACATCAGCAAAGGATCTGCGAGGCCTGCGAGATTAAGGCATGTGGGTGTGGGCCTACAAGATGAAATGCACGGTGGAAAAGTTGAAAGGGAGGTTGATGCTCTGAGGGCCATCATTTGTTTTTAAAAGAATTTATTTTATAATGCTGCATCAATGATTTCTAATTGAAATAAAAGATTTTTTTTTATTTTTAGTAAAAATTCCAAATTACATCAGTATAGGAAGAAATATGACAAATTTAAAGAAGGCCTTCATTAAATTTTTATGAGGGTAAAAGTCCTTTAATGGCTGGAGTAAACAAAGAAGTGAGTTTATCATGAACTCTAAAATATTGTTTGATGGAAAGTAAAATGTTTCAACTATGAAGTTGAAAAGTTTCACTTGTATAGTGGAATTTTGAAATTCCTTTACTATGTAAAGTGCACATGAAAATGGGGATGAGATATTTTAGTGGAATATTGGAAGTAATTGCTGGGTAATTAAAAGAGCCATAGTAAAAAGTAAAATAACTCAGAAAAATGTTTTGATGGGGATATTTATAAGATATTCAAGAGCTTTATCTTTTAAAAAGGAATGCTAAAGGTGGGTTGCAAGAAAAGAGTTGAAACATAATTTTCACGAAAGGAGTGTTTTTGAATAGCTGGATAAAATTTGAAAAATATCCACATGGGCAGATTTTCTATTGTTGGGTAATCATGTGCAAATGCAATTTTGAGTGGTAAAGTTTGTTGCAGGAGGAAGAGGAGAAGATATTTTGCATATTTGTTGATCAACAGTGAATGAAGATTCCAGATGGCATTTCCGGATCAATTTTAGGGCTGCCTTCATTCTTCTATTTTCTATATCTTCTCTTCTCTTCTCATTGTAGGGTTCCAATTTCTGAAAGCTCTGCAAGGCAGGCATAAGCTATGGGTAGATTGTAAAGCTAGGGGGAAATATGAGTGTCAGTCATTTTTAATTTGAAAGTGTATGTTCTGAATTGTTCTATCATGTTATTTTAGCTGATAATTGTCTCCATGGCTAAATTGTAATGCTATTTTGGATTCAATAATAAGATTATTTGAGTCTGTTCATGCACATTTTCTGCATTTGAGTTACATTTTTTGTTGCCTTTTGTTCTATGAATGGTGTAATTTCTTTAATAAAGCACAAGGTGCTTGTATTACTGCCAATTGTTTAGGGATAGTGTAATTGCTTTGATAAATGTGACAGGAGTGTTATGCTTCAGGTGGATTCATAAGAAGGATTATCAAAGAAAGCTGCAGTGGTCTAGTTGTCATAATGTGACAACATTTTCAAGACCTTCAAAGCATGTTCAACACTAGAAGAGGAATGCTAGTTATATGACTCCATAGCTCATCTTTATGGCACTGGTCCATTATCATGTTTCTATTGTTTTCAGTTTGGTCCCAACTCTCTAAATCAAGAAACCATTTAAAATTTGTTTTGTTGAGGTGTGTCTTTCATGTTCTCCTTGCTGATTAGTGAAATTCATTCAATAATTTACCAATATTGAGTGATATTTTAGGTTTCTCAGTAATTCTGTGAGAGTATAATCTGTTAAGCAATATCTTGTTGCTTGTGTGTCTAGATTTTTTGATATTGCTAAAGGGCTACCCCCCTAGGTCTTACAGAGCCTGAAGTGTAGGGGAAATGTGTATCCATTCCATTTCCTATCAGTTGGCCATTAGTGTTTGTAGTTATCCTTGATAGGGGTTGGCTACCTCTTAGAGATCTGCAATCTTTATGTGGATTTTAAACACCAACAAGCCCGATGCCTCTCCACCCTCACAACCTCTTTCTTTGCTCCCAAGGCCTTGTTCTGATACAAGGCCGCATCCAATCTACTCTGAAGGTCTGCAACCCTCTGGTCCATAGTGGCATCTACTAGCAATGTGGGTGGTTTTTGCCTCTCCTCCTCACCCTCTATCATCATCTCTCGCAGCCTCCTCTCAGCCTAATCCTCCCCCTCCTCTGAGTCCTCCTCCCTCTCCTCCTCTCCTCAAACCTCCACCTCATAGATTTCAAGAGGATGGTGCTAAAAAAAAATATCCTCCTCTGGCTACTCTCCCTCTCCTCTAGCCTCCTCTCCCCTAACATCCTCCTCCTCCTCACTCTCTAGTTGCTCCCCCTCCTCAAGCTCCTCCCCGACGAGTGAAAAATGTCCCCCTCCCACCCGCTATCAAACTCTCCTGGGTTTCCTCCACCCTTTTCCACCCCCCCTCCTCCTCCTCCCACCCCTATTGTCACCACCATCATCTCCACCCCCAGTGCCTCCATCATCTCCCCCACCTCTCCCTCCATCTCCCCAACCACCACCTCTCCCTTCGACCCACCTACCATCTCTCCCTCCATATCTACCACCCCAACCTCCCCTCTACACTTGAGGAATGATTGATCGACGATCAAGAGGAGCTAGACTATTTGGGTCTGTCAATGGAATGGGCTTGTGAACCTGCCACCAAGAATCATACTCAACAAATGTCCTTGCATCTATTGGACCTCCCCTCCAACCCCACTGTTGTTCCACTAGACTATCAATTTTCTATTCTACCACTACCACTACTATTGGTGGCCCCCATATGGTCTCCCAAAACGACCGTGCACACTCTGTTATCCCCATTGGCACAACCTACTACTCACCAAAATATTGTAGTACCCATTGGGGCAAGTACATATCAATGATACAATGACTCTACACTCTCTAGCCAATCAAGTATCTAAACTATTTGTAGAAGGAAAGATGGTCTTCCTCATCTAGCCATTGGGCACAATCTTTGTAGGGCCTCCAGAAAAAGCTAACCAATAATTGATCTGATGTTGCAAGTACTCGATATGTCTTATGCGAGTCTGGCTAACTAAACCAATATACAAATAAAAGTATGGCATACCGTCACAAGCTACTGAATTTGTACTAGTGGTTGAAAAATAGGAATGTGATCCCATGCCTAGATCATCAATAATGTGGTGCCAAAATTGATACTCTATCCCTGCTAATAAACAACCTCATGTAACCAATGGTACAACATGGCCAACAAGCAAGAACCCAAAGCAAACACTGTCTTCTATGCATGCATGCAAACTAGTACATCCCTCCATCCTATGGGAAATCTGTGTCCATGACGATTTGGAATCAGGACCCCAAAAATCAATGTCATAAGAATGGAATCCCATCATGGGTAGTGTTCAGCCTCAAAATCCCACTGGATCTCATATCTATGCATGCCTAGAACGGTATCATCTACATCCTCATACATCTCTCCTAGGGCCTATCACCCTCTATGTTGATCATATACTACCCTCTCTCCACTAATTAGGATGCATAGAATATGGTATACATCCTCCAGGATAATAGTGGCCTCTCCTGTAGGTAAGTGAAAAGAACATGTCTTTGAGTACCATCTCTCACATAGTGCTATCAATAGACCCCAATTTTCCCAAATAATGGGCATGCAAGTGATATAATTTAACCCTAGTCTCATCAACCATTTTTTCTCCCTATCACTTAGTCGATCTCTAAAAGCGTAAGTAGTAGGTCTAATCTCTCGAGTATAGATAGGCACTAATCATTTTTGCACACACAGAAACAAGGGTCAACACACATGGATTAGAAATTCAACAAATTATTACTATCTAAGAAACCAAAAATACATCTGAAAAAATATTCTACACTAAGTTAACTTTAGTCAACCTTGGTCAACTGCAATTGTGTCACGTTAACTGCAATTGCATCACACTAAGTCATATGCGGCTTTGCATTTTGCAGTTGTGCCACATTATAAAACTTGCGTCATTTTAGTCAAAAATTTCAAACCTCTATAAAAAATGCTTCATTTTACATTGCAATTGTGTCACGTTATCATAATTGCATCGTTTGGCTTGGTATTTGCATCGCGAGAAACCACACATACATTGCACTTTGGCGCTTGCATCGTTTCCCCTATCACTTGTGTGCTTTTGAATGTAAACCTACCCACCCATTGCACTTCTATCATGATGCAATCAAATGCATCAAACATGAAGGCATTTGCAATTTACGCGATGGCATTTGTATCGCAATGCAACTGTTGTTACCCCCTAAACCCTAATAAATGTGTGGAAATAAAAAAAAAATATTCAGATAGGGTACTTACCAGTGCCTCTGCACCCTCGAGTCATTGGAATGTCCCCACACGGTAGCCATGGTGGTTTGTTACAGGAATCACCATCTTCTCCTCACAGTCTGATCTCCAAATTTTTGTAAAGAAAATGTCAAAATGACACTTGGTTTGGCTTTTTCAACTTATTTATAGGTTGAAAATTAGGATTTGACTTGATGGGTTTGTACTAGAGGCTTATTTGACCACCTTTGATTAGAATTTTATCTAGCTTAACATCCTCTATTTTTGAAATTGATTGTGCCATTATCTTTTTGGTCATCAAATTGACTTATCAGGACACTTTCCAATTTTTTCTAAGCCCGAGCCAAAATTCAAAAATTTTCCCGAGGGGGCATAGGCACTCTGTACCTTCATTGGGGCATGTCTTTGACTTTTTTTCTTTGCCATAACACGATAAAATGCATTATGAGAAAGAGGGGCAAAATGTAGACACTTAAAATTGACCTGGGTTTGTGAATTCAGTTTTTATCATCAATTATTCTATACATAATTTAATTATGCCAATCTGACTAAGTTCAACTATTAAGTAAATAATGACTAATTATTTAATTAATTCATCTCTCTTATTCCTCTTGATTATTTAAATTAATTAATTTTATTTCAATACGTCACTAATGTCTAAAGTCCTCTTTAAATTAAATAAATATTAAATTTATTTAATCCACTATTCCCTCTTGATTATTTAAAAAAATCGAGTTTATTTAAATATGTCTCTAACAATAAAGTCCTCTCATAATTAAATAAATCCCCCACAATTTATTTAAATATTAATTCACTTCTTTCACATTTAAATAATTTTAATTAATTATTTAAATTGTCTCTCATAATTCATTTCTAAATTTAAATAAAAATCATTTATTTAAATTTCTCTCTCCTCAAGTAAATAAAATAATTATTATTTACTATCACATGAGTTCACCATTTTGGAATTAATTTAAAACATTAATTTCAAAATAGAATTTCTCTTGACAAATTAAGTTATTTCTAAAATAACTGGATTTTCTAACTCATCCTTTTCCACTTACGAATTCTTATCTCACTCTCACAAGTATTCTCTTTCCTTGATTTAATTTCGTAAATTAGATCTCATCCACCAAATTTGAATTTCACCCTAAAGTTGCCCTAACCCTAATTAAGGGGTTGTTATTTTTAATCTTGACCACATATTCTAGGGCAATTCTCAATCTTTGATCTCATCCATCCATCCAAAATTGCATTTTCTATAAAATATCAAATTTATTTTCATTTTATCATATCTTGAAAATCTAGGAAATATTTTAATCTATTGAATCTTTGGCATTCTCTTCAGTTTTTAGTGTTGTATTTTCTAGGTCATTTAGCTATTTAGTTTTGCATTTAGGATTTGATATTATCTTGCATAAGTACTCAAATCCTTCAACACTTTCTTAGGGCTAGTCCATAGTTTAGATTTTCTCATCAAAATTTGAGCACAACATCATATTTCAGCAAACTAGAAGGTATAATGGAAGTCAGCCATAGAGGATGAAGGACTGGGTGAGCTTGTCTCATTCATTAATTTATTTATTCCTTTGAATTTCATTGTTTATTGTGGATTTATGTATTTGCATTATGATTTTATAGCATTTATCTTGCATAAAAATCCATAGTTACAACCCTGTTGATGTGTTTGTGGGACACCTTGTTGATGGAATGATTGGCAAAGGGTGCTCTATGGCACAACTTGTTGGGAGAGACTAAACTGAAGGTTACCCTATTGATGCATTTGTGAGACACTTTTTTCATGGGATAAATGAAAAAGGGTGATCTATGGCACACCTTGTTGGGTAGGACTAAACTAAAGGTTACCCTAATGATGTGTTTGTGGAAAACCTTGTTGGGTAGGACTATAATGAAGGTTCCCTTGATGATGTGTAGGTAGGTTACCTTATTTATAGGATGAATTAAGAAGGTTGCTCTATGACACACCTTGATGGGCAGGACTATAATTAAGGTTCCCTTGATGATGCATTTGTGGCTTACCTTGTTCATGGGATGACTGAAGAAGGGTGCTCTATGGCACACCTTGTTGTGTAGGACTATAATTAAGGTTCCCCTAATGATGTGTTTGTGGGTTACCTTGTTGATAGTATTGTTGGTTTGGAAGGGGACCCTATGGTCCACCTTGTTGGTGGTATTGATTGTTCAGAGGGGGACCCTATGTTCCACCTTGTTCATGGTATTGATTGTTTTGGGAAGGTTAGACACTTGAAGTGTTTTGAGGGATATATTGTTGAGGAGGTGGATTGTTGTTTTGATGTTCATACTAAGATGGCCCTCCTTGATAAATTTGTGCAATTGGTGCTCGTTCAATCTAAGTTGATTTTTTGAACAAGGGTTTCTCCTTGGGTTGACCACTATTTTGTGAGAGAATGAGTGGCATGTTCGGAATCTCTAGGGGTTTATGTATTTGTCTCACAACAAAGTTATCCCCTAAGGGAATAAGATTGGGATCTTTGAGAGCCTCTATATTGAATTCTACTGGTAATTTAGCACTACTTTATGCGAAATTGAAGAAATATGAGTTTAGGTCCTTTATTAACAATGTGGTCATTAGTTCGAGAAACTTGGGGTTTTTGGAATGTTCAAATAATTTTTTTATCATTTATTTCCTCCTTTGTATCCACCTCCTCTATAACCAATCTATTTGGGTCTTGGTTGTTTTGTTTTATCACCTCCTTTTGTTTGCGGTTTAATTCTTCCTCACTAAAGTTTTCTCTATACACCAATCTCTTCTAGGGTGTTTCAAGGTTGCTTGGCCTATAGCCCCATGGGCTACTTTCATCATTGATAGTTTAATATTTTATAGTGGGATACTAGTGTTTCTCTTGCTTGCTTCCATTTTCTTCCTATGTTGTGATCTTGTAGTTTTTATAAACAACTTGGATCCCTTATGGGAGATAGGTGTAATGTTAGAACTCTCTAGGTGACTCAAATCCTAAAGACCAGATTTTTTCATAAATAAGAAGATAGATTTGAGTATGTAAATCTATTCAATTCCTCGTAGCTCATGTATAATAGTTTCTTAGCAAGAGGTTATGATTGCAATAAATTTTTAAGGCCCACTTCCTACAAAAAATTGAATTACAATATCTATGTCTACAATGGAAAGACATAGACCTTCCCCTATGGATTTTGATTGTGTGAAAAATCATCTAGAAGAGTTCCATATCATGAAAAGGCCTAGGTTTTTTATTGAAAAATTATGTATACAAGTTCGGGTTATTCGTTGAGACACATTTGTAGAAGTTGTATACCAACCTAGTTCTATTTTGGTGTAGTGCTAAAAGGTGTTTCTTGAGAGATTTTGGACTAAGACACCCAAGTTTGAAATAATGACCTATAGACCTTCTCTTGGGGATTCTATTTTTTTGTGAGATCATGGAGGAGAGAGGATATTTATTTCCATGTGGGTGGTGATAACACAGGTCTTCTAGCTGCTATGTTTTATTTCTCTTCCTCTTTGTCTAAAATGATTGATGAGACCCAGTAAGACCTCATAATTACTAATTTTATACCTTTTTAATACTTTATATTTTGGCTTCAAAAATCTTAATGTTTTCCTTTATGTATCCATTTATGAACTTAATGAGGTATAAAGACTTAGAATGTGAATGGTCAATATGAATTCTTATTTCTGTTAAATGCATGATTGATGTTGTGATTAAACTATGAATGTTTCATGATAAGAGTGCCTTTATTATGCAACTGGACTAATATTAATTTCTCAGTTGAATGCTAACTATTTTCTATTTAAAAGTGATGAATGGCTAGATTGTTTGTGACTCAACCTTAAATGTGTTATTTGTCCACTGATTACATTTTGACTCATCATTTTGAATGAAGGATTTACCAACCGAAACCATAGTTCCAATAGAGCACATCCAGTTCAAAAATCTGGAATTCAATGCCAACTAAAGACAATTACAAGGATCCACACAATTTATGTTCCTATGTGCCAGGATATCTCTTAGACTATGATTCAGTTAATTTCCCGCTTGTCTTTTATTTTTGAAATAAAGTTGGATATTGATATCTAGCCCCAACACAATTGGATGGTAGATTGTATCACTTTTGAACTTTCTCATGTGATTTATACTTTTGTTTTAAGTTACAATCATTTTCTGTGTACTTCATCCATATCTAGACACATTCTATGGAAATAAAAAAAGTTGATCTCAACACTTCGTTAATTTTTTTAAGAAGTAGAACAATCCACTTTTGGAAGGAAGGTGATCCTTTTTGTTGTTAAGTTTATTTGTTACTACTGTTTTCTATTTTTTTTTCTATCTTAAGATTAGAATCATTTCATGTGTTGTGTGTTGAAAATAATCTTAAATCAGAGTTACATTTAACTATCTATGCTTTCCATCAGTTTATTTCTTAAGTTAAAAGTCATTTGCAGATCTGAAATAGTCTTGTAGACACTTAAATTTGACCACTTCCATATGGTCAAAATCTTGTCATTTATTCATCTAATCCATCTATATTAATTAAATGACATATTTAATTAATATTATCCCCATTCTCTAAGGTTCCCAAAAGTATTTAATTAAATACTTTTTCCTTTATCATTTCCTCTCTAAATTAAATAAATTAATCAATTTATTTAATTTACTCAATTATCCTCTTCAATTCTAAATACATTATTTCTCTCTCTTTGTCCCATCCTCCATATCATTTTCACTAATCTGGGTTAATCTAATTAATCCTTCATTAGGATGTGCATATCATTAATCAAGATTAATGTCACATACTCCATATTTAGCCACTTGCCTCTAATCGTCATCAATTTTCCTAATCACCTATTTGCACAATCCTAATCCTAGTTACTTACCTTTTCTAGCATGTCCCTAAGTAAACCTTTCATGGTACTTACCTTTTTTGGATGACCTCTTCCCCATGTGAATTAAAAATTCAGACTTATTTCCCCCATGCATTTATCTTCCCCATGACATTTGAAAGGTCACATCAAGTACATTGACAAAGACCTCCTTTTGGAAGACCTTGTCTTATCCATGGGTTTCTTCCAAGATTGTGAATTTTAAATTCATGTTTATTCCTCCAATGCCTTCTGCAATCCCCAAGGTGACAAAATTGGACTTTCTAAAAGTGCTCACTTGTCACTTTCAACCCCACTTGGGGACAAAGAATCCCTTTTTTGGGAAATCATCTTCAATCCCAAGGTACTTGCAAGTACCTTGGGACCACATGGTCTTTTCCACATCATTTGTACCCTTTCCATCTCACCATGTCCCTTGAACAATTCATCCTCCACATGGCAAGATGTGAGGGCTTGTGAATCCTCAAATCACCATAGCCCTCCATCTTGGCCATGGTAGCTCAATCTTGACCATTGAATCCTCTAGAGAATTCAATTTCTTTTATAAATAACCCCCATTTTCATTCATTAAGGGACCTTATGCATTCTTATCACACTTATGCTCTCAATCCATTCAAGCATTTTAGCCATTTATTGGAGCATTTTAACACTTGAATTTTCATTCTAGTAGAAAATGTTACACTCACCCACCACCATTAATCATTCAACCACCACCATCATTGCAAGATTATGATCCAAGGGGCACATATCAAAAACACTATCAAGGGCCAACAAAGGATCAACACAAGTAAAATGTATAATCACTCTTGTTTTTATTTTTCTTTCATTTGTGTTCAACGTAGACTAATCTTAAGGTGGTCTAGTGTTGTTTTATCTTGCATTTCTTAGTTAGTTTTGCATATTAAGAGGTAATAACTTTCACTACACATATTTATGGCACGCTCGGTGGGACCCACGTCATGGTTCCATTACTTTCATGTGTTTTATTATTTGAAATATTGCAGGTTTGAAAAAAAAGAGGCGACTCTGCCCTCAAGGGATCACTCCACCCACAAATAGGAGACCCCGCTCTAAAAGGAGCGACCCTACCCAAAGTCTAACTTTTTTGTTTTCTATTTTTGCTTAGCTATTTGTAGGTTATGTTTCACAAATGGGTGACCTTGTCTAGAATAGGCGACCACACCCTAAAAAGGGTGACCCTGTGCAAAAGTCTAACTTTCAATTTTCGGCTTTTTTGCATTTTCCTGACTGTTTGTAGGTTCTTTTTTATAAACTGTTGGCCTTGCACAAAATAGTTGACCACACACTAAAAGGGGCGACCCTACCCAAAAGTTTGACTTTTAGTTTTCAGTTTTTTGCATTTTCATGATTGTTTGCAGGTTTAGTTTTACAAATAGGCAACCCCGCCCATGAATAGGTGACCATGCACTGAAAGGGGTGACCCTGCCCAAAATTCTGATTTTTAGTTTTTTGTATTTTCTTGACTGTCTACAGGTTTTTTTTCACAAATGGGCGATCTTTCCCAAAATAGGCGACCATGCCCAAAAATATGATTTTTTAAGTTTTCCATTTTCTAGTTTTTTGTTTCTCTGACCTTTTGTAGGTTTTGGACAAATAGGTGGCCCTGCCCAAAAATAAAGCTCGCTCATCAAAGACAGAAAATGAAACTACTAACACGTGTGTTGCAGAGGGGGCATCTTTCTCTTTATTTCTAAGTTAGGAACATAGATTAATTAAAGGGTCAATAAATTGGCTTGTTGTGTTTGAAAGTGGGATATTGATGTATCCAATCCCCTTGAACCATTTGGTGATCCTGGGTGAAGAGAAATTGTAGTCCACTTAGTCTGTTTACCTATTTTCACTTTATTAGCAGGACTTGCTTAGGGATTTCATCACCCCAAGGGATGATTCCAACCAAGTGTACCGATGGGGTATACAAAGGGGGGAGGTGAAAGCTATACATCAATTCAATCATGTCATGTCTAGTGGAACATCAAAGCTAGGGTTATACCTAGACAAGAAATGAAGAGTTGGTCCAAGCTCCAAGTCTCTCGTTGGCTGCTACTAACTCATGCTTATGACAAACTAGTGTTCACATTTTGGGCCCCACATACTATACATATATCAAGGACTCCCTTAGAAATGTTTTTAAGCCTAGATAAAGGACCATGTTGACCATACCCTTAACACTAAAACTAGGCTTGTGTTGTTTGAAGTATTTTCTTGTGAAAAACTAGTACTTCTTAGTCAGTTTTGGCCTTCTACTTATCATTTTTATCCTTTTCAATAAATTTATTTGACTAAGTTAGGTTCACACCAATACATAGAGGTGACCCCACCCTGAAATGGGCAACCTTTCCCTCAAAGGGGTGACCCTTCCCTCAAAGGGGTGACCCCGCCCTTTCTGTTCCAGTCATTTTTTACCCAAACCAAGTTTAAAATCACCAACTTTTTCTGAAATAGGAAACCTTGCCCTCAAACAGGTGACCTTTCCCTCAAAGGGGTGACCATGCCCCCTGTCTCAACTATTGTTTACCCTGACCATGTCAAACTTTTGGCATTATTTCCTATTTGGATAACTTTGCCCCTTATTTCGGTGACCCTGCCCACTGTTTGGGTGACCCTGCCCTAAAAGGGGTGACCCTACCCTTCGAACAACCATTTTCAGCCTTCGTTCACTAGTCGTTACCCCATTTTGGGAACCCATTTTTTGGTTCTTAATTTTGTTCCCTCATCCCAAGTAGTTGTTTAACCATTCCCACCATCCGTCTGTCCATTCCTGATATCTATTTACCCATTCCAAACATTGTACCCATTCCAAACATTGTTCCCTCATTCCGACCACCTGTTCACCTGTTCCAGGAACCTATTTTCCTATTTCAAGTGTTGTTCCTTTGTCTCATGCATCATTCACCTATTCTGAGTATCTTTTTATTTATTTTGTGCACCCGTTCACCCATTTCGAGTATCCATTTTTCTGTCCTAAGTGTTGTTCTCCCATTTTGGGTACCCGTTCACCTATTCTGGGAACCCGTTTTCTTGTCTTGGAAGCCAATTCACCTCATATATCAATATCACTCTACTATTTCTAGACTAAGTTGAATCCAGAAGTTGTTTGGGTGACCCTGCCCTAGAAAAGGCAACCCCGCCCTGGATAGGCGACCCTACCCTTAGACAGGCATCTTTGCCCTTGAACAAGCGACTCGGCCATAAGATAAGCATCCCTACCTTAGAATGGGTGACCCTGCCCTGGGAAAGCAACCCTGCCCCAAGACAGGCATCCCTAACCTTGACAAGCATCCCTACCCCAAGAACGAGCTAATTTAACTTTTCTTCTTCATTCGGAGCCCCGTTCAGGTCTATTTCGGTGTCCTTTCAACTACTTTTTGCCTTGTTTGTCACATCCAAAGATTCAATCATTTATATCATAATTAGCCTACATCTTCTTTAGTCTAGAATCATCATCCAATCTTTCCTCCTCATTCTATCCATCCCCAAACCATCCAATTTTCACAAAAAACTAAGAATTTATTCACCCCAACTTGTTGGGGTCATAACTTTCTACTCGGTGCTCATAATTCAGAACCGTTTACACCATGGAAAAGGTCTCCTAGAGTACTAGTTTTGTCTCTAAAATAGTGTGTGTTTGATAGCACAATTTTAAAAATCGACGCAAGTTTCAACCCCAAATTTTGCTCCAAAGACCTCTGAAAACGCGATTTACTACGACAAAAAAATTTGAAAAAATTGAAAAAATTTAATTTTCGATTTTTCTCAATCCTATCACCCCAGAATTATTTTGGATCATAATATGAGCTTTATTATAGTCCTAATCTAGCCTCCAATCCAATCTTAATCTGATTTTTAATCCCATCATCCTAATCTGAGCTTTAATCTAATCCCAATCTGAGCTTAAATTAAATCCCTATTTGAGCTTTCGTCCATTCTTTTGATCTCTTCTTCCTTCTTCCAATTCATCCTATGTATCATTCCATCATCTAGTCCCCCCATCTTTTCAATCTGTATCCATTTCATCTAATGTCATGAATCCTTATCCTCCTCCTACACAACCAATAATAGTATTCAAGGTGAATCCTAACTACGTTGGTGACGATAACGAAAATCTTGTTGATCAAGAAGAGTTTAATATAGTTCCCCTTGATGCTATCATTGCTAGAAATTTTTTTCCAATCGCTTCCCAAAATCCAATCACTCCTTCAAACTATCCCCTCATATCTTCATCTATATCTAATAACAATCTTTATGTTGCCATTGACAAGGGATATCCGATATCCTCACCATCCACATATTCATCATGTCCTCCCTCTCCACCTCTATCCTATCCAACATCCACATCCTTCTATAGTAATCCGCCTTCCCGATACTCCTATCCTTATCTTCATCAACCATCACAATATCTCTACCTTAATCCCACAACACAATTTTCTCATCCTCATCTAACACCCACACCTTCCTATCAAAGTCCACCATCCCAATATTCCTCTTATCCAAATCTACCATCTCAATCTCCTTATCCTAATCCTCCACCCATATCCTCCTGTAATGATATAAAAATCCTACAAGATTGAATTCAAACAGTTAGTTGTACCTGCAAGTTAGTTAAACATCAACAATGGAATACATAAGAATATAAAAGAGAATAATGTGAAGCGGAATGGTCTCACCAGTCTTCTCTATTCCATGATTCCTTCCATTGTACCTTCTTGAGATTGCTGTGATGAATATAATGCCCTCAGGTTTGAGAGAAAATTCTATAATGCCTAGCCTTAGCAAATACCTTTGAAGGATTTAATAAAATAAATTATGCAAAACTAGAAAGTAGAATCTATTATACAAAGTATTAAATAAATATGCCTAATGTGTGATAATGCCTATGAAAATGAATTATTCAAGAGATAAGATTGATCGACCTTGAAAATGAGATCAAGATTGTCATTTTATAGAAAATGCAATCTTGAATGGACGGACGAGATGAGAAATTTGAAGAATGCCCTAGAATCAAAGGTCAAGATTCAATAAGGCAACTCTCATTTAGGGTTAGGCCAAAATACCCATATGTGTGAATAAGATTTAATTAAATGAATTAAATCAAGACTGAATGTGACAGTTGAGATGAAATTAGTAAAAATCAGAAGACAAGAGGATAAGACTTTAGAAAATCAGTAATTTTAGAAATTACTTGACTTGTAGAAGAATATTTCCCCTTTTGAATTAAATTAATTCAAAATAATGATTTGTGAGATAATGAGTAATTGATTTTTGAAATCAATTACTAAAAGAAGAATCAGTTAACTATGTGAAGTAATTTTTAAATAAATTGTTTTATTTTAAAATAGGGAAATGTCACATAAGGCAATTAAATAATTAATAATAATTATTTAATTTAGAAGAGACAATTACTTAATTAAATAAATAAATGAATTTTATTTAATTAAGAGAGGATTTAGGAATTAGTGACATATTAAATCAATATATTAAAATATATTAATTTAATAATTAGGAGGACATTAATGATAAGGATTAATTAAATAAATTGATGACTTTATTTAATTATTAGAAGACTTTGACAATTAGTGACATTAAAATAAATAAATAAGATTTATTTATTTAATAATCATGAAGAATGAGAGATTATGAATTAATTAAATAATTATGAATTATTTAATTAATAGTTGAATGTGGGTTAGAAACATAATTAAAATGTTATAATTATGCTAGGACAAAAGGTGGTAAAATATTGCTTGCGGGCCTTGGTCATTTTTATGTGTCTACATTTTCCCCTCTTTGTCATAATGCAGCTTGTCGCGTTATGGCAAAGAAAACAAGTCAAGAATATGCCCCAATGCAAAATAAGTTGAGGAAGAATGACGAGGAGGTAGCGGTATGCCCCCTCGAGAGGACAGTTGGGTTTCAAGAACACAAGTGTGCTCTCAAAATTGATGAGAAGACTAGAATATGATGAGACAAAGAAATGGTAGAGAGAAAAATATGAATGTGCAAGTTAGTGCGGAAAATGAAATGCATGTTAAAATCCTTCAATATTTGCCAAGGTACTAATTGCTCGAATCATCATTGGGCAGTAAAACTAACACAAATGGACAAAAAACACCAGGGTATGACATAGACCAAGGTGTGCAAGGTCATCCAATTGCAAGACATACAATTGTAGACAAGGAATGTCCTAACTCATACTAGAGGCCCATTTGCCCCAGTCTTTTTGTCAAGACAATCCACAAACATCAGTCAAAGAAAATAAAATAGGTCATGAGACATCGTCGCACCTCTAAATCCTTCAGGGGACATCCTTGAGGTAGCTAGTAACATGACCAAAAGACAAGTCAATAAAAAGATAAGACAAAATAGCCAAAAATTCACAGTCATTTACTTTGTATTGCCAATGTTTGTTTGCCGAAGATTAATTTTTTGAAAGCTTGATAGTTTCGATGGTTCTAATGGTTTGACAGTGCCTGAGGTCAGGAAGGACACATCCTGAAAAGGAAAATGACACTTTGACGAGATCCAAATCCAAGAAGGACACATCTTGAAGAGGACCAAAAAGTGACGAGATTGACATTTTGACCAATGTCTTAGCAAGCTGACTGATGGTGACTGTGTAATTGATTTTCTTATGTTCTCTGATTTTGACCAATTTTGACGTTTGACATTTCAAATGACTATTTTAAAAGACGTGACCAAGTTTGACTGACAAAACCTAAAGGACTAACCTAATGTCTCGGGGATTCAAAGATGAATCTTGCCTATGTAGCAAATGTGCAGAGACAACGTAGTTTGGACTTGGACGAGAATATTGATTTTGATAGGACTGATTGGATTGATCAGAGATTGACTTTGACCCTGGTTTTGGATTTTGACATTGATTTGGATGTTTTTGTATTTTCTCAGGACAATTTTCAAATTTTTAGGTTTTTTTCAGGACTTTTTCTATTTTTTATGAATTTTTGATGTTTTATGAAAAAAAGTGACAAATGCATGTGAATGATGTTGATGCACATGAATCCAAGGACAACCATGATTTTTTTGCTAGCGAAGCTGAATACCGACAGACAGGTGATGATGATGATGACAATGTTGTTTGACGTGGGAAGGACACATCCCGAAACAATGTGAAAATGACAATTTTGTTTGACATGGGAATGACACATCCCAAAACAACGTGAAGATGCCAATGTTGTTTGATGTGGGAATGACACATCCCGAAACAACATGAAAATGACAATGTTGTTTGATGTGGGAAGGACACATCTCGAAACAACATGAAGATGACAATGTTATGACAAGAGTATAAAAGTCTGCAGCAAGTCTATGGACAAAGCCAAGGAATGTTTTGGATAATGTGCTAGGGTGCCATATTGTTGCATTTGAAATGAATTGGTGAGGACTAAATGGGATGATAGAGGATTTGTAAACCATTGACAAGGGAAACCAAGATGGGTGATAGGTATAAGGCAATTGATGGATTGGACTAGGAGAATTATCATATGGTCTCCAAGGATGATGTCGAAAAGGATGCTATGAAGGCAATGACATGATACGAAATAGGGTATGGTCAAAAGATAGACACGTTAAAAGGTTTTCCAAAGCATGATTTGTGTTTGTGTCTTAGTCTTTGTCAAGATCAAAATAGGTGGAAAAATGGATGGACATGATAGGGCTAAGATGAATGGATGAAAATATCAGGTGAAGGGAGTGGGAGATGAGAGAACTTTCCCCCAAGTGTAATGGTCCACGTAGATGATTTATTCTACACATGATGCCTGTTTGCCAAGTTTTCATCATGGTACTTATCCAAAGCGCCTGTTTGCCAGGTTTTCACTGTTGGACGAAATTTTTCTCTTTACTATTTTCTGGATTTTCTGATTTTTTTGGTTTCACCATGACGCCTGTTTGCTAGGTTTTCATCAAGGGACAAATTTTTTGATTTTTGATTTTTTTTTATTTTTGCATTTTTTTCGGATAGCCTTGATGCTTTATATGACCATTGACTGTGTTGAAGCCTTTGACGATGTTGATGTAGAGACTGGTGCCATGACATACCAATAATGACCTTTCTGAAGTAGTTGCCTTGTCAGGATGATAGCACTTGCATACACCTTATTGATGTCCTTGTTATCTTTGTTGATACTAGAGTTGGCCTTATCAGAATACGCACATCACGATAGAGTGCCATGAGAGTCCTTGTGGTAAAGAGTTGCTGCGAAAATGTGACAGATTTGTGACATGGGATGTTTGGACTTTAAGGATGATGTAGGATTATGATGGATGATGGTAGACATGGATGGCTTGGTTGGATGTCTGGATGTAGATGCTTTTATTCTCCAAACTTTGGCTATTGGGTTAGGATGTTGTTTGGAACCAACACTTTTATATGTCTTTCTTGATGGCCATTTTGACGGAGGTGGACATGTATTGTATGTGGGAGTCCTCTTTTGCTGTGGCTCCACATTTTGATTGACTTTTAAATTTTGCATCTTTTCATTGCCTGATTCTTGACTTGATCCATTTTGTTTTGGGATCCATTTTAGCTTCATTTGTCCACTTGACTTTTTGTCTAATTTGATGGCCTTTGACATTTGATTTTGGATTTTGGAGTTGTAATACTTTTGTTGGTTCCAAATGGAAGGTTTATTCATAATGGAATGATGGTTTGGGGTGTGGAGGGAAGGGGTATTGGCAACAATATTATGACAAGGACTACTCATGATACCCATTTTGACATTTGTATTAGATAAATTTGCCCCTAGTATCGATGAGGGACCACTAACATCTTTTGATTTTCCAACTGATGAATAGCCAAGGCCTTGATGTCTGTAATGTGATTGAACTTGTACAGGTTCCAGAATTCCTTGCTCGTGTAGGCCTAATCCTTTGCCTTGATAATGCATGTTCTGACAGATTTTGTTTGTGGTGGGATACTTGTTACTTTGGAAGCAAGATGCTAACCCATCATTATTGGGGAGATTAATGCTTGAAATCTTCTCCTCTGTAAGAAATCCTGCTCTGAAAAACTTAGATGATCCTAATTGATAGGATGTTGTAACTTTACTGACATTTTCGATAGATTTTTGATTTATATCTTCTGTCTGATTAGGTGACCTATCAGATTCTGATGATTCTCTTGGTGCTTCCAAAGTCTATGTCAAAACCATCTTCATGGTCATTGTCATAGAGCCCACTAAATTCAGCTATAGCTTGATCATTTGCAAATATGTCCATGCTAGAGTATTCTTGTTCTAGTGGTAGATCATCTATGTGTCCCATGGAGGCAAGTGTCTCACTATTGGGAGTGTCAATACTTGAAGTTTGAATGGGATCATCTTCACGCATTTCATTGTGAATGGCATAGAGGTCAAGGAGTGGATCATTGTAGACTTCTTGATCAAAGATAGTGTCTTGATCAAAGATGGGTACATTTTGAGTGTCATGATTGGAAGTAGTTTCTTAACCGAGGATAGGTTCCTCTTGAATGACATGGTTTTGGATGGACTCTTGACCAAAGATAGGTGTATTTGGTATGCCATTATTGTCTAGGAGGACTTCTTGAATGGACACAAAGATGGAGTCATGAAATGGACTACTTTGATCTTAACATGATGGTGATGGTATAATGTTGTGCTTTGGACTTGCCTCTTGACATGTATCCTCAAGTGTAGGAGATGGGATGGGACTTTGGAGACCATGACTAGATATGTCTTCATGACAAAATAGATTGTTTTGAAATGGATTGGTGCATGTTGGACTAGAATATGACATGGATGCATGACAAGTAGTTGTCATGAATGGAGGACTAGAAGATGATGATGGACAAGGATATGACATGAATGGAAGATTTTGATATGATGTGGATGGAGGACTAGGAGATGATGACGGATTAGGATATGACATGAATGGAAGATTCCGATGTGATGTGGATGGAGGACTAAGATATGACATGGAGGCTTGGAAAGGATTGATGGATGGTTGGGTTCCCTTGTCAAATTTAGGGTGGGTATGACTATTGGAAGCTTTTTTTGACTCAGTGCCATGGATGGTGTTATGGGACCCTTGATAGTAGATGGATAGCAGACCAGGACTATTTGACTATTGGTAAGAGGGATAGATGGATGAAGGACTAGAGGGTGAGGTGCGTTTGGACTTGAATTGTAGGTATAGCATTTTGAAGTCCCTAGCAAGTTGTGCGTGACCCTGACTATTGAATTGGCATTCGATTTGACTAGCAAGCATGTCATCATGACTTGAAGACATGATGGTGGATGAAATGAGACTAAGACTATGCAAAGGGACAATGCAAAGTGATAAAAGGGGATGCCTTATGTTGAATGATTTTGAGGAAAGGTTTTCTAACCACTCCAAGTTTGGCCAATGTCTCGATTTGGATTGTCAAAGGACTAATTTGAAGGATAACATGATAAAATGACAAGGTGAGATTTCCACACTAGACTTATGAGTTGGAAATGGCTCACCAAAAGGAAAATGACTTAGGATCGATTTGTTTTGACTTGGTCCAATGACAATGTGTTTTTGAGACAAATGGTTTGACAAAGGAAGGAAAGTTTTCCTATCCCAAAGATGTGCAATGGAGTACTTAAGACTTTTCCTATGTTAATGAGGATGATAGACTGCAAGCTAGATGAAGACTAAAATGAAAAGATGGATGACTTGGACAAGTGCCTTGATGGTTTATGACAAAGACTAGCGGAAAAGGATGTCAATAAAATTTGATTGCAAAAGTTTGGCCTCTGGTTTTTGATAGGAAATCTATTTTTCTAAAATGTTAGGAAAATGCATTGTTTAAGGTCTCAGATGTAGTGCAATATCAAATGTGTCGTTATCAGCAGCAAATGCGTTGTGCTAAAGCAGATGCATTGCAATATTTTGATGTCTTATAAAAAATGGCAAATGCGGCATTTGAGATTGCAAATGCGGTTTGGGAGAGAAAGTGTGGCTCAAAAACAATAAATTATGGTTCAAGGTGCAAATGCAGTGTTGAAGTAGGCAAATGCATTACATGTAGTCAATTACAGTTTTAAAACTAAAAAATGTGACTCGGTGATAGAAAATTGCAGTTTGATTTCTCAATTGCGGTTTGACATGTCAAATGCGGCTTTGTTTTAAGCAACTATGGTTTAATTTATCAAATGCAACTCTAGACAGCACAATTGTGGTTTATCAGAGCAATTGCATTGCAATGTATAATTTTGCAGAAACCCGAACACTGTTTTACAGTTTTGACAAGTTTTTGTTTTGACCCAGATTTGTGAATTTTCGATTTGTTGAAGTCTTTTTGAAAACAGTTGTCAAACACATAGATATTAAAACCTTAAATGTATGTTCAAGCAAACTCACTCTTAATGGTCATGTGGGTCATCCTCGTAATCACAACCCACATCTTAAAATCACATCGACTCACACAGCCTTGTCACCCCCTAGAGGGCACCCATGTTTTTGTCTTTTCCAGGTGCGTACTCAAGGTGACAGAAGTGGATACCGAATCCCCTGAGGAAATAGTCTATGGTGATTATATGGTGAGTGTCTTGGGGGGAGATTCTTCCCTCCCCTTGCACCGTGATTGAAAGGATGTCTGGTTACTGACACGGCTGGCTACTACACTAGGTTCTTAGTAAGTCTTTACGTTTAGTGTGACAATGGATATACTCCCTCGAGAGACCTCCCAACCTTTAGAACAAAGGCTTTGGGGATGGTTATCCTGTCAACTACTATCAATTTGGATTTTCATCAACAACTTGCTTTTGATTATAGTGGGTTGGAAACCTTGGCTTTAGGTGTTCCCACTTAGGTCGTTCCCGTAGGGTGAGTACTTTTTCCCACTATGGCAGGCCTTCTAAAGGTTGTAATAAAGCAATAAATGCATAAAGAAAAAAAAAAAAGGGTAAGTCTAGTTTTTTGATCACCTAGTAAAGGGGAGAGCATATACCTATTACCCCACAAACATAGCAAGAAAGTGTTCAATTTTAAGTCCAAATGAAGATTATCTATTCTAGGTGAAGATGTTGCTTCACAAAATCATGGTGTTCATTTTTAACCAACAAAAAATAGATGTGGTGACTATCCTAGATTGATAAATTTCAGTTAATGTTGCCTATCCTAAGATTGATAGATTTCTAATTAATGTGTCTATCCTAGGGTTGGTTCTTTTTAATTCAAAAAAAAAAAAGAACATAAAAACTAATCAATTTATGGCCGCGGATGCGTCAGATCCAGATTAGAAATTCAATAATGGAAATTACCAGGTAATTGCGGCTCAAGATCTGGTGAATGTGGTGCGATATGGTGATTGCAGCTCTAGAACTGGTGAATGCGGCTCTAGAACTGGTGTATGCGGTGCGATATGGTGATTGCGGCTCTAGAACTGGCATATGCAGTGCGATGTGGCGATTGCAGCTCTAGAACTGGTGTATGCGGTGTGATATGGCGATTGCAGCTCTAGAGCTGGCGAATGTCGCTCAACAGAGCACTTGCATCATTTTTGAATGCAGATGCGGCTTTCCGTGCACCTATACCTGCAAAACAAAATCTGAAGTTGTACAAAAACCAGCAAAATGTGTTAGTGGGTTGGGTTCACCAATGTAATGATATAAAAACTCTGCAAGATTGAATTCAAATAGTTAGTTGTACCTGCAAGTTAGTTAAACATCAACAATGGAATACATAAGAATATAAAAGAGAATAATGTGAAGTGAAATGGTCTCACCAGTCTTCTCTATTCTATGATTCCTTCCATTGTACCTTCTTGAGATTGTTGTGATGAATATAATGCCCTCAGGTTTGAGAGCAAATTCTATAATGCCTAGCCTTAGCAAATACCTTTGAAGGATTTAATAAAATAAATTATGCAAAACTAGAAAGTAGAATCTATTATGCAAAGTATTAAATAAATATGCCTAATGTGTGATAATGCCTATGAAAATGAAGTATTCAAGAGATAAGATTGATCGACCTTGAAAATGAGATCAAGATTGTCATTTTATAGAAAATGCAATCTTGAATGGATGGACGAGATGAGAGATTTGAAGAATGCCCTAGAATCAAAGGTCAAGATTCAATAAGGCAACTCTCATTTAGGGTTAGGGAAAAATACCCATATGTGTGAATAAGATTTAATTAAATGAATTAAACCAAGACTGAATGTGATAGTTGAGATGAAATTAGTAAAAATCAGAAGACAAGAGGATAAGACTTTAGAAAATTAGTAATTTTAGAAATTACTTGATTTGTAGAAGAATATTTCCCCTTTTGAATTAAATTAATTCAAAATAAAGATTTGTGAGATAATGAGTAATTGATTTTTGAAGTCAATTACTAAAAGAAGAATCAGTTAACTATGTGAAGTAATTTTTAAATAAATTGTTTTATTTAAAAATAGGGAAATGTCACATAAGGCAATTAAATAATTAATAATAATTATTTAATTTAGAAGAGACAATTACTTAATTAAATAAATAAATGAATTTTATTTAATTAAGAGAGGATTTAGGAATTAGTGACATATTAAATCAATATATTAAAATATATTAATTTAATAATCAGGAGGACATTAATGATAAGGATTAATTAAATAAATTGATTACTTTATTTAATTATTAGAAGACTTTGACAATTAGTGACATATTTAAATATTTAAATAAGATTTATTTATTTAATAATCATGAAGAATGAGAGATTATGAATTAATTAAATAATTATGAATTATTTAATTAATAGTTGAATGTGGGTTAGAAACATAATTAAAATGTTATAATTATGCTAGGACGGAAGGTGGTAAAATATTGCTTGCGGGCCTTGGTCATTTTTATGTGTCTACACCTCCTATGCATATACATCACCCATGTCCTCTTATCCTAATCCACCATCTCAACCTTCCTATTATAATCCCCCATCCATGTCCTCATGTGCCAATACACCATCCATATCCTCCTACACAAATACACCACCCATATCCTACTACACAAATACAACACCGATGTCCTATTATCATAATCCACCATCCCAATTTTCCTCTTATCCTAATCCACCATCTCAATCTTCTTATCCTAATCCTTCATCCATGTCTTCCTATCCCAATCCACCATCCACATCCTCTTATGCTAATCCACCATCTCAATCTTTCCATCCTAATCCAACATTCACACTTTCCTATCATAATATACCATCCCAGTATTCCTACTATAATCAATCATCCCAATCTCACCAACCTAATTCAGTATCCATATCCTCCCATGTCACTTCCCCCTCCATTAAATTATATCTTAATCACTCCTCCAATTCATCATATTGTAATCCTACATTCAATCCTAATCCACGAGTCTCTAATCCTAAACATCTATCTCCTCTTAGTCCTCCACCCAAACCTAATCCACTAGTCTCTAATCCTAACCCTTAATCTCTTCTTACTCCTTCATCCAATCCTAATCCATGAGTCTCTAATCCTAATCCTTCATCTCCTCTTAGTCGCCTATCGAATCCCATCCACTCACCTAATCCTAATCCACCAATCTTGAATCATAGTCCTCCATTCATCCATAATCCTCTATCCATTCCCATCACCCCATCTAATCCTAAATACCTTCCAAATGTCCAAGGACTCACAATAAAAAATACATCCCCAAATCCTCATCTTGATGTTGTGACATAACTCCCTCCCACTCTAACATGTACAGTCACTAGTGATGAGGCCCTCCTCCATCCTACACCTATCACTCCCATTACCATTCCTAACATTATCTAGATGTTTAAACCCATCACACCCATTAAGCTCACTAAATCCCCTTCTCCTAATCCTAACACCATCCAACCCATCGAAGACACCCAGATCCAATCCACTGCCCCTAGTCCTTGTATCACTGAAATTCGATCCCATGGCCCTCATGAATCCTCCATCCTTCCATCTCCCCTACTTGAGGAGTCCCTCCAACACTCATCCCTTGTCATGCCTCCCACACAAGATGATCCATGCCAAGAGCTTGATCCAAAGCATACAAGCATATTCCCTCCTCAAAATCCTTATCCTACCACCCCATACACTCCATCCCAAGATCATATTACTCCATCCATCCCATTTCATGATTCCTTTCCTCAACCGAATCCTGATCCTACCATCATATCTACTCCATCTCATGATCCCCTTTGCACTTAAGATCTGATCACCCCATCTCATGAGCCTTTAATAACCACTCTCAAAAATATATATCTATTCATATAACCTAATCCCTCTCCTCATACCTTATTACTCATTCCTCCTGATCAACATGTTGGTATCACATCATACGATCCTCCATTGTTATGTAGCCCTGTCACCCCAACACCACTTTTATATCACCTCAGTAACATTACACTCATCCATGGTGGTATTTTTTTAGAAGAAAAATAAAGTATATGCACCACCCTTCCTCCTCCACCTACTAATGGACTCGCATCATGCTTCCAAAAGAATAACAATCCCACCATAAATCACATGCTCAAGAATATGAATTATCTAGGAAAAGGTTTAGGCCTTCATAAGAAAGGTATGTTAGAGCCCATCCAATTCAAAGAGCACCTGTGTATAGGTGGTCTTGGATATATCTCCCAAGAATCATAATCCAAAAATGTTGGTACAACCTCCATACCCCTTAATCGAACCTCTTCCCAAAGAATGGGAGACACTTCCCACTATTCCACCAAATCATTTATCACAATCCCCCCTCCTCCATCATATTACCTCAAAACAACTATTCATCTTCCTCCCTCATCCTCTAAGTCCATTTTGGTCCCTTGTGTCCCTCCATCCACCATCTCCCATCCTCCATCTACTACATCTATTTTGGGTCATTATGTCCATCCATCCACCATAATACATACTACATATACAACGTCCATTTTGGGCCCTTATATTACAAAATCACCACCCCCATCTTATCATCTCCATCCTCTCCTCCATCCATCACCTATCCCTACTACACAACATAAAAATCTTACCTTCATAACTCCTAATTATAATCAACAAAGGCACCCCTCGATGCATGATATCTGGCATCCTCCATCCACACACCATCGTCAAAAGCCCACCTCTATCAGCCCATCCACATCCTCTCCACATCATCCATATCCTCATACCCATTCAAATGAGAAATCCCTAAAGCCATCAAAATTTGCTAATCTGAAAGCTAATCATTTTCATCCTCCATCTCCTAAATCTGTTTTGGGTCCTTATGTCCCAAAATTCACTATCCCAATGCCTGCATTATCGCCACATTCTCCATCCATAAACCTTCCTATAATTTCAAATCCACCACATGTGTCAATGTTGGTCCTAAACACCTTCCCCCATCACATGTCCAATCCATCATTCCATCCATACACTTTCCAACAACCCATCCACTATTCCCCATATCTCCCCCATCAAATCCCTTTAATCCATTCTCTGGCATAATCTATCCACTCTAATAAGGTTGTACCAACATCCAATAGTATCTTTACACATGGGCTCTTCTTACCTCATATGAAACTTGATGCTTGAGTCCTTCATCCATACCTTTATCATATATCTTGAAAATCCACATGTCCATATTCCTATCTTTATCCATATTCTTCCACATCCTGGTCCAAAAGGTTAGAAAAATCAAAAAAAGAAAAAAAAATAAAAAGAATAAAAATACAAAATAGTAAAGAGAAAATACTTCGTCCAATGGTGAAAACTTGGCAAACAAGCACCTTGGATAAGTACCATGATGAGAACTTGGAAAAAAGGAATCATGCGTAAATATCTCATCTAGTCTACTTCCACAATTGGGGGTAACTTCCACCTATTCATTCCTTTCCTCCATCTCCTACATCCACCTATATTCCACATCCTACCCATCATATCCCATCTAGTCCCTAAATCTTCCTTGTGATCTTGACCTAGGTAGGGGAAAACATATATACATGCTTTGGAAACCTCTTGGCATAAATTCCCCTCATCCATACACTATCATATTCCTTATCCTCCCCATCCATCCTTCATGCCAACACCCATCTCTCTTCCTTATCTATCTCTCCTATCCATGTTTGTCTCACTCTCTTATTCACCCATATTGCTATCTACCCTTCCTCTTTCTTCATCATGCATGACATGTTTAGAGTGGGGGCATCACCTTATTTGTGAGAGATTCCTTGGAGACATCGTACATCCATCCCTTCAAGTAATATTTTCCATATCCCCATCCTTATCTCCCCATCCATTTATCCATCCAATAATCAGTTCCATCTACCAAATCCTTATCTTCCTATACTCTCATCCACTGGTCCTTTTTCTATCTGTTCATCCTTATCTCCCCATCCATCTATCGAAACATCCCATCCATCTTCCTATCCATAATTACAAATCCTTATCCCTCTATCCAACCATCCTAACATATTTCTATTTCCCCATCCTTATCAATCCATCAATTTCCCTCTATCTATCCTTCCATCACCTAATCCCTTGCCATTGGTATATAGATATAAGCTAACCATCATGAAATCCAATGAAATCACTCCTACCTATTTCTCACACCTTTCTCACCTCCTATCACTCTTCATCACTTATCTTCCAATCATACCATCATCCTCCTCATTCATCTTCAATGATTTGGATAACTATCCCCTCCCTGAGCTTCACATAATCCCCATCCAACATATCAACCATCCCATCCACATGGCCTATCCTGGCTCATCCTATCATCTCCATCAGTGTATCTCCTTATCATGGTCATCTCATTATCCCTTATCCGTTATTTGTCTTTGGCCTTATGTCAGACTATGTTTCCCCTACACTTTGGCATAGGCAAGGTTGATCATTTGATCTGCCCCTGCCCTTAGGGAATTTTTCCATCGAGTCCTTGTCATCCATCAAGGTCTGTATTTCCATCTTTCCTCTTTTATCCATGGAATTTAGTCAAACTATGAGAGCTCTATGCTTTCACGTAGGAAAGGCTGATCTTTGATCAAACCTCAAGCCCCTAGGTCTTTAGGGTGTGTTGATCTTGTGTCCCCTAGGTCTTTAGGGTGTGTCGGTCTTGTGTCCCCTAAGTATTTAGGGTGTGTCTATCTTGTATCCCCTAGGTCTTTAGGGTGTGTCAGTCTTGTGTCA
>CM021100.1:967990921-968299449 GCA_007115665.2 Sequoiadendron giganteum
CCAATCATCATCATCATCATCATTGCCATCATTGGGATGTATCTTTCCCTATCCTTTTGTGTTATTTTGGGATGTATCCTTCCACCATCAACAACACTATCACCATCTTCATCCATCATCATTAGTGGGATGTATCGCTCCCTATCCTTGTGTTCTTCTAGAATGTATCCTTCCCTCATAAACAATACTCTCATCAGGATGTATCTTTCACTATCCTTGTGTTTTTTTGGGATGTATCCTTCCCTTATCAACAACACTCCATCGATCACCGGTCCATCTTGGCTTGTATTTTGATTGGGGCAACATCATATTTGTCCTTGAATCCATTTTTTTTCTACCTTCATATTATCATCCTCTCTCATCCATAATTTTGCATCATATTCCACATCTACCCTTGCATCATCTCATCCATTTCGAGAGGACACTTGTGTTCTATTAAACCAGCATGTCCTCTCAAGGGGGATTCCTCAATCTGTAATATTCATCTTCACTCCCATCATATTTCCTCCTAAGTCACTCCTCGAATGATTGGGGCATCTTCTTTAATCTAACCATCTTCTTCTAGGTTTTATATTTTAATTTTCTTTGAAATGATTCTATGCTGTAACACCATCTCAAAGAGGAGGAAAATGTAGACACCTAAATTTGACCACTTCCATATGGTCAAAATCCTATAATTTATTTGTCTAATCCATCTATATTAATTAAATGACATATTTAATTAATATTATCCCCATCCTCTAAGGTTCCCAAAAGTATTTAAATAAATATTTTATCATTTATCATCTCCTCTCTAGATTAAATAAATCAATCAATTTATTTAATTTAGTCAATTATCCTCTTCAATTTTAAATTCATTCTTTCTCTCTCCTTGTCCCATCCTCCATAACATTTTCACTAATCTGGGTTAATCTAATTAATCCTTCATTAGGACGTGCATATCCTTAATAAGGATTAATGTCACATCCTCCATATTTATCCACTTTCCTCTAATCGTCATTAATTTTCCTAATCACCTATTTGCACAATCTTAATCCTAATCACTTACCTTTTCTAGCATGTCCTTAAGTAAACCTTTCATGGTACTTACCTTTTTGGGATGACCTCTTCCCCATGTGAATTAAAAATTCACACTTATTTCCCCCATGCATTTATCTTCCCCATGACCTTTCAAAGGTCACATCAAGTACATGGACAAAAACCTCCTTTTGGAAGACCTTGTCTTATCCATGGGTTTTTTAAAATATTGTGAATTTTAAATTCACTTTTATTCCTCCAATGCCTTCTCCAATCCCAATGGTGACAAGAGTGGACTTTCTAAACATCTTCATTTGTCACTTTCAACCCCACTTGGGGACAAGGAATCCCCTTTTTAGGGAATCATCTTCAATCCCAAGGTACTTGCAAGTACCTTGGGACCACATAGCCTTTTCCACATCATTTGTGCCATTTCCATCTCACCATGTCCCTTGGATGATTCATCCTCCACATGGCAAGATATGAAGGCTTGTGAGTACTCAACTCACCATAGCCCTCCATCTTGGCCATGGTGACTCAATCTTGACCATTGAATCCTCTAGAGAATTCAATTTCTTCTATAAATAATCTGCCTTTTCATTTATTAAGTGACCTTATGAATTATTATCACAATTATTCTCTCAAGACATTTGAGCATTTTATCCATTTATTGCAAAATTTTAGCACTTCCATTTGCATTATAGTAGCCATTATTGCACTCACCCACCATGGCCAAGATAGAGAAAAAATAACTCCAAAACGCTCTTAATAGAATAGAAACCAAGAAACCCCCCCAAAAAAAATTGATCTAACTCTTACTATAAATAGCTTTAGACACCCCTACATTGACATTCAAGAGATTAAATGAGTAGGAATTATGACAAAATCGACATCATACCATCATTTTTGGCACTATTTTTGAGGAAGATTTGGCTTTAAAAGAAAATATAAGCCTTACGTGTCAATAATAATCTCTTTGTTAGTTAATGAATAGGAAAACATATCAGTTTGGAAGGTTTTTAAGAGGAGATTAAGAGATTCCTTGGGAAGGATCCCAGTCTAGTACTACGAGTTCACCTTCGGCTAGGACAGTTTTCACTGAGTCATAAAATATGGGAGATAGAGAAGAGGAGGAGGAGGTTCATAACATAAATTTTTCTTTCCCCATTACTTTAAATGCCCAAGAAAATGAACCACCAATGAGAAGTATCTCACCCTCTATTTTACCTACATTTCGTAGGAACTTTTTGGAAGATCCTGATCAATTTTTATTCGATTTCAAGGTGTTGTGTCAAATGTATGATTACACATCTAGCAATAAAAAAATGAAATTATTTCCATCCACTCTTAAAGAATCAACTTTACAATGGTTTATGGGATTGAATGAAAATTCAATAAGCACTTGGGATGAAATGGAAATAGTTTTCCTAGATAAATATTAGGATTATTGTAGATTCTCCGATAGGAAGGAAGAACTATTTAAAATGAGGTTGTTGGAAGATGAGAATCTAGAGCACTATGTAGATAGGTATCAGTTTGTTATGCAAAGGTGTGGAAATGGATTAGATCGAGAAATCAGTAAATCTATATTTATAAAAGGTATTGATGATGATTGCAGAGATGTCCTAAATTTGATAGGAAAAGGAGACATTAATAAACAAAAATTTGAGGAAATCATTGAGATTTATAGGAATTACTCCAGAACAAGACTGGGTTATAGGAGAAGGAATAGGGATTCCTCAGCTAACATCTCCAAAGTTATGGAAGAACTTGCAAAATTAAAAAAATAAAATTATCCTTCACCTTAGTTCTCAGCCAGATAAAAGAACATTTGAATGTTTGTCCATTTAGTGTCCTAAATGTAGGGATACACATCCACTGATAGAATTTCGTATTAATCAAGTAGATCTATGTGAGATATGTGAAAAGAAACACTCTATTGGAAAATGTAGTCTCCTCCCATAAATTAGGAACCAATTGAAGAACCCAGTAGAAGAGGAATTGAATTTTGTATGAAAAAGATAGTTTAACCCTTTCTTTGGTCAACCTAGGAATAATCCTAATTGGGGCTCAAATCAGTAGAGTTACAAATGGAATTTTCCTAGCCAATGGAACCCCCAATCACAATGGAATCCTTAGAAAATTCAAATTCCACCTCCATCCATGACAACCCCTTGTGTACCACCATGGGTGCAACCTAAATATTCACAATCGAACTATTCTTAGTGGCAGCCAAACCAATATCAATGGTAGCAAAATCAGACCCAATGGTAGCCTAACCAGTGGTAGCCTAATCAAGGAAATAACTAATGGAAGAATCAGGGGAAAGAGACCCTAAAATTATAATAAGATAACTAGACCAAACCAACCTTCAAGCTCTAAACCAGTCAATTAGCCTCAGATATCTACTCAACTAGTTCCTAATCCTAATAATGTTAAACCTCAACAACCTACCTATAATCCTGACCCTAACACCATTAATTTAAATAAAATTGAAATAGGGGATATTCATTTAAGGAATAGAGTTGTACCAATGAAACTAAGGAAGATCAACAACAAGATTCAATGAAGGAAATAGGACAAGGAATCAAGGATGATCATTCTCAACAAGAACCATTGGTTGAACAAGTTGATAAAAATAATGATCTAGTTGATCCCTAGATTATTGACGAGCTTAAGAAGATAAAAATTGAAATTCCCCTTTTAAGGGCTATTCGTGATATACCTGAAATCAACTAGATAATCAAAACTCTGTGTATTAAGACACTAGGGAGGAAAAATAAATTTTCCCCTACAATTCAATTTGGAGTGAAGTTGTCTAATGTCTTATCAGGGAAGTTAATTCCATAGAAGTATGGTGATCCAAGAAGTCATGTGGTTACACTGTGCATTAATGGTGTTAAAATTCATAATGTTCTTATTGATTTCAGAGCCACCATTAATGTTATTACTATTGAAACAACTGAAAAGATAGGAATTATGAATGTTAAGCCAACGAATACAGTTCTACAATTAGTTGACCAATCAATTGCAAAACCTGAAGGAATTCTTGAGAATGTCATTATCACTATTGACATCTGGGATTATCTTGTTTACCTCCTTGTTTCACAAACTAAACAAAGAAAAAAAGGTTATCCTATTCTTTTAGCAAGACCTTGGTTAGCAACAACTATGACACTCATTAATTGTAGATCTGGTAGTATGACTATTGTGTTGTTAGAATATGTGGACTAATTATAAAGTAAAATAACACACCAATAAGACATTATATTGAAAGAAACTAATCTAGAAAACATAAATGCAATCTCTAAACAATATCAGCTCCTTCAAATTCATCTTATCATCCTCTATCTCCAAGGATTTGATTAAAGTTGTTGGCTCTCAGTTGTGCAAGCAACAACTTGTTGAAATGACAACTTTGGAGAATGAGATTGATTGAAAATGCATGTGTATTATTGATGATTCAAACTATGAACTTGAAATCCTATGATATTGCTAAAATGTTGATATGCTAATTTGAATGCAATTGTAGTAACTGCGCATGAAATCTAGGATGAGATCTACTTACAAGAAGGTTGTATTTATAGATTTTCAAAAGGAAAGAATCTAGTTGGTGGAGATTGATAGTTGAGTTTCAAACTTGTGAAGATGAATGGTGAGAGATGGAGAGGTTGAGAGAAAGGTAGAAGGTTGAGAGGAAAGTGGAAGAATGTTTTCAACCCACAAAACCATCCTCATTCAAAAATGGAGACAAACATGGCATTTATCTCCTCATTTATGAAAATTGGTTAAAAGTTGAGGATAATGCTAATTAATTAAATAAATTTATTTAATTATATGTGACATGTGCAAATAGAAGCTTCCAAAATTAAATAAATAATATTTAATTATGTGTAAGAAGTGAAAAAGAAAGGTAATTAAATATTTTACGATATTTAATTAAATGGGGTGAAAAAGATATTTAAATATATAATATTTAAATATGAGATGAAATCAGAATATTCCATTATTTTGAATTTAAACATTCAAACTTTAGAAATGAAATGATAATTAAACAAATAAATTATAAAATTTATTTAGTTTAATTAAGAGGAAAGTAGAAATAATTAAATAAAATTATTTATTTAATAAAACTAGAAGAATTGGAAAAATGAACAATATAAATAAATAATTAAATTTATTTATATGTAGATGACTTTAGAATATTAATTAAATAATTCATATTTAATTAATTAACAGGTTTGAATAAGTGTGACCATTTTAGATGTGTACATTTTCCCCCCCTTTGAAGTGATGTGTTTTACACATTGCTTCAAAGAATTTTGCCCCAGAATTTAGAAATTACCGATGCTATATGCCCCCTCAAGAGATAAGTTGCATGATGATGAGGATGATTTGAAAGAATTTAATTGATATTAAGAGAAAAATTGGCAATTTAACTCTTGAAATAGCAGTTTGCATAGTAAATATTTGAATAATTTCTCACTTTTACCCCCTGAAAAGGTGGAAAATGTGAAAAGTCATTATCATTTGAACAGTAACTTGCAGTAATTTTTAGAGCTCTAAGAGATAAAAACAAGATGTCGATCCATTATGAGCACCACAGTTTCAAGCGAGCCCTCCATCATCAAAGACCAACCATGTATGGACCTCCGGTAAGATAATTTGATCCTTTGCCATCAATTTTTTGAAGAAATTTTCAATTTTTTAAAATTTTAAGATTTTCAACGTGCTGCTTTAGCGCATACGAGCCATAGTATAGCACATAGGTTAGATAAATTTGCGTATACAAAGTAGCACATAGATGTGAAACAGTCACACATAGATTTCTAGATTAGCGCATAGGATACCTTCAGTAGCACATCTAAGAATTTTTCCCATGTAGGATGATAGATTAGTGCATAGATTAGATTTGTGCATTGATGAGATAGATTAGCACATCTATTCGATAGAATAGCGCATAGGTGCTTTTGCACATAAAAGGTCTATTTTAGCGCATAGACTAGATAGAATTGCGCATTGACTGAGTCAAGCATTGCAACTCTATTTTAGCGCATCCATGGGATTTTGTCAAATTTGAATTTTAAAGTGGAATTTGATATGTGCTTGATGATTGTTGCTAGATTAGACAACTGATTTATATGTTTTTTGATTAATATCAATGATAGATTAGTCTGATTTGATAAATTCATCTTCGTTTTTGAAGAATAAATAATAATAAATCTAATAGATTTGCTTTCCTAATTGAAAGACAAATAGTAGAAATGATAGATTTGATAAATTTTATTTCTCGATTGAAAGACAAATATATTGATGTTGAGTCGATTGACTATTATATTTGTTTCCATGCAATATGAAAAACAAATAGTAGAAATGATAGATATATTTACTTTTGTGATTGAAAAACAAATAAGATTTGATTTGATTGAGCTAAAGTTATGAATTTGTTTGATGTACTGATTTGATTAGAGATTTCTTGCTGATTGATTTGTATGATTGCTTGATGATGTTATAAACGAGGAATTTAACCTCCTACAGATCAGAGAGAGATTTCCTTGTACTTGGGAGATGGTTCTGCAGTTGTCGCATGATGATTTAGAGATTATATACCAGTGTGGGTTGAGTCCACTATTGAGGATCTCGTAGTATCAGGTCAATACGTTGTTGACTGCACTAGCTGAGAGGTGGCATAGTGAGAATAACACCTTTCATCTGCCCATAGGAGAGATGACTATGACTCCAAAGGATGTATACAGGATTCTGGGTATTCTTGTAGTTGGCGAGCTTGTGATCTATGATCACAAGGAGATTGGGGGGACCGATGCATTGAGATAAGTCTTCCAAGATCCTCATGTCTCTAGATATGAGCTTCCTTGGAAGGAGATGGTGGAGAGATATGCCCCACTTCCATCAGTTTTAGCAAGTTTCATTAGTGGTTTCCTTTGTCCTGATCGCAAGTCAAAGGGACTATCAGTCGGGTGGGGTCGGATCCTAGAGGACATGCTTCTCCATCGTACCAGATATGCATGGGGTCTTGCATGCTTTCCCATCTATACCACGATCTTCATTAGGTCATGTACATAGATGGGAAGAGTCTCTTCTATGGAGTTACTCTTCTATAGATATGGGCATGGGAGCAGATTGCAATCACTCATCCTATTGTTCGGAGAGATCATCCCCTTGGGTTTCCATATGTTTATGCCTACACAAGGCCCCTTGTCCAGCTGAGACTAGGAAAGTTAGAGTACTAGTGGAGGGTACTGGATGACATGGATACCATCATCTGGGGATCATATCTTGAGTGTGACCCCTGGGAGGTAGATGATATAGAGCTTCCTTTTTGTACCAGATCGAGATACCTGATTGGGTGCATCCCATTTATCATCGAGTGGTTTCTAGTTATGCGGGTCCTGAGATAGTTTGGACTAGTAAAAATGATGCTACATGGTGTGGCACACTACACTAGGCTCTGGGATAATGTGGCAAAGTGGGGTCCATTTGTGACCATAGAGGCTGCTAGGGCAGAGTATTTTGATTTATAGCTAGATTATTGGGCGATGCACCCAGAGGTGATAGAGACAGGGATGACAGATGACGATGCAACTTTCTTTTACACCCATCCTTTTCTAAGGTTCACCAGCCTAGAGGAGCCTGCCCCATTATTGGGATGACCAACTATACATCGAGGGTGAGGGAAGCCATAGGCATAGGTAGCAACAAGGTAGGCATAGGGAGAGGCTCAGGCAGGGGTACAAGATGCAACAACTATGGATATTGATGAGGAGGGGGATGAGGGGGATGAGGGAGATGACTCTAGTAGCCCTAATGATGATAGTGATGACAATAATGGGGATGATGGAGGTGGTGGTGGTGGTGGGAAAATATTTTTCTTTGATGTACCCTTTAGTACGAGGCCACGAACATCGAGAGTGGTGGATCAGTTGAGTGCTTTGGCTCCCCGAGTTATTATTAGGGCTCCCTCGCAATGAAAACTGGATGCCTTGGAGGCAGAGGTTTAGAATCTTCAAAGTCAGTTAGCATAGGCATAAGTGATGATCAGTCAGCTACAGGCATAGGTTGCACAACCACCACCTCCTAACCCACAGATAGCTCAACTTACGATAGAGTGAGACAACTTCTGAGAGAGATGCATACAGGCCGAGGGGGTAGCTAAGAGACTCCTTAGATCAGACGAGAGTGCCTCTATTGGAGAGGTTGTAGCAGAGGGATTGGAGACTGCTCGAGAGGCTGAGTATTATAGGATGAGAAACTTTGAGGTAGTGCCACCTGAGAGGAGGATTTCCTTCACACAGTCAGGTACTCGGTCTCGGACCCATTCACAGAGTCATTCCAAGAGTGCTACTAGGAGTGTGGGTTAGCCATCCAGATAAGAGATCAGAGCCTCAGGGAGTAGAGATCCAGTGAGACCTACTACCTCAAGGGACAGTAGTAGCCATGTTCCCTGGCCAGATGCCCCTCAGTGATTATTGATTGACACACTTATTCATTGTATTATATATATCTTGTTGAAACATTTGATATCCTTGTACTCCAGGACATTTGTTTTGATGAGATTTATGAGATGCAATGGTGATTTGATTATGCATGTGTTATGGATGATTTATGATGTATGATTATGGATGCATGTTTATTTCTATATGCTATGTCATGTATTATTTTTGTGATGATGATGCAAATGATGGTATGAAAATGACGATGCTTTTTTATTTATATATGATGATGCAATGATTATATGATATAAACTTTTAATGATGAAATCATTTCTAATATGATGATTTTTCTTTATGACATATGTAATGATGAATTATTTTAATGATGTGAAAATGATATGATGTAGACTAAATGAATGAGACCTAACAATGATGAAAAAGTGGTATAAATGGATATGCAATGAAATAATAATCTAAATGAAAAGTTATGATGAAATGAGATGATTATGAAGATGTAATTTTTAATGAATGATATGCACATGACATAAATAATGATAGCAATATGAATTGGTGAAATAATGATGATGATGTAATAATATGATGCAATGGATATGAAAATGATAAATTAAATGATGATGTGAAATAAATGAAATGGATGCAACCTTATTTTTAATGTATATGTGGATGATGTAAAGTAATTACGAATGTAAATGTTATGATATGTTATAATAATGAATAATTAAAATAATGACCATGCATATGATATGTAAAGATGGATAATGATAATGATAATGAAACGATGATGCTAGTATGCAAATACAATAATAATGATAACCTAAATGAGCGATGGTGAAATGATATGTAATCAAATGCCACAAATGTCCAAATTTACTCAGTCATTGGTTTGAAAAGATATATGAAATGTTTACCAACCTTCAAAATGCAAACCTAAATGAATCATGCAATCCTAAAATGTAGTAATGAATCATTCTCCTATTTTTCATTTTATGTCGTGCACGATTTTCATCATTGAGCCTTTTGATATGTTGAAAGCTAGTACAAGCATCAAATGGTATGTTAGCACCAATGATGACTTGAGTACCGCTTTCATGATTTTTGATATATAAAATTAATTGAAGCATCGAAGTATAATTGAACCATGATGACCTGAGTATTGTTTGCATAAAAAAACAAAATTTAACCATTTTCCTATGCAAATACTAAAATTTCATCAATGATACATTGTAGAGCATCTCCCATGAATTTTTTTCACAATACTAATGATTAGCTTACAAACAACAAGCAAAGAAAATCATACTCCTTCCTTGTGATTCTAGTTCAATACATCATTGAACCACTCCAAAGATATGATGTCATCAAATGTCAAAACAAAAAATTCAACTTATGCTTTAAGTTTGTCATTCATTTTATTCAAATTAAGATCATCCAATTTGTTTCAGTTATCTATCAAAATAGTCATGTAAACTCAGTTTAATTGGATAATTTTTTTGTTTCCGATATTTTGATTCTTGACACATGTTGTCAATTTCCTGCTAAAAAGTTCCAAGAAGCGAATTGCCACCCCCTGCCCCCCCCCCTAGTGACCTTATACTTTGACTCCTGTTAGACACAACTACTGCTAAGGATAACCCTATTCATCAAGCCATGATGAGATCCTTTTCGTTTCAAGGAGATGTTGTCACGCATGATCTGAATGTGATGGCTAGGCATGTATGTGATACCAATGAAATATGGATATGTAGAATGTATCCTAATAGATAATAGAGCCAAAAAAATCACAAACAATGCCTATTTGCCAGGTTTTCACCATTTATTTTTATTGTACTTTTTCCTAATTTTATGATAATTTTTTTCTTGTTACCAAGATGCCTGTTTACCAGGTTTTCATTCAAGGCAATGATTTTTTTCTCTTTTTGATTCTTTTGTATTTTTGCTCTTTTGATGTTTTTTTTTTTGGGTAATTTTTCAGGACTTTTTAAATTGTTTTTGATATTTTCAGGCATAAAAATCCTTCAAATGAATGTTTTTGGTTAGATCTTCGAACAGGTCCCCTTCTGATGTTGACAACCAGTATGCCCCCAATACATAAGAAACAATGATAATGAATGGGCTCAACCAATTAGGTTCAAACTTTCCATTCTTCTCTCGATCCTGTTGATTTCAAGGGTTTTCCTTGAGAACCAAGTCACCCACCTGAAAATTTTGTGGTTTAACTCTATGATTGTAGCTATGGGACATAACTTGTTGATATCTCTTCAAATGATTAACTGTAGTTTGACACTATTCATCAAGTTTTTCTAGCTCTTGCAACCTTGATACTCTGTAGTCTTCATCATTGATTAACCTCTTTAGTGATACTCGTAGTGAAGGAATCTCAACTTCTAGTGGTAGAATAGGTTTTGCTCCATAGACCAAAGCATAAGGAGTAGTACCTATTGGTGTGAAAATACTTGTTTAGTATTCCTATAATGCTAGATTTAATTGCACATGCCAATCATGACCTGCTTCATTTACTATTTTCTTCAAAATCTTTAGAATTGTTTTGTTTGAAGCTCTAGCTTGACCATTCCCTTGTGGATAGTAAGGTGTATAAAAATTGTGTTGGATGCGAAATATTTCACATATATCATCAAAATCCTGATTTTTAAAGGGCCTTCCATGTTCTATGATAATAGAGTTGGGAATACCATATCGATAGATGATATAGTTTAAAATGAATGAAGAGATTTGTTTGCCAATTAACAGTTGTTAGGGGAAGAACTTCAATCTATTTAGTGAAATACTCAGTGGTTGTAATGATTATGTCCATTTGAAGATGATGGGTGTATCTTGCCAACTAGATCCAATCCCCACTAAGTGAAAGGCCATGTTGTGGTGAAGGGTTGTAATTCCTGGGCAGGAGCATGAATGAGATTCCCATGAATCTAACATTTTTCACATTTCCTCACAAAGATGAATGATTCCTTCTCCATGGTCGGTCAATAGTAACCCAATCTCATAAGTTTCTTTTTTAAGGTTAGTCCACTTGAGTGTGTCCCACAAATGCCACCATGTACCTCTTGTAAAGCCTTTTTCGATTCATCGCGTTTGAGAAATCTAAGGAGGGTACCATCCAGACCACATCGGTATAAGACATCAGCAATTAAGGTGTAACGGGAGGATTGATGGATGAAATTTATTTTCTGATTTCTAGACAAATTTAAAGGTAAAATAGTATCCTTTAGGTAAGTGTAAATTTGGCCATGTAAGGGAGAATCAACATTGGTTAAGTGACAGATGATTTGAGTTTCTTGATTTTCATAGGCGGGAGAAAAAATTGGTCACCAAGAAATCGTATCGTGTTTGATTCTCTGACAACTGGAGTAGAGATTCTATTGTAGCCATTGCATTGGTTGCTTTATTATCAGTACACAAAATTTGTATGAACTTGATATCAACAAAGTATTTCTTGAAATCATCCACCATCCATTTGTAAGGTATCAACTTGTCATCCTTAGTGTGATATTCATCATTGATTTGATTTATAACAAGTTGTGAATCACCAAAACCTTGAAGCTCTATGATTTTATAGTCTACTACAATTCTCATGCCAATTAATAGTGCCTCATACTCAGCTATGTTGTTTGTACAAGGGAACATTAGCCAATTAAATTTTTGAATTGTATTTCCTTGAGGTGTAATAAAAATAATCTTTGCTTTTGAGCCATGTTGAGTATAGGAACCATCAAAGTAAAGTTCCCACGACTGCTTAATTGTTGTTTTGAATACAATTAGCCATCCCTTTATAGCTTTGTGATCTGCATAATGAATGTCAAATTCTCAGGGATCATGACCCATTTAGCCAACCTACCAGTTAAGGTTGCCTTAGAAGATATTTGAGTGGATCAATCTTATCCATAAGCTTTATTGTATGTGCTAGCATGTAATATCATAACTTTTGAGAAGTGAACACTACTTCTAAGCAAGCCTTTTCAACAAATGTGTAATTTAGCTCATGACTTGTTAAATTTTGATTGACGTAATAGATTGCTCACTCCTTTCGCAAGTTTTCTTCCTATGCCAATAATGCTCCTAGGGACACGTCCATGGCTGAAATATACAATATGAGTGGTGCACCTTGCACTGGTGGATTCATGAGATACTGCTTTAACTAATCAAACACTGCTTCACATTGGTCCTCTCATTTAAATGGAACATTCTTGTATAAGATAGGAGTGAATGGTAAAATTTTATCTGCCAGTTGGGCAATGAATCTTTAGATGGATTGTAACTATCCGTGCAAAGAGCGTAGTTGACTAATGTTCCTTGGTGGTGGCATATCAATAATTTCTTGTACCTTAGTTGGATCCACTTCAATTCCCTTTTCTGATACAATGTAACCTAGCAACTTTCCAAATTTCACTCCAAAGACACATTTCTTTGGATTAAGTCTTACTTTGAATTTCTCCATTCTTTTGAAAATTTTAGAGAGGATATCTATGTGTCCTTCTTTGGTATTAGATTTTGCAAGGAGATCATCAATGTAATCCTCCATGAATGTATGCATCATATCATGAAAAAATGTTTTCATTGCACGTTGGTATGTATCTCCTGCATTCTTCAACCCAAATTCCATTACGTTCTAGCAATAGGTACCCCAAGGACATGTGAATGTTGTTTTATCCTGATCCTCGGGTGCAATATTTATCTTGTTGTATCCTAAAAATCCATCTATTAATGAGTAAATTGCATGTCCAGTAGTAAAATCAACAATCATATCTATGTTTGGTAGTGGGAAATCATCTTTAGGACATGCCTTGTTCAAATCCCTAAAATTTGTACAAATTCTAATTCTTTCATCTAGCTTTGAAATAGGTACAATACTGGAGATCCATTCTACATAGTTGATAGACCGAATGAATCTGACATCTAAAATATTTTTTAACTCTTCTTTAACCAACAATGCGACATGTGGATGCATTTTTCTTAGTTTCTGCTTCACACATTTTCCCCCTGGCATAATAGATAGATTATGCATGATGAGATCTAGATCCAATCCAGGTATATTTGTATAGGACCATGCAAAACTGATTTTATTGTTTTTGAGAAATTATGTGAATCCTAGTATTTCCTCTTTTGCTAGAGATGCAGCCAATTGCAAGACTTTGGGATTTTCCATAGTACCTATATTAAGTGCCTATATTGGTTTGATTCAAATAGAAGACCTTTCTTGGTAATGTTCTAGGAGAGTGTCAAGTTTCCCCTCCTCTAGTGCCTTTGAAAGGTTTTCACTATTGGATATGCTTTTTATTTTTCTCTTGTCTTAATCAAATACGTCCTTGTTAGGTTTTCACCATTAGATCTTTATTTTATGTTATTTATTTCATAGTTGAGAAACTTGGCACTTTCCTATCAAAAACTCTGATCTTGTGATTCCCTAGTGGAGCTTGTTTCTGGATGGGATGAACAAAGAAATTTTATGATGGTTTTGTCATTAGGAAAATTTGGGACATCAATAGGTGCGATTTGTTCCCAATCAATGAGTTCAGGATGGACCAAAGGAAATGGATCATTAGGATGAGTAAGTTCACTGGCCATTAGAGTCATTATACTGTTACTAACATTGTTATGGGAGAGTTCTAGGATGGTATCCTTCTATGGATGATCTATCTCACTTTGAATCAAATCATTTTCACTTGAGTCATGATCCCTTTGTAGAACGTAATCAAGCGGAGGCCTTGAGCTTTCCCCTTGTAAGAATGTGGGTGTGAATTTGTGTATGACATCCAACCTTTTCTCAGAGATGAATGTACCATTAGAGAATTCATCCCATTCATACTCATTGGAGTCAGTGTCAGAATTATTTGCTTGAATTCTCAGGATTGTTTCAGTTAAATCCTCTTTGGACATTATTTGTACTACTTCTTCCTTTGTATCTTCACCATATCCTAACCTAGCCTTATCTTTTGGGTGCATTGTTTTCAGTTGGATAGGCTCAATGATACCCTCTTTTATATTTTTGATAAGGTCATTTCCTTCATAACCCATTTGTTGCATGATTGCATAACCTTTTCCATATTGTTTTTTTGGGTAGCTTGATATGTTGTACTAATTCTTCTTCATCTTTATAGAGCCAATCAAGAACAACTTTATCTTCCATTTCATTTTCTTTGATAAAAACTCCATTAAACTTGGTGATGGGAACTGAAGCTGAGGCTAAAACTGTTGTAGCCTACTATATGGATGTTGATGGTTGACCATGGGATCTTGGAGATATGGGTAGATTAGAGAGAGATAAAGAATATTCTCCCACTACATTATCTTTCAATTTTAGCTTAGCGCCAAAATTACTTATAATTTCTTGTGCTTGCTCATTGTATTTGGAGGTAGAGATGACCAAATTCTCTCTATTATGTGGGAAGAGTGTGTCTTGAGTTGCTCTTAGGTTAGAGCAAGTATGACTGCTAATGTGATCAGTAGGTATCGTTACCTCTTTTCCATCATATGAAAACTTCAAGCATTGATGATAAGTAGATGGAACAACTTGCATGTCATGGATCCATGGACATCCCAAGGGTATGTTATAGGATAGATCCCAATCTAGAACCTAACAAAAGGTATTCTTCACAATAGGTCCCACTCTGATTGGTAGCATGATGTGGCCTTTGGAAGCTCTTTCCTTATCATCATATGCCTTGATTGTAATCTTCCTTTTTGGATCTATAGATTCTTTAGAGTATCCCAAAGTGAGTACCAATTTCAAGGTACAAATATTTAATTTGGCTCTCCCATCTATTAGGACACATCTAATTCAAGCTTTGTGAACCATAACCTCTAGGTAGAGTGATGAATTATGTGGATGGGTTATGGATGAGTCATCCTTCTCAGTAAAGGATAAACATGTGGATGAGGACAAGTTTCCCACCATGGATTGAAATTTATTGATATCTAGATTAGGAGAGACAGTTGTCTCAACAAGTTCCTTTTCTAGAATGTCATTATGCATAGGTGATAACTTTAAGAGCTCCAAGATAGAAATTTGGGCTGATGTTGTTCGTAGTTGATCAACCAAATTGTATTGACTTGGAGGGGGAACTATTGCTTTAGATGAGATTCCTTTGACAATGATTTTGTCTTATCCCCTTGTTGTAGCATTGACCTCTCAATATTCTTGCTTACCTTTGATTCAGATAGCATTGATTTTCTGATCCTCAGTATAAATATGATTGATAATGGTGTCATGGACATAATGAACATTCTTGCCCTTGTCACCTAAAGATTCCCCCTCTTAATAATTAGGGAGAGGATCCTTAAATTCCTGATGGTCATAATTGACATTGTGCCCTTCAACCATGATGGTACGATTATCAATCAAATCCTGAACAACATTCTTTAACCCTTGGCAATTATTTGTCTTATGACCTTTACACCTATGATAATCACAAAAGTGTGAGTCATTCCATGATGGTGGTTTAACTCGAGGCTCATAATCTCTTTGTGGTGGAAATGTAATAGTGTTTTGATTCAATAATTCTTTGAGAATGGATTCCAAATATTGGCCCAAGGGAGTAAAAATTCGTTGATTCAAAAAATATGAAGATCTGGGCACATTTGAATTTTGATTATTGCCAAAATTGTTTCCATGATTATTAGTCACATTCCCTCGATTGGAAAAATTACCTTGGGTTCTAGAATTTCTAGCATTATTGCTATGTTTGACACCTAATACATTAAGGATAGTAGGCTTCACATTCATGTGGTTAGCATCTACTACCCCATCATTCACAATATTATTATTTCGAGTCCAAAATCGTGACTTGTCATTGTTTTTGCTATTGTTGTTGTTGTACAAATTTGAACCGTCTTTATCAATTTTTCAGAACTCCATGCTTAACCAAGGCACCCTCAATAGTAATCATGTTTTCAACCAATTTTTCAAATGATTGAGGATAGTGAAGTTTTAGTCTATAAATCATCTCTTGATTCAAACTATTGATAAAGATCTCCATCTTTTTCTATTTTAGGAATAGGACGGAAGTATCTATCAAATACCCTTCTCCACCTTTGTAAAAAAGTGGTGAAAGATTCCCCTATCTTTTGTTTCACTATACAAAGACCAAGCATGGTTATCTGGTGTTGGATGTTTTAGGAGTATTGTGATATAAATTTATTTATCAGCTCAAATTTTTTGATGGTTGGAGTGATCTTTGAAAGCCACTCCTTGGATTTTCCACCCAGACTTCATGGAAACAATCGCATTAAGTAGGTATCTTCGTGAGTGAATTCTAAGCTCATATTTCGGAAATCCCTCACATGCTCAATGGGGTATGTTTTTCCATTATACCTATCAAATTTAGGGATTTCGCAATGTTTTGGAAAATGAATCATTTGAAGACTCCTGTCAAATGGATAAGGACATATGTCATCCAAAACATACTTCTTTTTTGTACCCCCTTGGATTTCTTTCATTTTCATTTGTAATGCTTTTAACTGTAGAGTAAGAGCATTAACATCATTAAGAGGGGATTGAGGATTTTCTTTAATCCCTTCCATGTCAAAATCGACAAGTAACTTAGCTCCTTGATTAGTTAGTGAAAGGAAATATCTTTCAACGTTTCATTGTAAAATCCTTTCCATAAGAGTATGGAATTGGGGATCCTGCTCCGCTTCTTGAAGCTTTTCTTCCATTATCTCTTCAGTATTTGAATTATGGAAAGGATTATCTTCCATATCATTATTATCACCTATTTTCTTTACTATACTTTCTATTTCATCTTTTTCTATGTGTTTTTGAGATCTCATGACAACACGCATAAACTTTGCCCAATTTCTACTAACTTTTGATCAAAAGAATGAAATAGTGCAATTTTGATGGATATGAAAGTCAGGATAGAATGAAGATTCTATGAATTAAGAGATTTCTAATCTTTAGCTTGTGATTCCCTGATTGAAAGGATGAAAATCCTATTTGCGTAAATTGAACTAAAGATCAAAATAAAGATGATTTTGCACTTTGTGAAGTTTGATCATAGCTTTGTAAAAAGATGGATTTGTGATAAATTCTTAATGTGCCTGATTTCTCTATTGAAAAAATTGATTAGGACGAGTAGAGTATACAATTTCAAGTTGGGGAATATAAGAAGAATTAATACGTTGAATGCGGTTGTGCCTTTGAGAAATGGCTCTTCTTTGAAATAAGGCTCGTGAGTATACAGGTTCTACAGCATAATCGTTAGTGAAACCTCTAATAAAGTCGCGATATTGATAAATAAAGGTCTTGTGTTCAAGCAAGACCTTTTGAATTTGGTGTAAAATTTTCCTCTTTTTCAATAACTTCTTATAATTGAGATATTTCTTTGGCTTCCTAATCTTCCTCTCTAGGGACCTTTTGGCAAAAGATGCAGATTTCCAAACCCTGAGCATAGAAAAATACTAGACTAAGATGACTGATTTTCTAAATGTCAAAAAATTACCCAAGCTCATAACATAGATGCATCAAAATGGAGCACTAATGCGCTAAAATAGAGCATAGATACATTGAAACAAAGCACAGATGCACCAAAAAAGAGCACAAATGCACCAAAACAGAGCACAAATGTGCCAAAACAGAGCACAGATGCACTGAAACAAAGTATAGATGTGCCAAAAAAGAGCACAGATGCACTGAAACAAAGCACAAATGTGTCAAAACAAAGCACAGATGCGTTGAAACAAAGCACAAATGCGTTGAAATAGAGCACAAATGCACTAAAACAAAGCACAAATGTGCCGAAACAAAGCACAAATGTGCTAAAATAGAGCACATATGCACTAAAATGACCAATTGTTTCTCTGAGATGGACATGTTTTGACAGTTTGATAATTTTTAGATGATCTTAATTTGATTTAAATGTAAAAAACATAGCATAGAGTAGTAGATATTCATTTTGTTAATCCTAAAATCTAAACAAAGAGTGTATGTTCTTGATATTTCCACAAGTTTTTCACAAGATAAGAAATTCAAATAGACTCACTCTTAGTTGTCAAATAGGTCATCATAGGAATCACAACCCATATCTTAAAATCACGTTAACTCACACAACCATGTCACCCCCTGGAGGGCACCCGTGTTTTTATTTTTTCTAGGTGCGTACTCAAGGTTATATTTCTCGATCCCTTGAGCAAACAATCTGTGGCGATTATATGGTGAGTGTCTTGGGGGTAGATTCCTCCCTCCCCTTGCATCGTGATTAAAATGATGTTTGGATACTGACACAACTGTCTTTCTACACTATGGTTTGTAGTAAAGGTTTTCATTTGGCATGGTAATAGATAGACTCCCTCAGGAGACCTCCCAATCTTTAGAACAAATATTTTGGGGATGGTTATCTTGCTCACTTCCGTTGAATATGGGTTTCCCCAGAATTCACTTTTGATTATAATGGGTTGGAAAACCTAGCTTTGGTTGTTCTAACTTAGGTCATTCCCATAGGGTGAGTACTTTTTCCCACTATGGCAAGCCTTCTAAGGGATTTAATAAAACATGAAATGCATAAAATGAAAAAGGTAAGTCTGGTGTTTTGGTCACCTAGTAAAGGGGAGAGCATTAACCTATTACCCAACAATCACAACAAACAAGTGGTTAAGTTTTAAATCCAAAAGACAATTTTCTACACTAAGTGAAGATGTTGTTTCACAACAAGCATTGGATTCATTTTAAATAGCATGGAATAAAGTTTGGTGACTATCCTAGGATTGATAAATTCTAGATTTTAAATTTCTATCCTAGGATTGCTTTTTTTTATTTTTAAAATTGAACTTAAATTTGTTGTCTGTAGATGGTGTCGAAATCATAATTTTCTTTTACAACCCCTGTATGCACTAAAACAGGCCACCAATGCACCAAACAAATTAGCAAATGCATTAAATGATCAAGAAGGGATGCACGAAAATAGGTCATTTATGCGCCAAAATAGTCCATGGATGTGCTAAATGATCAAGAAGGGATGCATGAAAATAGGTTGTTTATGCACCAAAACAGTCCATGGATACACTAAAATAGTACATGGATGCGTTGAAATAGTCTGGGGCTGCACTGAAATAGTCTGGGGATACGCTGAAAAGAGGCTCGTATACATTAAAGTGCGACTCCAATTCGTCACTTGTTAGAACAATCTACAATAAAAAGATTAAAAATGGAAGGAAGCCCCATGGTGGCTACCAAAAATGTGTTGTTAGAATATGTGGACTAACTATAAAGTAAACTAACACACCAATAAGACATTATATTGAAAGAAACTAATCTAGAAAACATAAATGCAAACTCTAAACAATTGTAGCTCCTTCAAATTCATCCCATTGTCCTCTATCTCCAAGGATTTGATTAAAGTTGTTGGCTCTCAGTTGTGCAAGCAATAGCTTTTTGAAATGACAACTTAGGAGAATGAGATTGATTGAAAATGCATGTGTATTGTTGATGATTTAAACTATGAACTTTAAATGCTATGATATTGCTGAAATGTTGATATGCTGAATTGAATGCAACTATAGTAACTGTGCATGAAATCTAGGATGAAATCTACTTACGAGAAGGTTGTATTAATAGATTTTTGAAAGGCACGAATCTAGTTGGCAGAGATTGATAGTTGAGATTCAAACTTGTTAGAATGAATGGTGAGAGATGGAGAGGTTGAGAGAAAGGTGGAAGGTTGAGAGGAAAGTGGAAGAATTTTTTCAACCCACAAAACCATCCTCATTCAAAATTGGAGATAAACATGGCATTTATCTCCTCATTTATGAAAATTGGTTGAAAGTTGAGGATAATGCTAACTAGATAAATAAATTTATTTAATTATATTTGACATGTACAAATGGAAGTTTCCAAAATTAAATAAATAATATTTAATTATGTGTAAGAAGTGAAAAAGAAAGGTAATTAAATATTTTACGATATTTAATTAAGTGGGGTGAAAAATATATTTAAATATGAGATGAAATCAGAATATTCCATTATTTTGAATTTAAACATTCAAACTTTAGAAACAAAATGATAATTAAATAAATAAATGATAAAATTTATTTGGTTTAATTAAGAGAAAAGTAGAAATAATTAAATAAACTTATTTATTTAATTAAACTAGAAGAATTGGAAAAATGAACAATATAAATAAATAATTAAATTTATTTATATGTAGATGACTTTAGAATATTAATTAAATAATTCATATTTAATTAATTAAAAGGTTTGAATAACAACGAACATTTTGAGATGTGTACAACTATTTCTAACAATATTAGACAGAAGGAATTGACTCTATATCCACCAACAAAATCTTTTTTAATATCTGATAATAAAATATAGATTGATGATCCTAATTCTCAAGATGAAGAAATAAAGGGCCTTCCAATGATAACCTTGGTAGAGCATGTTGAGGAGTATAAAAATTCTATAGACATAAAAGAGGAAGATCGAGGATGTTTTTGTGATTCTGAAACCCTACCATGTTGTCCTTTAACTAATATCATAGGATCTGATGAAAGTTGGCTACTTCAACAACTTCTACTACATCCTTGTTCTTTGAACAATTTAATTGGTGATCCATTGAATCTTCAGGAAAAAAAAAAAAAAAATTCTAGTGCAATCAAATAAACCTCTACTTATCAATAGTTCCCTAATAGTGAAACAAGAGGAAGGTTTAAAAGGAATTTTGGAGAAACATATAGAAGCCTTCACTTGGGACTATAAAGATATGAGAGGAATCTATATAGACATATGTACACACCACATCTATACTGAGGATGGAGAACCCACAATACAACCTCCGAGAAGAACCAACCCTCCACTAAGAGATTTGGTGAAACTAGAGAGAAAAATTACTCTAGGTAGGATTTATTTATCCTATTTCGAATAACAAATGGGTTTCTCCATTAGTCATTGTACCTAAGAAAATGGGAAATGGAGGGTGTGTGTGGACTATAGAGAACTAAATAAGACTACAAAAAGGGATTATTTTCCATTACCCTTCATAGACCAGGTATTGGACAATTTATCTGGAAGTAGTTATTTTTTCTTTCTTGATGGGTTTAGTGGCTACAACCAGATTTAGGTAGCTTTAGAGGATCAAGATAAAATGAAATTTACATATCCATGGGGTACCTTTTATTATAGGGTTTTACCTTTTGGATTACGTAATTCTCCTACAACCTTTCAACATGTTGGCCTTGTTATTTTCTCATACCTAACAACATGTGTGGAAGTTTATATGGATGATTTCATAGTCCATGGAAAAACTTATGAAGAGTCTGGAAAAATTCCTAAATAAATGTAAAGAACATAGGATTTCTTTAAACCATCAGAATATTTTTTTAATGATGAGGAAAGGAATTGTCTTGGGTCATCATGTATCAAAAGAAGGAATTAAAGTAGACCCAAAGAAATTTGAAATAATTTTACAAATACCCATACCTCATAGTCAAATGGATGTAAGGAGTTTTTTAGGACACTTTGGTTATTACAAAAGGTTTATAGAGGGATTCAGTAAAATTGCAGGTCCAATCTTTACCTTGTTAAAGAAAGACTCTAAATTTTTGTGGACTTCATCATGTCAAGAGTCATTTGATCAAATCAAACAAGCTTTAACAACTTCACCCATTATTGCTGGTCCAGTTTGGTGTGAACCATTTCAAATTACTACAGATGCCTCCAACTTTGCAATAGGAGCAGTTCTTGGGAAGAAAGATGAATCTAGATAAATGCATGCTATATATTATGTAAGAAAAACCTCAATCCAACAGAATTAAATTACACTAATACTGAGAAAAAATTCTTAGCGGTTGTGTTTTCTATAAATAAATTTCCACATTATATCACTTGATATAAGACTTTTGTGCATACTGACCATGCAACTATTCGTTATATTATGAATAAAGCTATTGTGGGAGGATGTATAATTAGATGGTTGTTATTACTACAGAAGTTTGATATAACCATGATTGATAAGTTAGGTAGAGATAATTTTGTAGCTGACTTCCTATCAATAATGGTTTTGTAGGGTAATAATGAACTTATGGAAGATGCATTTCGCAATGAATATCTATTTGAAATATCTATTCAATCACCATGGTTTGCTAATATTGCAAATTACTTAGTAACTCAGAAATGTCCTTATTTTTCAGCAAAAAAAAAAAAAGGTTGATTAGAGAAAGCTCTCGGTTTGAATGGATTAATGGTTGTTTATTTAAAATATGCCCAAATCATGTAATGCAGAGATATGTTCAGGAAACTAATGTATATGATATATTGAGAGAATTTCATGATGAACCAGGAGAAAGACATTACTCCACCATAAGAACGGTGCATAAAATATTTGGAGTGGGCTATTTCTAGCCTACTATGACTAAAGATACATCACATTACATTAGACATTGTGATCAGTGTCAAAGAATGGGGAGACCTACAAGATCAAAAGAGATGCCACTATAGAAACAAGTATCACTTGAGCCATTTGAAAAATGGGGTATTGATTTCGTTGGCCTGATAGATCCTCCATCAAAGGGAAATCATTACATACTCGTATGTACTCATTATGTTACAAGATGGGTGGAAGTCAAAGAATTGTTAGTTGCTAAGGAAGAGAAAGTTGCGGATTTCATATACAAGAAAATTCTACAAAGATATGGAGCATGTAAATCAATCATGTCAGATCAAGGTCCAAAATTCATGTCTTTGATGCTTCAAGCATTCCTAGCTAGATATCAAGTTCAACACAAGAAGTCATCACCCTACCATCCTCAAGAAAATGGATAGGTAGATGTGACTAATAGAGAACTAGAAAATATTCTCACAAAAATAGTCTCATCTAGAAAGAATGACTGGTCTGATAGGTTAACCAGAGCTGTATGGGCATATAATACAACATGGAAGACGACTACTAGATTTTCACCATATGAGCTGGTTTATGGAAAAACACCTATATTTCCTATTGAGTTTGAGTTAGAAACACTTAGAGCAGTTGTAAATGTGGGGATAGATCTTACTGAAGCACAAAAGAATAGAATAATGTAGCTAAATAAGTTGGATGAAATAAGAACAAAAGCTTTGCATTGAACTAAAATCATTCAAGGCTAGAGGAAACAATGGCATCATAAAAATATCCGTAGTAAGCAATTTACTGCAAGTGATTGGGCCTTGTTGTTTGATTCAAGGTTTCAAGAATTTAAAGTGAAAATACACACCAGATGGCTTAGGCCATATGAGATTGCACAAGTATTTGATAATGGAGATGTTCAGTTAATACCAATATATGTAGAAAGAAAAACAATGTTGGTAAATGGGCATGGGCTCAAGCTTTATCATAAACCAAAATCAAAGGAGGTGTTTGCCACAGATCTTCAAGCAAGAATTGAGAATTTAAATAAGGAATATTTTTCTTCTTTAGGTGAAATGGTTAGTCCTTAGATCCATTATAGATGGCCACAAATAAGCAAAGTAAATTGTAAACCAGAAATGATAGTTTACTTTGAAAAAAAAAGAAAAGAAGATAAAATAAATTATCCTCTCATAGGAATAAATATGATTAGTTTTGATAAATCCTGATTAGGAATGATAGCTCATAATAGATCTTGATCATGCTTGATCAAAATGAAATCAAATCATTGATTCTTGATAGTTCATAAATAGCTCCTGATTATGCTTGATCAGAAAGGAATTGAAATGATGTAAATTTTGATCGTCTTCCCATCATGCTTGATTAGAAAAAAATTGAAGAGAATCAAGCTTATAATAGATTTTGATCAATCCTGATTGGAAGAAACTCCAAATGATTTAAGTTTTCATAATAACTCTTGATCACTCCTAATCTCTACTGGTCAGTTGTTCTTGATGAATCAAGGAATTTTTTTTTGAATGATGATTGCAATAATTCATGACAACCTAGAGCATGAAGTGATGATCATGCGCTGTCAGAAGGTTTTAGCTTCATTTATTACTATTTCATTTGTGTAAATGTGCAGCTATAGGGCCATTTCAAAAAATTCAAAATTAATGACATAGAATGTGGAAACAAGTGGGCTCCCACAAGGATTGAGCTCAACATGTCTTACATTAATTAATGTTGATTTTATTAAGATCAATTTCTTGTTGTGGATCACACAGATTAAGTGGGCAAGTACTATCATTATTTTCCATCATTCGAATTGTTCATCATTCACAAGTAAGCATTTATATTGTCATGCATTTTTTGAAGTTTGAAGTACATTAATTATAGTTTATAAAGTTTTCTTAAGGGATTAAATTATGACTATTTGATAAGCCAAATATAATATATTTAAGATGTAAAACCGGATGTAACATTACTTAATTGAGTAATAAATGTGACAAGATGGGTTTTAAAGGCAAAGAGATATGTAGTAATGATGAGATGTACTTTACACGCTTGTGTCAGTATATTGATGAGACAAAATAGGCATACAAGTGCATGTAGTTAATATCACATTCATTGTTATATCATTTTATTCATTTATAAGTAAATTGAATTCTGACATTTCAAAAAAAAGAACAGAATTTCCATTTCTGGAAAATTGATTGTAGACATTGTTGGAAAATCTTTGATTGTTTTGAAATTTCAGTCTTTCAAAAAAAAAGGGATACAAGAGAATGGAAGAATCAAAGGGAATCACATTAGATGTTTAGTCAAGAAAATATTTGTAGTAGGAAGGATGGTTGGATTTCATCCTTAAGTATGAGGGATGCAAATGGGATATAGTGCTGGAGTTTATAAGAAATTTCCAAATCAATTTCATTGTGGTTAGAGGAGAACCCATTGAATTATTCACCCTTGTAATCAGTGCCTTATATGGGATTCTAGTAGAAGGTGATATAATTCAACCTCAGCTATCTAACTTGCAAAAAAAAAATGGAAATCTTTCACATTCCACCAAAACCTTTACCAGTCTTTCATATACACAAAGGAAAGAATAAGGGAATTAAGCAAGGAAGTCTAGAAGAACTCTAAGCATCAATTTCACTCTACATTATGATTTTTTTCACATGCGAAGATCAATTTTCCATAATTTTAGGGTCGTCACTCAAGTTGTTGAATCATATCTAACATGGTGCAGCCAAACTAGAAGTAAGAGTTAATCTACCCACTTTCCTTTTCTCTCAACTTCTTGAAATGGCTATGAAATGCAAAGAAAAAGAAAATAGAGTAACACATCATGGATTAATGCATTTGATAGTTAAAAATCATTTTATGCAGAAACCTAACTAGGAAGAAGAATGGAGAAAATTCTTGCTAAATACTAAGAGGAAAGAGGAAAAACCCAAAAAAATTGAGAGCAGAACACTTAAAATAGAAAAGATAGAGGTTTTGATGAAAAACCTATTTAAACTAGTGGGGAGACCTAAAAAGATAAAAACTAGGAAGTTTTGCTTCGGTGAAGAAAAGAAAGACAGAGGTTTTGACAAAAAACCTAGTGAAACTAGTAGGGAGACCTAGAAGGCAAAAATAAAAAAGATTTATTTCAGCAAAGAAAAGAAAAACAGAGGAACAAGAAGCCTCAGAGGGTTTTGAGACTAAAGGAAAAAGTTCCAAAAAGAAGAAAACTAGAAAATTTGAAAGACTTAAAAGAAAAACAAGGTTGGAAACGCAAAGGATTGAGAAAGAAAAGGTAGAATCTAAAAGGACTCCTCCCACCATCAATCTTGTTGAATCTAGAAAAGAAGAATTTGAAAAAGAAGAGCCTGAAAAAGAAGAGCCTAAAAAGGAGGTATTCGAAGAAAAGGATCATGAAAAGGAAGAGTTAGCAAATGAAGAAGGTGGGTCATAACCTCCAATGAAAATCCAAAATGTAATTCTTCGGAAGAAAATTTGTCTGCTCCTAGTTCCCCTTTTAGGGAATTTGATATTCCAAATATAGAATTTGAATAAGAAGTTAATAATCCAAATATGGAAGTTTAAAAGGAATTTGATATTCCAACTATGGAAATTGAATAGGAAGAGATAGCTTAATAGAGTGAAGTAAAATACATCCAATGTGAAGGGAAGGAGCCCATGGAAGAGGAAGAAACACCATAATATAATGTAAATTTCAAAGAAAAAGAGGAAGAATAGATTTAGGTTGCCTTAGGATATCTAAGTTAGAAGATGAATTGGAAGAGTTTAAAATGCAAAATATAATGTTAGAGTTAAGTTAAAGAAAAAAGATGAGGAAGCATTGAAATTTCAAATAGAAACAAGTGAGTTAAAAGAGAAATTTGAGAAGGAAATTAGTCAATTGTCCTCACAATTGGAGAAAGCAGAAGAAAATTTGACTAAAATAACTATTCAAAATGAACAAAAGGATAATGAGATTCAAAATTCAAAGACAAAACTAGAAATAAGGTCATACTTCTGAGGTAGAAGAAAAATTGCAGCCACTCAATAACATGTTACTGCTTCTGCCTCCACCTAAGGAGGAACAAAAAAAAAAACCTATAGGGCCTAAATACCTTTCTCTAACAACTATGAAGTATAATAAGCTTAATAAAGAACTACAAGAAAAATTGGACAAAGTCACAAAAGAAAAGGAAGAAGCGGAGGAAAGGATAAAAAAGACAATAGATATAGAATTCTCATTAGTTTACACTAGGAAGTCTTTAGAAGTATATGGATTATTTCTTAGAGAGTTTTTTCTGAAATAAAAATCAAATCAAATTGTACTGAAAAGCCCTACTAATTTCTAGATTGATTATGACTCTATGGATTGTTACTTTAATAGTTACCCAAACATCCAGAATCAAATGTGTGAATTTTTCAAAGCATGGATTTCTCATGGGTAATAATGATGATTCACTACTTAATGTCTACATTGGTGAACTCTAGATCAAATCACTTGTTTCATTGTTGAAAAAATAGGTTGAATGGTCAGCTAGAATGGAAGAATATAGGAAAATACAACAAACATATGGATTACCAATGAGGGAAAAATATCCAGAGTCAATATATTACATCAAGAGATTCAGATCCATTGCAAGACTCAATGATGTAACCCCTATCTAAGTCACTAATTTTTTGAAAATTATTGCAACATACCAGGATGTTGAAGGAAGTCTTCCTCCCTTAGCTTTACAAGCATGTGAAGAAAGGTTCATAACACTTTTAGAACCACTAAAGAGAAGGGAGCTAATAAATCCAAACAATATCAAGTGAAGCCTAGTACAGGTAAGACATGTCATGAATTTATTTCATCAGTAGCAAAAATTATGGAATGGGATGAGATTCAAAATTCCTATGATCATCATGCCTACACCAAAGATAAATGCATCTGCACAGATACCAACTGAAGTCCTAAAACATTGGTATGAAAAGCTAGAAAAGGATAATGGTATTTCTCTATCCATAAGAACTATTATGGAATACAGAGGAGGTATTTTTTACTATGACATCTAGATGGAATCACTCAACAAGGGTATTCCTACTCCATCTAATTTATAACCATGAGGACATGGTTAAAATAGGAGGAGGAGAATGATGAGACCTAGTAAAGAGATCATAATTACTAAGTTTATACCATTTTAATACTTTATATTTTAGCTTTAGAACTCATAATGTTTTCCTTTATGTATCCATTTATGAACTTAACGAGGTATAAAGAATTAGAATATGAATGGTCAATATGAATGCTTATTTATGTTAAATGCATGATTGATGTGCTGATTAACCTATGAATGTTTCATAATAAGTGCACCTTTATTATGCAACTGGACTAATATTTATTTCTCAGCTGAATGCTAACTATTTTTTGTTTAAAAGTGATGAATGGCTGAATTGTTTGTGACTCATCCTTAAATGAGTTATTTTTCCACTAATTACCTTTAGACTCATCATTTTGAATTAAGGATCTACCAACTGCAACCATAGTTTCAACATAGCACATCCAGTTCAGAAATCTAGAATTCAATGCCACCTAAAGATAGTTACAAGGTGTTGGTTGTTTTTATTGTAATCATGTTTATCTTCTATTCTACCTATAGAATTTCAAATTCTAATGGAGGGTAGCTCGAAGGACCTTGAGCAACTGATGAGGATTTTAACAATAAACCTCCTACACTTCGGGCTCTACAAAAACCCACGAGGGTGGTCCCTATAACATGTTTATAATCTCTACACCAAACTTATAAATAATCATTAACAATTAATAGATAATCCCATTTAATAGCTCAACAGAATAGGGTAATACTGAATTGAATTGGCTTTTCATAAATAATACCAACTACTTGGAGCATGAGATGATTACAATAATGTCACAACTTAAGATAGTCATTTAATTTGTAGTTTGGTAGAAAGCTCTAAGCAGAGAAAATTAGACACAAAACCTCACAAATACATACAATTTAGACCACTTTCATATACCATTGGGGAGTCAAATTCACAAACATTTAAAATTCCATGATAGGTTCAAACACATAGCATATAAGATCTCTGATAAAAATTGCCTTACAGCATCATAAATTTATATCCTAACCCAATACTCCTTACCAAATCCCTGTATAAACATATCCATCTATAACTCCAATTAAGCATTTTAATTAATTCTTTTAATTAAAGCCAAAATGGAATCCATACACACCACAACAGTGAGATGAATGTGACAACACTTGATTATATTATTCAAAACTATGATATGCTTATATAAAGGAGAGACATGAGTTTGAAATGAATCATTATAACTCAAATGCTAGTAACGTTATGAAACATCAAATCTTCATAAACCCAAAACTCGGCTATAGAAAGATAGAAAACCTAAATTGCATTTACACTAAAGAAATTAAGCTATACATCTTGCTCTGCAACTATGCCTAGACTCAACCTCAAAAATATCTAACTTGCCAACCCTTATTTCTGGCCTTGAAATCCTTATTATAGAGAGTGAAAGAGCAAACAAGCATCGAGCTATAAATATACATGTCACCGATCAACTGGACCACCCTATGACATTTCAAAAATATGAATACAATTGCCAAGTCCCAAAGCATCTTCTTGTTGATCCCACTCATTAGGGGATAGCCATTGCATTGACCAAACCTTAAAACCTGTGACAAAAACCACCATGGAGATAAAATCATAATTATTTATAACCATAACCACTAAGTTGTTAGTTGTCGATAGTTATGACTTACCAACAAGTCATAATCAGAATCATCACAAATCAATTTGATTTGTGCATTAATAACTTCCTTTGCCCTTTCCTACCACTGCTGCAATGTTTTAACATTTCCTTGTGCATCAGTGATGTCTAGAAAAAACGTGTCACTCCATTCATCAAAGCTCTTTACCATCTCCCCAATTCCTCTACTCAAATCATTAGGTAGGGCTTGGAATCCCTTCAATGATTTCACAAAATTTTGAGTAGGCTTTAATGATTGGGGTCTATTGTCTGAATCAAACCTAGAGGCCTTAAACATAATATCTAAGTTATTGGGCCTAGGGATCCACTTCTCAGCTAGAGGAAAAACTATTTCCCAGTCCCTTTTATATTTTTTATTCTATCCAAAAATAAAAAATACAAAGAATGTACAGATGGTAATCTACCATCCACCCTCTCATTTAAATTCCTCAAAATTATGTCTACCACCTCATTTTTTTTGGTAGTAGCACCATCCTCACTTGCCTTTAAGATAGCCTATAATTCCATGATCGTATTCAACATTTGCTTCTTGGTGGGATCCATAGAATACTCAACTTCTTCTTCGACTGGCCTTGGTGTAGGATTGAGAGCAGGTGTCTAGATGGGGGATCCTAGAGTATAAAAAATTGGACTAGTAGGGTGGATTGATCCTTAAGTAGGAGGTAATGCCCTGATAGAAGGAGCACTGGAGGATTCTCTTGCCTATCCATATTTTAATATATCTACTTCATATTGTAGCTCAACATTTCTTTGTTGCATCCCACTATACTCCCCAATTATTATGTTATACTTCTCCATTAGAATCATCTTTTCAACCTCTTCTCTTTTAGCTATCTTCTAGGCCAATTTGGCCACATTTATTGTCAAGATTGTAGCTTCTATTGTTGAAGTTTTAGAATCTCTCTTGATAATTGGCCCTCCCCTTTGGTTTGGACTAATATCAGCTACATTAGGTTTTGTTCCCTAGGGTGCCAATGCCCATATAGCTAGAGTTTCATACTCCTCACTAAAGGCAGAATCATGCAAAGCTTCCCTAACCTCTTCCTCATAATTTTGCATAGGATTCTTGGATTGTAGGATAGCATTGAATTATATAGCATCGGCTCTGTCCCACTCAGGAAAAATTAAGACAACAACCTGAGTTACAAATATCCTACCTTCCTCAGGGGTGATATTCTTGAATTCCTCCATTAGTTCGGCCTTGACCTTATCATCATTCTCCTGCTTAGACCTGACAGATCTTGACTCTCTAGTTCTCTTGCACGTATCTTGGTATTCTTCTAGTTTCATCCTCCAAATTAGCTACAAGAAAATAGGAGTCTTTACAAAGGCATCATCATCTAAGAATGCCTTGCATTCCTCCATCCTAGCATCTTGTACACACTGCCACTTGATATCCATATCAGATAACACCAATTGTGTTGATCTAGGAGGAGAAGGGATACCAACCTGCATTTCTTGATCGGTCACAATTATTTCATCGATCAGAGTCTCCTATGATTCCTCAATCCTTTGCCTCTTAGGGCTTGGCTCTGATGGTAGCAGTGCAAGATCACTTCTTGGTGGTGAATCTAAATCCACAATCCTTATCCCTCCAGGTAGTCTAATCCTTTAACCTAGTTGTGATGAGGATTACATTATTTCTTTTCCCTTCTTATCCCCCTCATCCCCCTCACTTCTATCATTCCTCTTTCTCTTAAATAGATATTTTTCAACTTAGGGCAGATAGGTTGGCCTCATTTCCTTGGGCCTCACCTTTGGTCTCTGAATTCCAAGATCCATTTCTAAGTTGATCTTCTTGGTCCTCAATGTTCCCATGATTTCTTAAAATTTTCCAACAAGAAAGAAATTCTCTTGTAGAATGTAGTAAAATCCATTAATGGATCATATTTTGGATCCATTTTATGCACAATGGCTAGCAACTTCTCATAGGCATTCCATTTCTCCTTATTCAATTCCTACCTATTTAAGTCAAATTCATTCCTGATTAGGTCCTTAGGAAAGTTGAATTCATGTACAAATTTTCCACCTTTAATTCATTGCCTGAATAATGCAAACAATCCCTCGGGGTCATGTTGCCTCCTAGATCCACTCTTCAAATGATAGTTATCAAAAAAAATTCCAAAGTGGACCCATCCTTCCTTGAAAAAGACAAATCTAAAATAACAGTATAATCAGGGAACAAAGTCCCCTTTCTTCTCCCTATCAGGTTTTCTTCATGAATACAACCTAGATGCCACATGACCTCGACAAATCCCATCCTTGAAGGTACATTATATGGGATAATGTGAGAGGATCCCTGGAAACTAAACACCCTTAGGATAGTGCTCACAGGGTGTAAGATGGTATCACCCCAATTGTGGTAGACCTTTAAAATAGGCTTTCTCACCTTCCGTCAGAGGAAGTCATGCAAATCCTCAGGAACTCTTGGCACATTCACCACCAATTGAGTCGTGAGTCTAGAGGCAAAGCAGTTATCAAGCTGCACAAAGCTGGCACCTCCCTTGCTGTAAGACAAATGTGCACTCCACATTTGTACCGGTAACCTTTCTCCATTCATCTCTTGCCTTAACTCCATATTCTCTAAGAATAATTCGACATTCTTGTATAGGAACATATGCATTAATAGGGAGTACCAAAATAAAGGAGTGCTAACATCCCCCACAAGAAACTTCAGCAAACCATCATGTATGTTTTCTCCCAGAAAGGATGCATAATCATTCACCATGGAGAAGTTGGGATGCTGAATTTTAATCCCCATAAACATGTATGCAATGGGCATTACTGTATTTGGGTTGAAACCCAAAATCTAGCATAATGAATAAAATGTTGCCAAAAAGTGATTGGCAAAATTCAGCCTGAAAGGCTTCTAGTCATTTGGGCTGATGATAATTGTTGAACTGCCTGCCGTGGCTAGATGGGGAGGAAGTAACTTTGATCTTGCATATTCTTGCTTCATCTCCTCAAAATCAATTTGGACCAAAAATAAGTTATGCTCACTCAAGTAAAATACCTAATGGATCTCAATTGCATTTATGTTTAGCATAATCCCACCATCATTATCTCTAATTACCCTTGTAACTGGGTCATAATGTGTCGCCACTATTCTAAGTAGGTCCATGTCAAGAAACACATTCGACATTGCTAGTTTCCCCATGTCATATCTCGAACTATTTGAAAATGGGTGAGGTAGTTTCTTTGTCCATACCAAAGTCTAAACAGTTTGAGACCTGTCATTGGAACCCTCGCATCTGCAATATTATAGTATTTTCATACTAGTCCCTCACCTATGGTTTTTCCATTCATTAAAATCAAACCCCTCCTTCTATCATTTGTTGATAATGGGAGTTGATCCAAAAAGTCATCATATAAATTTCTTTGCATGTAATAAATATGGCCAGAATGCTGCTTAGGTGGTGCCATCTCAAACAACTAGGGATTTCTTATAATTCAAATTCTGGAATAAACTAAGACTACCTAGAAAGAGAAATTACAACACACTTATGCAATTTCTAACAAATCAAATGAATTAGTAACCCTATATCAAAAATCAACAACCTCCTGACTAGTACACCACAACCTTTCACAAGAATTATTGTCAAATTCAAATAGTGATACAAAAAATAACTCACGGGATTCTGCGCCTTGCAGAGAACCAAACTTTCACTGTGATTGCTCGAAAAACTTTGAATTCTTTTGTGGTGAAGATAGAATGAAATAAAATCCTTTATGTCAATTGAAATTTTCCAGTAGATGCCTCATCCGCCATTAAATCCATTTGCATGTCCTGCCAATGAATCCAATCACATTTGATGTGAATTTGAACCTCATTCGTTGATCTTTCATTTTGTTAGATCATCAAATGACCACCTTCAAAAATCTGATGTAACCTCCATGTTAGCATTGAGGGCCCATCAAAATACACAACTTCAAAGGGATACACATGGCACCCGCCCGTGATATCGTAATCATTAAACACCCTGCATCTTTGGATCATGCGATGGTGGGCAACCATTGATCCCCATCATCAATGATCATGTTCGCCCAAAGCAGTCAGCAGTGCCAAATATAACCATCTAGCAACTTTTCATCAAGATTAAAACATCGCCGTCGATCTCGAGCGTGTGCATCTCATAGTTCTTGCATTTTTGGGGCTAAAGTAGGATTAATAGGTCTTTTATTTTTCCTAAAAGGCTTAGCATCACTACTTAATGGAATTTCTTGTTGAAACAAATCCTACCTATAAGCCTTAAGATCATCATAAGACTGGGAAAATACATGTCTGAATTTTCTTAATAAATCAATTAACATCTTTCTCACCTTTGGTGATAATTTCTTTCCAATGTACACCTTTTTTTGGTGATGCATCTATTCCAAGGTTTATTTCCTCCAAGTCATTAGGATGGGAAACAACACAATTAGTTTTGGTCTTGTCCTAATTTTCAAACACTCTTTCAAGAACAACTAAACCTTTAGGAATTGTGTTGGTCTTTAAATGAATAACTTCGTTCCTAAACACAATATCCTTACCATCAATTTTCTCAACAAAAGATCCAAAATCAATTTCTTGACTTTTATATGCATCCACACAACTTAAGAATATCAATATGTCATCATCACTATCAAAAACTTGCCAGTTCTTGATATTATGAGGAATAGATGGTCTGGTTTGCACTTCAACCTTTGAAATCCTAGCATAAGTCATGTTATCTGGTCTCAATGCAATATTTTCTAGCAATTATGCCACCTTATTGTGGCCTCTCTCCATCCAATTTATACCAAAAGCATCAAAGTTTTCTAATTCATCATAAACAACATTTCTATATTATTTCAACCTTTTATTCTTTGACACATATATGGACCTAACCTGGGAAATCACAAGCTCAGAATCTCCAATTACCTTGAGCTTCTTGGTCCCATGTTTTTGAGCCAATCCAAGCCCTAATAACAAGGCTTCATACTCACCCACATTGTTAGTGTACTCAAATAATAGAGTGAAAGAGAACCTAAATGTTTTTCCACTCAAAGACCTTAGAAACACACCTGCACCAGATCCTTCCTTTGAACTTGCACCATCAAAATACATAGTTCAAAAATCATTAGATTCAGACATATGTTCCACTTCGGTATCAATTGGTGCAATAACTTTATCACAACCACTAGGGGGGTCCTCAACCCTAAACTCATTTATGCCACAGTCAGTAAAGCATGTCAAATTCTCAGCTGGACCATGTTCAATCATATGAGGAACCTTGGACTCTATTTCAATCTTGACATCCTTTCCATCAATGTAAAAAATAGCAAATTACAAATCACATTGCATGTTATCTCCCATTGATGCACTCCACTTCCTAGACAAGAGCATCCCAAAATGAGGAGGGATGTCTACAACTAGAATAGTCATAGCCAAAACCTTATCAGGGTATTGGGTCAATTTATAAGGCAATGCTTTTATAGTTCCAACAATTGGCACTTCTCTTGAATCTAATGCATAGCATTTACCCTGAGTAGTATCTATTGTGAAACCCATTTCTTCCATAATTTTGATTGGCATAACATTATTTGATGCCCTTGAGTCTATCATACAATTTCTCAGAGTCTTCCCATTTATATCAACACTTGGGAAAAAAGGAGTTACGTTCTCAAGGAACATATTGATAGAATTCCCTAGATACATAGGGGGGATTTGTGTCACAATTCCCTCCACTTCTTTCTCTTTTATTTCTTCCTTTTCCTTGGCTTCTTTATAATCTCCTTATTCAATTTTACTACTAGGAATTCTAGTAATCAAGGCTATTATTTTTTCTTTATGCTCATCTATTCTCATCATCTCTAGCAAAGGTATAGTAACTTTAACTAGGAAAATACTTGAAAAATTTCTAAGGGTGTGTACTTAGGCAAGTTAGGAATCATACCTTCATTAGTTTCCTTTTCTCCAATTTATGTTTTCCTTCAAGCTTCATTTTCTTTTCTTCTGGATTAGATTCAACAAACTTTCTAATCACTTTGGTCTTTACCAACAAAGGAGTAACATCTTCACCAGGATTTTGGATCTCAATCCTTTTTGCCCATATCTTGTCATTCTTGACTTCCTTGATCTTGACAACATCATTTTTTCTATCTTCTTTAACACCCTTGTTTTTGTCTTTTTGTTCCTTAATGAAAAGGCCAGTAGGCTTGCCCTACTCACCACCCATAATTCTATTTCTTAGCTGTAATGTACTTCTCATCTAAGTAGCCATGTCTTTAGTCAACCAAAAAATCTCATCTTCTAATGGTCTCCTTAGAGACACTGGGTCTTCAGCCTGCTCCATATTGCAGGCATGATTATCAAACTCACCTTCCTCATAAGAAAAGACTTGTTGATGGTAGATTTCACTTCTTTGTCATTGATTATTTACATAAATTTCTTGTAATTCTTCATCATAAGAACACATAGCTTCATCAATATATGACCAGGCCATACAACAATCAACATCATTCTGCTCAAAATCAGTGGTCTGCTCATGAGTGTCTTCTTCTTTTCCTTCAACAGCAAGAAATTGGGCAACACCACAATAATTCTGATCATGTGGATGTTTACATACATCACACCATGGTCTATCTTATACCAAATTTACAAAATTCTTATGTAAAGGATCTGGTGTCTGTTGATCAGTTTTAGGCTTTTGAGCTGGTAGTATTGGTTTTCCATCCTTCCAATTTGTATTGTAGGGATAATTTTGCAATCTAGGAAGTTTTTCATTTTTATTATATTGTCGCTTATCATTTCCAAGACCCTTTTCTTTCTTAGCAATAGTATATTTAATATCCTTCAAGGTGCTAAGGACCTTATCCCATTTTTCATCATCCTTAGGGCCTATAATAGAGACTTTCTCAGTTTTATCCCTAGGGTTATTCAAAAGATTAGGCTCTTCCCTCCTACCAGATCTTCCTAAATCTCTCCTATTTCTTTCAATATTAATAGCTACTCTAAGAGAATCCCTCATCGTTCAAGGGTCTGTATCTCTAAGGAGATATGCCATTTTAGCATCAAAAGAATTGAAATAAGTAGTTAAACAAACATTCTCACCAAGTCTCATCACTTGAAACAACTTGTACATTGCCTTTTGAAATCTCAAGTTGAACTCTATTGTAGGCTCATTAACTGACTTTTTAATGGTATTTTATTCATTTAACATGAAACTAGCATTAGTCTTATCGCCATATTGTTCTTTGAAGCACTTTTGAAACTCTTCCCATGAACCAATACTAGAATTTTCTAGACCCCTATACCAATCCTTGCATCTTCTATTAAAGATTGAACAAACATATTCATTACTACATCCTCATGTTCTACTTCATAATCATTCAACATATCCATGAAGGCTTTCAAATTTTCCTCAGCTGAAAAAACATTATTCCCAATGAACTTATTCATCTTTTCTCTTAACTCATCTGGGATAGGATTTGGGTAACCTGGAATAGCATCAAAAAATAGTTTCCTATATATTTATAATTATATAGGTCTCCTCTAAAATAATTCATAAATTTTATGAGAGTCATCCCTAGACCTTGTAGTCTAAGTTTTAGGACCATCCTGGTGTAGATGTACAAACTTGGTTGTCTGAACCTTAAGACTAGAATTATTTGTGGTGTTCTCCAGACCGGTTTTAAGATTATTCTTCACAACATCTCACTGACCTAATGAAGTTGTAGCTTGTGCAACTTCATCCACACTTGACATTCTTAGGAAAATTATTTTCCTTCACTTTTTTGCATTTGCAACCTCAATTTCAGTCCTCTCTAGTTCTTCTGCTAGAGCTTCCCCTTCCCTCCTAACCTTGTCCAAGGCAGTTTCTATTTGTGATGACACATGTGGAAGGGGATCTTTCTTGGGTTTGTGAGAAACCACCCTTTCATCTATCTTGATCCCTTCAGCCTTCTTTTCTCCCTTGTCCAAAATATTTTTAGGATATGGATTACTTGATTGTGACTTAATAGGGTTCAAGGATTTTGGTTTGTAGGCTTTGATTTGACCTCAGATTGGCCTACAGGACTCACTTTAGACACTGAGTTCACCTCTTTATAATTTTTTTTTTTGTACAATAGAACCTTCCTCTTTTGGTTTAGGCCTGCTTTGGTTCAGGAGTTGCATGGTTGCCAATTTTCTAATTAATCTATCCCTTTCAATAACAGCATGCATCAGTTTTGTTTCCTTTCCCTTTTTTATCCTAAGCTCAACTTTATTTTGGATTTATCGTCTTAAAGAACTAATATCCCCAAAAACATCTTCAGGGTCAGACAAATTCATGTCAGAACTTGATGTTTCACTTAATTCTACTAGGTTTGCTTCTTCTTGCCTAAATAATAAAGGGGTTCCATCATCCTTAGCAAGAGAAGGAGGCACATCACTGGTGCATTCTCTATGATGGATTCAACTTCTACTCCTAATTCTTCTCTTAGTATATTGGATGCTAACAAGCCCTTTATTATGACAAGCTACATCCTCTTGAACAGGTGTATTAAATAATGCATAAAAAAATCCACAACTATCTGACTCAAAATGTCTAGATACATCTTCAAAAGTCTCAGGGATAGGATGTAGAGATTTACTTTTACATTGGAGTACATGATTCTTTGACGCGGGAGCAACATTGCTAATTTTTGGTTTCTTCTTTGTCCAGTCCTTCTACTTCATCTTAGGAAGTTCACCTTCCAATTTTTGTTTCGGGTGATTCTTTACAAATGACCTGGTGTTATTCATATTTCCTTGCTTGTCCAAAAATATTTCTAATTCGTATGGTATTTTTAAATGAAATGTACACTGGTGTAGAGACTTCAAAGTCTCCACCCAATTATTTTGGGAAAACCAACTATTCAGGAACACTTGGTAAGAAATTAAAGACCTTTAGAACCTTCTCATACTGACAATGTACGAATTCCCTTAAGGAGACATTCACAAATTTTGGACAACAGACAAATTAGATAACAGAAAAGAAAAGCCACAAGCTCAACCTTCAAATCATAGAAAGACTATGATAACTTTGAAAAATGGATAACCGACCCAGTGGAAAAAATATTCAAACTAAGTCCCCAGTAGAGTTGCCATTTTGTTGGTTGTTTTTAATGTAACTAGGTTTATCTTCTATACTACCTATATAATTTCCAATTCTAATCAAGTGTAGATCGAAGGACCTGGACCAACTGATGAAGATTTTAACAATAAACCTCCTACACTTCAGGCTCTGCAAAACCTAGGAGGGTGGTCCCTATAATGTGTTTATAATCTCTACACCGAACTTATAAAAAATCATTAACATTTAATAGATAATACCATTTAATAGCTCAACATAATAGGGTAATAATGAATTGAATTGTCTTTTCATCAATAATACCAACTACTTGGAGCATGAGATGATTACAATAATATATCACAACTTAAGATAGTCATTTAATTTATACTTAGGTAGCAAGCTCTAAGCAAAGAAAAACAGACACAAAACCTCACAAATAAATACAATCTAGACCAGTGCCATATACCATTGGGGAGTCAAATTCATAAACATTTAAAACTCCATGATAGGTTCAAATGCATAGCATATAAGATATCTGATAACAATTTCCTTACAACATCATCAATTTATATCCTAACCCAATACTCCTTACCAAATCCATTTATAAACATATCCATCTCTAACTCCAATTAAGCATTTTAATTGAATTAAAGCCAAAATGGAAGCCATACACACCACAATAGTGAGATGAATGTGACAACCCTTGATTATATTATTCAAAATTATGATATGCTTATACAAAGGAGAGACATGAGTTTGAAATGAATCATTATAACTCAAATTCTAGTACAATTATGAAAAATCAAATCTTCATAAACCCAAAACCCGGCTATAGAAAGGAACAAAACCTAAATTGCATCTACATTGAAGCAATCAAGCTATATAACTTGCTCTGCAACTATGCCTAGACTCGACCTCAAAAATATCTAACTTGTCGACCCTTATTTCTAGCCATGAAATCCTTCTTATAGATAATGAAGGAGAAAAAAAGCATCGGGCCAGAAATATATACATGTCACCGATCGATTGGACCACCCTATGAAATTTTAGAAATATGATTACAATTTCCAAGTCCTAGAGCATCTTATTGTTGATCCCACTCATTAGGGGATAGCCACTGCATTGGCCAAACCTTAAAACCTACGCAAAAAACCACCATGGAGACAAAATCATAAGTAGTTATAACCATAACCGCTAAGCTTTTAGTTGTCGGTAGTAAACACCACTTTACTCCTCGGTTAAGTACTTGTCCACCCATTTTTGATACTCTTCATCCATTGTCCTGTTAAAATTGACCACCTCATTCACCTTAATATTATGAGGCGTATACTTCACTGCAAATGGTTTTGGCCTCTCATTCAGAAGACTCTAAGAATGTGTTGGTATTAATTATTTTGTCCATGCTACTTACCAACAAGTCATAATCAGAATCATCAAAAATCAATTTGATTTGTGCATTAATAACTTCCTCTGCCCTTTCCTACCACTGCTGCAATGTTTTAAAATTTCCTTGTGCATCAGTGATGTCTGGAAAAATGTGTCACTCCATTCATCAAAGCTCTTTACCATCTCCCCAATTCCTCTACTCAAATCATCAGGTAGGGCCTGGAATCCCTTCAATGATTTCACAAAATTTTGAGTAGGCTTTAATGACTGGGGTCTATTGTTTGAATCAAACCTAGAGGCCTTAAACATAAAATCTAAGTTATTGGGCCTAGGGATCCACTTCTCAGCTAGAGGAAAAACTATTTCCTAGTCCCTCTTTATATTTTTTATTCCATCCAAAAATAAAGAATACAAAGAATGTACAGATGGTAATCTACCATCCACCCTCTCATTTAAATTCCTCAAAACTGTGTCTACCACCTCATTTTTTTTGTAGTAGCACCATCCTCACTTTCCTTTAAGATAGCCTATAATTCCATGATCGTATTCAACATTTGCTTCTTGGTGGGATCCATAGAATACTCAACTTCTTCTTCGACTGGCCTTGGTGTAGGACTGAGAGTAGGTGTCTAGATGGGGGATCCTGGAGTAGAAACAATTGGAGTAGTAGGGGATTGATCCTTAAGTAGGATGTAATTCCCCGATAGTAGGAGCATTGGAGGATTCTCCTATCTATCCATATTTCAATCTATCTACTTCAGGTTGCATCTCAACATTGCTTTGCTGCATCCTACTATACTCCCCAATTATTATGTTGTACTTCTCCATCAGACTAATCTTTTCAGCCTCTTCTCTTTTGGCTGTCTTCTGGGCCAATTTGGCCACATTTACCATTAGGCTTGTAGCTTATGTTGTTTAATTTTTTAAATCTCTCTTGATAATTAGCCCTCCCCTTAGGTTTGGACTAATATAAGCTACATTAGGTTTTCTTCCCTAGGGTGCCAATGCCCATACAGCTAGAGTTTCATACTCCTCACTGAAGGCAGAATCATGTAAAGCTTCCTTAACCTCTTCCTCACTTTTTTGCATAGGATTCTTGGACTGTAGGATAACATTAGATTCTAGAGCATCAGCTATATCCCACTCAAGAAAAATTAGGACACTAGCCTGAGTCACAAGTCTTCTAGCTTCCTTAGGGGTGATGCTATTGAATTCCTCCATGAGTTTGGCATTGACCTCATCATAATTATCCTACTCAGACCTATTAGGTCTTGAATCTCTCCCTCTCTTGCACTTATCCTGGTATTCTTATAGTTTCATCGTCCAAATCATATGCAAGAAATAGGAGTCGTTACAAAGGCATCATCACCTAACAATGCCTTGCAGGCCTCCATCCTACCATCTTGTACACACTGCCCCTTGATATCCATATCAGATAACACCAATTGTGTTGATCTAGGAGGTGAAGAGATACCAACCTACATTTCTTGATCGGTCACAATTATTTCATCCATCAGAGCCTCCTATGACTCCTCAATCCTTTGCCTCTTAGGGCTTGGCTCTAACGGTAGCACTACAAGATCACTTCTTGGTGGTGAATCTAAATCCATAATATTTATCCGTCCAGGTACTCTAATCCTTAGAACTGGTTGTGATGAGGTTTACATTATTTCTTTTCCCTTCTTGTCCCCCTCATCCTCCTCACTGCTATCATTCCTCTTTCTCTTGTATAGAGGTTTGTCAACTAGGGGCTAATAGGTTGGCCTTGTTTCCTCAAGCCTCACCTTTGGTCTCTGAATTCCAAAATCCATTTCCAAGTTGACCTTCTTGGTCCTTAAGGTTCCCATGATTTCTTTAAAATTGTCCAACCAGAAAGAAATTCTCTTGTAGAATGGAGTAAACTCCATTAATGGATCATATTTTGGATCCATTTTATGCACCATGGCTAGCAGCTTCTCATAGGAAATCCATTTCTCCTTATTCAATTCTTGCCTATTTAAGTCAAATTAATTCTTGATTAGGTCCTGAGGAAAGTTGAATTCATGTACAAATTTGCCACCTTTAATTTGTTGCCCGAATAATGCAAAGAATCCCTCAGGTTCATGTTGCCTCCTAGATCCACTTTTAAAATGATAGTTATCAATAAACTTTCCAAAGTGGACCCATCCTCCCTTGGAAAAGACAAAATCATAAATAACACTATAATCAAGGATCGAAGTCCCCTTTCCTCTCCTTGTCAGGTTGTCTTCATGAATACAACCTAGCTGCCACATCACCTACACAAATCCCATCCTTGATGGTATGTCATATGGGAGAATGTGAGGTGCTCCATGGAAACCAAACACCCTTAGGATAGTGCTCACGAGGTACAAGATGGTATCACCCCAATTGTGGTAGACCTTTAAATCAGGCTTCCTCACCTTTGGTTGGAGGAATTCATGCAAATCCTCAACAAATCTTGGCACATTCACCACCAACCGAGCCCTGAGTCTAGAAGCAAAGCAATTATCAAACTACACAAAGCTGGCACCTCCCTTGTTGTAAGACAAATCTGCACTCCACATTTGTATCATTAACCTTTCTCCATTCACCATTTTCCTTAACTCCACCTTCTCTGAGAAGAAGTTGGCATTCTTGTATAGGAACATATGCATTAATAAGGAGTACCAAAAGAAAGGAGTGTTGACATCCCCAACAAGAAAATTCAGCAAACCATCATGTATCTTTTCTGCCAGAAACGATGCATCGTCATACACCATGGAGAATTTGGGATGCTGAATTTGAATCCCCATAAACATGTATGCAATGGGCATTACTATATTTGGGCTGAAACCCAAAATCTGGCATAATGAATAAAATGTTGCCAAAAAGTGATTGGCAAAATAGCTCAACCCGAAAGGCTCCCGATCATTTGGGCTGATGATAATTGTTTTACTGCTTGCCCTGGCCAGGTGGGGAGGAAGTAACTTTGACATGAGAAGCGGCTTTGATCTTGTATATTCTTGCTTCATCTCCTCAAAATCAATTTGGACCAAAAATGAGCTATGCTCACTCAAGTCAAAAACCTACTGGATCTCAAATGCATTTATGTTCAGTAGAATCCCACCATCATTATCTCTAATTACCCTTGTAACTAGGTCATAATGTGTTGCCACTGCTCTGAGTAGGTCCACTTCAGGAAACACATTCGATATAGCTAGTTTATGCATGTCGTATCTCCAACCATTTGAAAAAGGGTGAGGTAGGTGTATTTTCCCATACCAAAGTCTAACCATTTCGAGGCCTATCATTGGAACCCTAGCATTTGCAATATTATAGTCTTTGCATACTAGTCCCTCTCCTAGGGTTTTCCCATTCATTAAAATTAAACCCCTACTTCTGTCATTTGTTGATAATGGGAGTTCATCCAAAAACTCATCATATAATTTTTTTTTCATGTAATCAATATGGCCAGAATGTTGCTTCAGTGGTGCCATCTCAAACAACTAGGAATTTCTTATAATTCAAATTATTGAATAAACTAAGGCTACTCAGAAAGGGAAATTAGAATACACTTATGCAATTTATAACAATTCAAATGAACCAGTAACCCTATATCAACAATCAAGAACCTCCTAAAAAGTACACCACAACCTTTCACAAGAATTGTAGTCAAATTAAAATAGTGATACATAAAATAACTCATGGGATTTTGTACCTTGCAGAGAACCAAAATTTTGTTTTGATTGCTCAAAAAACTTTATCTCTGGCTCTGAATCGCTTTGAAAACACTTGAATTCTTTTGTGGTGAAGGTATAATGAACTCAAGTCCTTTATGTCGATTGAAATTTTCCAATAGATGTCTCATCTACCATTAAAGCCATTTGCATGCCACGCCAATGGCTCCAATCACATTTCATGCAAATTTAAACCTTAGTCGTCGATCTTTCATTTTGTCAGATCATCAAATGACCACCTTCAAATAGGCTTATGTAACCTCCATGTCAGCGTCGAGGGCCCACCACAATATGCAGCTTCAAAGGGATACATGTGGCACTCGCCTATGATATCGCAATCACTAAACACCTTGCATCTTTGGATCACACGATGGTGGGAAACTGTTGATCCCCATCATTGATGATTGTGTTCACCCACAATAGTCAGAAGTGCCAAATATAATTGTCGAGAAAATTTTCATCAAGATTAAAACATCGTCGTCGATCTTGAGTGTATGCGTCTCACAATTCTTTTAGTAACCCACAATTTAACATATTAAAACTCGATAAAAATATTAAACATTTGATTAATCATGTTTCGGCATTGGTAGCTAAGACACATGGTGCCTGCATGTGATATCACAATCAGTTGAAGCCCAGTGGTGACATCATCACAAGATCGCAGGGAATGGTCAGGATCAACCATTGGATGATCAACGGTCATTAAAATACTTTCTCTACAAAATAAGATAATTATTAAAAAGGGGAAAGGGGGCATCGTCTAGGGCGATGATAAATGATGGCATAAAGTTGTTCTTAAAACATGGAGCATGGGCCGGTCTAAACTTAGGAAATAATAAAGTCGAGGTAAATTTTTTATCACAATTTATTAAAAGGGGCCCAGTCTAGACGAGTTAATGGGACATAAGTCATTTTAAAACCTCTCTCAAAAAGGTAACAACAAAATAGATCCAACCTAGGGTTTAAGATAGAAAAAAAGGATTTCATGAAGGCAAAACTAAAACCCCAATCCCAAGCTTCTCCAAAAAAGCAAGACAGACCAGTAATGTGGCAAAAAAATTAATGGAACACAGAGGATGAAATTTGAAGCTCCATCACAAGGATCACACAAATTATTTTCCTACACACCAAGATATCTCTTAGACTAGGATTAAATTAATTTCCCACTTGTCTTTATTTTTTGAAATAAATTTGGATATTTATATCCAGACCCAATATAGTTGGATGTTAGATTGTATTATTTTTGAACTTGCTCATGTAATTATTTTTTTTTGTTTTAAGTAAGAATCATTTTCTTTATAATTCATCCCTATCTAGGCATATTCTATGGAAATAAAAAGAATTTGATCTCAACATTGCGCTAAATTTTTCTAGAAGTATAACAATCCACTTTTAGAAGGAAGGTGATCCTTTTAGTTGTTAAGTTTATTTTTTACTGCTATGTTCTATTTTTTGTTCTATCTTAAGATTAGAGTCATTTCATGTGTTGTGTGTTTAAAATAATCTTAAATCAGAGTTACATTTTACTATCTATGCCTTCCATCAGTTTATTTCTTAAGTTACAAGTCATTTGCAGATCTGAAATAGTCTAAATCATCATCTTAATGGATTTTCTGCAAAGAGGAAGGATTACTTGTCAATTTAGTAAAGTGAGGAATGGAATAGTTTGTTTCTAAAACAAGAAATTAAGTTTTAAATAGATTTCAAGATTCAGCAGAGTAGATAAAGTTAATCTTCCATTCTTTCATAAATCTAAATTGCCTTGAAACGAAACCTCTTTGTTTAAATTCCATTTTGAAGATTATTTAGAATAGATCAAGAAATAGTAGGGTAGTATATAATCACCTCTAATTAAATATTTATATCATAAAAATTATCTTGAAAGAGAAAAAATATCTCCAAAATGCTCTTAATCGAGTTGAAACCAATAACCCCTCCCCAAAAAAAAAACCGATCAAAATCTTACCTCAAATAGCTTTAGACACCCATGGGTTGAAATTCAAGAGACTAAATGAGTAGGAATTGTGACAACATAGACATATTACCATTAGTAACATGGGTCTTCCTGCTGTTATGTCTGATTTATATTCCTCTTTCTCTAAAATGATTGATGCAATGAGAAAATGGCAAGGTGTTTTGTTCTTCTAAAATATGAAGGTTCTTAGAATTCTTATGATGTTAGTTTTTTCACCTTTGATGTATGTGAGAGTAGGTTGAAGGACTGGTTCTAATGGTATTTTTAGATGGTTGTTGTGAAGCTCAAGACCCTAGGGTTTGAGTGTTGTTTTAGAATGATACTAGTTTTCAAAAATCAAAATGTTGAAGAACTAGGGTCGATATTCCAATTTATTTTCTAGAGGATATGTTGTGGGAAAGGTTACTTGTACTATTTGCAAGTCCCAAGTAACTATTGATATCATAGATGTCTGAATGGAGGAATGATCCCAATAATTTGTTTAATTTTGATTTCTAATAAGTTGGATGGAAATAATGGATGAGGTACTATGTGACCTTTTGGTTTCCAAATTGTTTGGTTTAAAAAATGATCCTATAAAAAACTCTCAACTTTCTTTGTGATTGGTATATGCCAAGTGATAAAACAACACTTAGACTAACTCATCAAACATGGACTTATGTGACCTTCATGCCTATAGTTTAAGTTGTGAAATCACAACTACCAAGCCATAGTTCTCAAATGTTTACTTTGATTAATGTAACCTAAAATGAAAGCCAAAATATTCAGAAACCTTTAAGGAAAAATCCTTTCAAGGATTGCAAACACAAGGCTTCTTTCACAAGTATTCACTAAGTCAAAGGGTTTGTGATTCAACCATCTCATTCAGTGTTTATTTGAATGTGTTATTTTTATTTAAATCAACCAAAAAATTTGATGTCAATTTTTTTTAATGTAATTGGAAAGTAAAACATAAACAAACATTTACAACCATAGTGGATAGAAACCATTCTTTTAGGTAGGCTTGCCTCATTCTCTAAAGAGATGATTTTACATGCAACTTATTGTGTGAGCCTATAGTCAAACATTGAAAGTAACTTCTCAGAAGTAAATTTTGATGCACCAATTTCAAAGAATGTTTTTGGATAATAGGGGGGCTTCTAAACAATTTGGTTCTTAGTCATAACTGTGAACCCAAAAATTTGACTCACCCGCTAGCCACTTAAGGCTCTTTAACCATTCTGGTTCCACTTAAGGCGTGGGATTAGGTGTAGTCTATTGTCAAAATAACTTGAATCTAATTTCTTATGATTTCACACACCTTTGATATAGCCCACCAATAAATGTGCTTTGAGACCTTGCAATGAGTTCTCGAACACGAGATGTGTTTCAAAGAAAGCCCCCTCTTTAAGGTAAAACTTGAAAATAAAATGTGAAGCTCAAAAATGTTTTTTTGCTCACCCAATATTGCCAAAATGTGTGAGGGGAGAAGATAAAACACTTTAGCTTTCCAATCACTAAATGCACAATGAACAATTCACAGGAAATATATTCTTTTTAAACACTTTAAAGTGGTGTTATCCTTAGAAATATGTGAATAACATAAATAAATTGTTCTTTTTATTTGCACCGATATGTATTTTTCAAGATATTAGTCATTTAAGATAGTAATGGTGCAAGATAAAATAAATAAATTGTTCATTTTTAACCCCCAAACTTGAGTGTTTATAATAAATCAATCTTGGTTCTAACTTGGTCAGCACAAGTAAATCGAGTGTGAGTCAACAAAATGGAAATCATTTTGCATTATTTTTTATGCATCAAAATTAAAGTTCCTAATAATTAAAACATGAATGTGTTAATTTTTAGAGCCCCAAAAATTGAAGTGTTTTTTTTGGTTCTTTTTGTGAGCACAAAAATAAGAGTTCCTAATGTAAGAAAGCTTAAAATTGGTTCAATTTTAATAGCACCAAAATCAAATGTAAGTTTTTGTTGTTCTTTTTAGAGGACCAAAATCATTTTTTCCTAAGTTAAGAAAGCTCAAAACTTGTTGAATTTTAACAATACCAAAACCAAATGCAAGTTTGTGTTGTTCTTTTTAGAGCACCAAAATCAAAATTTCCTAAGTTAATTTTTTTTTTCGATCTAGCAATATTTGACCAATTGGGTTCCCTACAAAAAATGAGTTAAAGTCATGTAAATCCTGCATTCAAATCCATTAGTACGTATTACACATTAAAATAAAAAACATACATTAGCAAAAAAATCTATTACAAAAAGTGTACGATCTATGAACTTGTCTATCAGAGAAACTCCTTAGTTTTTAGAGAAAATTATTAGAACAAAATTTAGAAGTGCCCCTATCAGAATTAGATGCTCAAATCTCAAAGAAGATGCCACCCATATCAAAATTAAATTCAAGGGTTTTGAAGCAGATGCAAAGATCTTGTTGAAAAAGCACATTTCCCATGGAAGATGCATAGTTCTTAGAGAAAGTGCATAGTTTTCTTGACAACCAATTGCGTAGTTCTCCTAGGTAGTGTGTGAAAACTTTTTCAAATGCACTTCTGAGACCTCCAACTTCAAATACAACTCATACAAATGTTAATGTAGGGGACAAGGGTCGCACCAGGCATGCCAAAATGTGTGGGGAAAAATATTAGATGCAAACAAGATCAATCATGCTTGAAATGAGAATCTAATCTAAGATAAAAACACATTAATCTAATATATAATCCTACATATACACAATAAAACTAAGCTATTTGAACATACGTTAAGAAATATATGATTACTAAATTGAATTTAAACAAAAAGAACAATGTTGTCATCACATATTGGAGTATATTCACCTGATGTTGGATTTTTTTTATCATCGTGAAGACTTCATAGTTCGTGTGAAAAATCTTGAAGAATGATGCCTTGATTGGTTTATCAAAGAAATGGTGTTGAATCTCTAGCAATGCTAGTTGTGATTGTCATTGGTACCTCATTATGAAAATGATGTTGATTCTCAAATCTATTTTTATGAGGAAAGAGGTTTGTTATATAGAAAATGAGATTATAAATGGATGATCAAGATTGTGTTGGAGAATATCCAAATCAATGGTTGGAATGTGTTGAGAGGATTTAGACATGATGATTGTCCAAATTTGATTTCACAATTTATGTGATTGAGAAATAGATTGGATAGTCATAGATTAGATTGATCAATTAGAATTTTAGATTGATCAGTTAGGATTTAGATGGCTTGGTTAGGAAGTTTATGTCTTAGTTAGAAAATTAGATTTATTAGTTAGGAAATTGATGGCTTAACAAATTAGATTGTTCATTTAGCAATTATAATTTTCTCAATCAAAAAGTGGGTGAGGAATATGAATTAATTGATTTAATCAATTAATTACTTTTTGGAGTTGACCATACAAATCAAGTTTGACTTTTGCAATAAAAGTTGTATTAGTTTGATTTGATTTTTGATAATTGATTTGAATAGTTTTGATTTAATTATTCAAATTTTGGAGGGAAATTTTCACAATTAAATTATTATGATTTAATAATTCAATTAACTTAGAGGAATAAGGTTATTTAGCAACACAATCAAATAATTAGTGTTATTTAATCAGTCAGGACAAAATAAAGTGAGGTTAGGAATTCATTTTAAATAAATGTAATTTATTAAATTGGTCAAAATGATGAAACAAAAATTAATAAAATAATGTTGTTTTATTTAATTAATAGCAAAATTAGGGTTTTTAGGACTTTATTAAATAAATTAAATTTATTAAATTTATCAAAAATGATGAAAATGTGAATTAATTAAATAATGTTGTATTATTCAATTAATATCAAAATTAGGGTTTTGGATGTTTTTTTTATGTTTTGTGATGTTGTTTGATGTTTTGGGAAATTGTAGGATGATTCCAAGACATTGTGGGATGATTATGAGATGTTTCAAGACATTACAAGATGGTTCTAAAATGTTCCAAGATTATTTTGAGATGTTTCAAGATGATTTTGAGATGTTTCAGTATGCTTTTGAGATATTCTGAGTCATTTTGGGATGTTTATGAGATGTTCCAAGATGATTCCAATATGTTCTGGGGTGATCCCACAATATTGGTTTACAATTTTTGGCCAAACTAGACACTAAACTAATTTTTTCTAGCTAAATCTTCACTTTTAGGCACCTATAGCGACTAAACCATGAGGAATTTGAAGATGATGCAAAATAGTGATTTGTGACATTTTGTTTGTAGATTCTAAAAAATAAAATCAAAAATTTTGGAATCAGATTGCACTTTTGTTTCCATCTCCTTTGAAAACTATTTTTTTTTAGTAAACACCATTTTTAAGGAGTGATGCTCACTCTATACAACATGACCTTCTTTCCATAAAGGATAATTTTTATTTTTATTTTTATTTAGATTTTTAGCTATGATATCTAGTGCATGGAATTGATTTCATAGATTTTCATTAAATATTTTTTCCTTAATCAAGTTTCAAAGTCAAACCAATTACAATCAGACATAGACGGACAATATACAACATAATGGTTTTTGTTTGTATCTAAATTCATTTTTTTTTGTTGGATCAAGGACATCAATATCTAGTGCATTGATATTTTTCAAAACAAAAAATTATAATCTACTATTTTACCACTTGTGTAGAATAGAGAGCTTGATTTTCAATGAAAAACCTATGTTTAATCAAACTAAAAAACAAATACATAATAAAACCAAAACATATTAAAATTATATTCATTGGATAATTCATTCCAAGGACTGTATTCATCTAGTTGGGTATGTGAAGTCTCCTCCATTTTCATCCTCAACTCGAACTTCAAAGGGAAAATTTTGAGAGATTTTTGGTGCCATAGGGGGAGAAGTGGGGAAAAGGGGGGTTCCAGCGAACCCCTTTTCCACAAACCTTTCCTTTTTATTTTTTCTCAGGAATGGTGGGACCCAACATTTAATGGTTTCAATCGAAGGGGGGTTATAGTGAACCCTCTTTGGTTTCGTTCGAACCCCCAAAAAACAAAAAAAAAATCTATGGGGGCACTTTTTGCAATTTTCCTTCCTCTTTATAATTTTAAACTAGTTTTGTATGCTTACCCTCCGAGATGATTATGAGATGTTTTGAGACATTATTAAAATTATGAGATGATTTTGGGATGTTCTAAGACCATTCTGAGACATTTCAAGACATTCCAAGATGATTCTAAGATGTTCTAAGATGATTCTAAGATGTTCTAAGACATTCTAAGACAATTTCAAGATTTTTTGAGACAATTCTGAGATGTTCCAAGACATTCCACGATGATTTTAATATGTTCCAATATATTATGAGATGTTGCAGGATGATGTTCAATGTTATTGGATATTGTTCGATGATGTTTGGGGTGTGTGATAGATGTTAGGTCAATTTTACATGTCTACAACAATATTATCCTATTGGATTCCTATTGACATCAATGAAAACACCTTCATACTTACAACAAACCCTAGCTATCTTATGAATACAAAATACAATGCATTAGTTTTTACTTTTTCAATAATTTTGATGACATGTATGTGTAGACACCGAAAACTAGTCTAGGCCTGCGAGCACCACTTTCGACATTATTTTCTATTATCCATGGTCATGATTAAATAGTGTTTATTATTTAATTACCTTTCTAAAACATCTTTCCTTTATTAATTAAATATGTCTTTTTAATTAATTCATTAATTCATAATGACCCTTTATTCAACTTAATTAATTAAATAAATCATATTTATTTAATTATGTCGCTAACTAATTAATTCTTCTTTCCAAATTAAATAATTTATTATTTAATTACCCCTTTTGTCACATTTCAACTATGATTAAATATTTATTATTTAATTAATTATTCAATTAATTGTTTTCAACAGCCAATTAAATAAATTACATTATTTATTTAATTAATTCATTATTAATTGTTTATGTCACATTCTTCTGTCGTTCAATTATCTAAATCATTCACTCACCTTTTGACTCAAGATCTATTTTAAATCCGCCAGATATCTCTGGATTCGATATCTGATCATCTCTATAAGAGGACTCTCTATCACAACTAGTGAGTTAAATAGTTCTAACTCATATGCATGAATGTTTTTATTAATTAAATATCTTTATTTAATTAATTAATTCATGTGTGCATTCGAACTCTTTATTCTTCAAGTATTAACTTTGTCCTTGTCATTCAAAGTCTATTTCTTCTATTTTCAAAGACTCTTAACTGAAGATTAAATTATTTATTTAATCTGGAACTCATGTTCTTTTTATTTTTGAATAGTCTTGACACAAGATTAAGTTATCATTCTAATTTAATCTTTATCCTATAGACTTTTCTAACTCACATCACATGACATTCATCAATCTCATCCGTCGATCTCTCTTTTGAATCTGGGATGATCGTTCGAAAACAAAATCTATAAAAATGACTTATCATTATCATTATTCCTCCTCCCGAAATGAATACTTTTGTGAAGAAACTTAATATTCGATATTTTTCTTAGACATTCAACAAGGTTATGCTTGCATCAATACTAAAAACTATGAGGGTAAGAATACTGATACAACAAAATGGAGAAGGAAAATTGAGATAATTCGAAGAAGTGGACGCATATTAGGTGATATCTTTTTAGTTTTTTATTTTATTTTTTTATGTTCATTTACTCATTCTTTCTTCTTTTATTTAGATTATTTGTTAGATTTGATCATCTTAATATGTGCAGCAAATTCTCCAAAAAATCTATGTTACATTTTGTGAACCCTTGTGGTATCTTAAAACCTGTAGAGCCTAACCTCTACAGAATTAGGAAGATATTAACTCTCACATAGCTCTTTTGAATGAGTTCCTAAATTAAAAAGCCAAATTTTTGTAGTTTTCCAAAATCCTTTCTATTTGTTGGTGCAACAGGTTCAAACCTATGAAGCCATCTTACATATTTACGGTTCATGTGTGGAGATGAGATGTATGCCATGGGAGTTTGATGGGTGCAGTAGCTTGGATTCCTCGTATAAGTGAGTGTCGTGGAGGGGAGCCAAGGGGTCAAGCTACTAGTCATCCACCTTGAATATGCATAGCTGGATTTATTCAAGTAAGAACTCAAGAAGTATTGTCCAACATAGCCTAGGTTGTAAATGTTTTCTTACTTTAAGTTGATAATGAATCTATCATTACAAACTAAAAACACATTGTATTTTGTGATTGTTTTTGCTATATTCACCAAAAAAATTGATCATCAAATGGAGTCAGTCATAAAATCATCTTCAAAACACCATAACTATCAACAAAAGTTGCAACTATCATTTTCAGAACAACATCTATCCTAGAGAGTTGCAACTATCATTTTAGTCACCGCATGTGTCTATCAACAAATTCCAATTTTATAGAGTTTAGATACTACACCAAAACTGTCAAATCCTGAGTCACATGTGTATTTTCAAGCCACATTTGTCAAAAGTAAAACCACAACTATTTGTCAACAAGTTTAGGTTCACAAAATCCATATTCTAAGTCACAACTGTTACTGTGAGTCACATTTTTCAAAAACTAAAGTGCATTTTTCACAAGTCAAAATTGTCAGTCAAATCCCCACATCTGCAATTTAAAATGCATCTATCAAAAATAGAACCACATTTGATAGGTGAACCGCATTTGACTGTCAACAGAAAATTGAGAAAAATTGTAAAATCGAGTCTAAATGCATACCTATCATTTTTGCTTTTGTTTCTTAAGATCAACCTTGGATAGAAATGGGAATTTTTTTTCTCAAAACTTTGCATCATTAGGTGTGATATATGTCCTAGTCATAGTCATCCTAAGTTACATGCATTTAGATACTTCCTAGGAAATTGCATATCGTAAAATAGATAACTTTCCTCGTCATTGGATATGTTCATACTCTAATTTTTCACTCATTGAACCTAGTCACTATTATCCTATTTGTGAATCTTTCTAGCTCAACAGTCTAGTTTGGGAAATTCACCTTCTCAATTGTCTTTGTCTTACAATCAGGTTCCTTGGTCAACTCAAATCATTGCATACATTTATTCCATAGGTGGTAGGTTATACCCATCTTAGAATCATTTTACCGTCATATTATACTTGATATTTTGTATATTGTCTATCCTACCATACACCATCTTAGTATACATCATTTTAGAAGTATTTAGCAACACCCTTTATTGTCAGAAAATCCAAAAACATAGAAATAGGACATACTGTTTTTTAGACATAGTTTGCATTACCCCATTTTGAGAAACTTTTCATGGTTGAAACAAGGTCTCAAAAGAAACATAAAGGAATGCCAAACCCTAAAAAATTAATCAATCCTTTCACAAATCAACCATCAGCAAAAGAAAGACCACACAAACCTTTTCTTGAAAAATACATCACTAGAGACATACAAGGACAATTTTTTGTTGAAGACATAGACACTGTAGTACAAGATCATGAATTTTCATCCTTTATGGATGAGTGTTTTACAAATGATCCCCAATAATATGCAGCAAAATTACTAGTAGAAGGCTTCACACTACCACCAGGATTTGATATTCATACTTTGAAAACACCATCTACTCAACCAATATAAACTGTGACGTCAAGTGTTTATATTCCTCAAATTACCGCAGCAATACCAACTAGCATACATACTCAAACATCGTCAATTGTAAGCACAATCCCTTTCAACATAAAAAAAGTTTTACAATTTACTGTGGGATAAACTTCATCGAACCCCTTTGGCACCAACACTATTGGTAAGAGATCCAAAGTTGGTATGAATATTCCTATACCAAATTAGAACATTCAGACAGGAAAAATTCCTATACCAACTCAGAACATTCAGGTAGGAAATATCCCCACACCAAATCAGAACATTCTAATGAGATATATTCCCTTGCAAAATCATAACCTATCACAAAACACAACATTTTAGAACACCTACATTGATCCAAACAACACAAACATGTCCTTGACACAAGTAGATGTTCTCAAAAACCAAATAAAAATTCTTCAACAATAGATGGACAACATGTTTATGTCAGGAAAACGAACTATCTTAGTGCAAGATCTATGTCCATGTCCTTTTGACAAAGTGCTTTACATGAAAACCTTCCCCCATGGATACATTATACCAAATTTTCCTAAGTATAATGGGAGGAATAATCCTTTAGAACACATTAGAGAATTCTCAATGACATGCATGGACATATCATATGACCCCACATACTTGATGAGACTATTTTCACAGACCCTTATCGGGATAGCACTGGAATGGTTCTCTAAATTACCATATGGCATATGATCTTGGGGTGATTTAGCTGAGAAGTTTGTCAAAAAAAATTCCTTTAACATAGACAATGAAGTAACAATATCTACCTTGTGTCACACAACACAAGAAGACAACGAAACTTTCACCACTTTCTTTTAGATATGGAGAAGTCTAGCTCGTAGATGTCTTGTTGAAATACCAAAAAAACAAAAGGTCATGATATTCCTTGAAAACATCAATCCAAAACTGAGAGGTGACTTAAGGGTACATTTTTGTACTTCATTCCTAGACTTGGTACAAAAAGGCATCATCCTTGAAAAAGGCCTTATTGACAAAGGAGAAATTAAAGTACCAGGCAGAAACCCAGTGGTTCAACATCAAAACGTTCCCAATGATAGAAACAAGTTCTGGTCTAGAAACAAAAATGTTACAAATGATGAAATTTTTGATGCTAAAACCATACATATGGGACCATTTATCACAATTAGAGCTTAAAAACACAATCAAGACATGACGAATAGTCCAGATCAAATAAAAAATTTTGTCCAAAACTCACAACAACAATGACCACAAAGGAGATTTCCTACACATGAATTTACCCCTTTGGGGCAACCAATTGAGACAATTATCAAAAATTTGATTAAGCATGATCTCATTAAACATTTGGATCCGAGAGAGTATGGTCCTAGACATTTTAAACCTTCATGGTGGGATGATAATGCCTATTGTGACTATCATCAAACAAAAGGACACAACCTACAACAATGTTGACAACTAAATAATATTATAGAAGACTTTGTTGAAAGTGAAACGAAAGAGGTCAATGGGCAGAAAAATACCAAGAACAGTGATCATAAGGTCTTCACAGACCCATTACATGACCACACAAAAGGAAAGGCCTCCAGTTCAGGAACCAATAATACTCCATCAGTGAATTATGCCAATACCAAGTATGACTGTGGTAAAGGAAAGATCATAAATCACCTTTGAGCTGCAAATGAAAACATCCATACCATCATCATTAAGAAGCATCCAGAATGTGTTGTAAACACATGCAAAACTAAGATAATTCTTCCAAGTCCTTCTTTTGAGCCACCTACACAGTCTTTCGATTCTAAAGACAATCTCCTTGATCAATTGAGAAAAATCCCTGCATAGTTATCCATTTTGGAACTATTGACTTTATCACCTAAGCATCGAGCCATTCTCAATAAAGCCTTACAGAACACGACTATTCCTATGGACTTAGATGTCAATTGTTTCAAAGAAATGGTGGGATATTTAACCAACTCACATTATGCCACATTTTCCCAACACGATTATTCAACCGAAAAGACTAATCATAATGACCCATTAAATCTTGAAGCCCTAGGCCATCAAATCAAAGTCAGACAAGTCTTGGTAGACTTGTGAGTAGGTTTGAACCTGTGTACCCTAAAATTGGTTAAGGCATTAGGATTCTTAGAAGAATGCGTAGACACCTCTAAGAGTATAGTCATCAAGGCTTATGATGATGAGGAAAGATCATCCAAAGGAGTTGTCACACTCCCTATCAGAATTGGGCCAACAGTAATGAACACCAGCTTCCAAGTCTTGGATCTCACCCTTCTATATAACCTATTGTTAGGTAGACCTTGGTACACGCAATGAAATCCGTACCTTCCACATATCACTAATGTCTTAAACTCCCATATAATGGCACCAAGATCACGATTGATGGTGATCTAGACCCTTTTCAATATTGTACAAGCCTAAGGGAAATTCCACAATGATAGGAACCAATTAACCAAGAAGCTTCATCATCCACTTTATCCCTCTACGTTTATCCATCACATCTTGCCAAGTCCATTTCATTAAAATCACCATCATCCACTCCTAAGGTCGAGATCCAAGACAAGGGCTATGGAGAATATTACATGAAGGCATCCTACTATGTCAGTCAGTTGGTTCCACCTAAGGCATATGGTTTACCCATGGCGGATACAAGACAGTCAATAGTCACATTTCATGTTCTCCCTACAATGACATTGACCAAATGGGGAGAGTTAAGTGAAGAAATTGTGGGCCAAGGTGATATTACCTCCTAGTTGTACCAAGAAGATAATGAATACCCCTTTCCATCTATTCAAATAGCTAAGGATCAATATGGAAAAGGCTTTAAGATGATGCAAAGAAAAGGCTATGACAGACATAGTGGGTTATTACTACATCAAAATGGAAGGACAAAACCAATCATTATCTCGCCACAACCGAAATACCTAGGGCTAGGGTTTCAACCGCTTAGAATTGGGTTTCCTAGTACTTCATCACCATTTCAAGAGTTAGTGAGTGCTTATGAAGACTTCAAGATATCTCACAAATCACTTCACCCATCTTATGATGAATCTCTTGACTCAAGTGATTGTGAATGGGATTTTGTTTCCTCTACTAGTACCATGAACCTAGATAACCTATTTGGAGAATTGGACCAAATGATAAAACCATTACCAAAGTCATCTAGTCCCCATGATAAGAATTCCTTTTCCAAAGAAGAATGGATTAAGCACTATTATTGGGAAACCCTTGATCATGCATCTTGGGCACCTGACGAACCATCTTCTGATGACCTAGCTATTGCAATCATCCCACATCAGAGTTTACCTACCCATAGGAAAAAGAACAAGAAGGAGTTAGTCCAAAACTTCTATGACCATGTCAACCACTCTATATTCACCTTTTCAGCCTCCATATTTGATAACACTGATGATGTCATGCCTCTAATATATCCCTAGATTATTGATTGGGATCAACAAGGTACACCCATCTTAGACACATTCGAGAATGACAAAGCAATAGCTAAGTTCATGGGACTTAGAGAAGGCATACATAGAGGGGATCATAAAGATGGTTTTACCATAGACTTGGATGAAAAAGCATATTTTGGGGATTTTATTTACACCTCTAGTCGCAAAAATGAAAATACAAAGAAAAATGAGAAAAATGACAAGTCCCTAGGTGAAAACCCAAAGGTGCCTTTGGACAAAGAAATAGTCAAAAGAAAGGACGTATCGAAGGGAAAAAACATCTATGAGGCACCCAAGGATGGATTTTTAAATATTCTCCTAGTTGAACAAGAAAATTCACCAATGCTAGTAGAAGAGTCTATTAAGGTCAACATAAATACAGAAGAAAACCCTCAGAACATATACTTTGCAGCATCATTGATAGGGACAAAAAAAAAGAATTTTAGGACTTCTTCACAAAGAGACATATAAACTTTGCATGGTCATATGCTGACATGCCTAGGCTAGATCCAGACCTTATATTGCACCATCTACCATTACAACCAGGTATTAAGCCAGTCAAACAAAAGTTAAGGAAAATGCATCCAAAGATTGCTCTACTGGTCAAAGAAGAACTTAAGAAACTCTTGGATGTTGGATTCATAAGAACCATAGACTAGATTTCAAATTGTGTGTTAGTGACTAAACCAACTGGGGGCATCCGTATTTTCATAGACTTTAGAGACACCAAAAAGGAATTTCTTAAGGATGACTTCACTTTGTCGAGCATAGACATGATAGTAGATCTTATAGTAGGATACAATATGCTATCCCTCAAGGATGGTTTCTCTAGATATAACCAAATCAAAATTGTAGTTGAAGACCAACACAAGATAGCTTTCACGTGTCCATGGGGAACATACTATTGGAATGTTATGCCTTTTGGGCTTAAGAATGCAAGAGCTACCTATCAATGGGCAATGACTACTATTTTCCATGAATTTGTACATAATCTCATGGAAGATTATGTTGATGACATTATAGCTAAATTAGAAACAAGGGCAGATCATTTGAAAGTTCTAGACAAGATATTCCAAAGGCTAGAGAATTAGAACATCAGTCTAAATCCAAAGAAGTGTGTATTAGGAGTGAAATCAAGGAAAATTTTAGGGTATATCATTTCCAAAAGAGGAATTGAAGTAGATATAAAGAAGGTAAAAGCTATCATAGAAATGCCTCCTCAAGTCAGAATTGGTCATCTAAGAACACTACAGGGAAGATTATAGTCCATCAGGCATTTCATTGTACAACTGGCAGATAAAATACACCTATTCAATATTTACTCAAGAAAGGAGTACCATTTGTGTGGACACCTAAATTTCAGGAATTTTTCCAACAAATCAAGGATTATTTGCTTACTCCACCTATCTTATTGCCACCTACAGATGGAAAACCATTGATACTATACATTTCAGCAACCTAGTCAGCATTAGGAGCTCTTCTCACACAAAATGATGATCAAGGTCATGAAAGAGCAGTGTATTACATCAATCGTACCTTGGTGGGATATGAATTAAATTACAAAAACATAGAACATGTCTATCTTGAATTAGTCTTTGCTACTCAAAAACTTCGACACTATATGCTAAATTGCCAAACAATGTTGGTCGCAAAGATTGATCCCCTCAAATATCTCCTAAGTAAAGCAACATTAACAGGCCGATTGGCTAAATGGGTTATGATACTTAGTGAGTATGACATCCAATATGTGGAAAGGAAGGCTATACAAGGATAAGTTATTGAAGATCAATTAGCATATGTACCCATGAAGGCAGACCATCCTTTAGTTTCAGATTTTCTTGATGAATTTATCTTCACAATTGCCACTAGAACCAAATGGAAATTATAATTTGAAGGGTCACATAAGAATTGTGTTCAGGAGCAGGTATCCTATTTGTTACACCTCAGGGCTATACTATTCCTAAATTATCTACGATTGCTTTCCCTTGCACCAACAACATAAAAGAGTATGAAGCCTTAGTGATAGGATTAAGAATTGTAGCCTAGTGGAAGATTAAGAGTTGACATGTTTTTGGCAATTCTCAACTAGTAATCCAGTAGGTAAATGATGATTATGAGACTAACGATGAGAAACTTTCCCCCAATAAGTGCATGGCTAATAGTTTCAAGCAGTAATTTGATGAAATTACATTTCAAAAAATACCACATATTCAGAATAGGGCTGCAAATGATATGGCAACCATGGGTTCCTTATTGGATATTCTGAGCAACATGCCTAAGTTTGAGTTTTTTGTTGAACAGTTGTTGGTCCTTGCCTATGATGTCCCCTATTGTGCGATGGTGTGTATGATTGTTGGTCATACTTCCCCTTTGTACAAACATGTATACAAATATCTAAATGACCAAATCTTACCTCTAGACCTATCAAATAACCAACACAAAACCTTTATCCATAAGTCAGCTAAGTACACCATCATCAGAGATACCCTATATAGACGTACCTTAGATAACACCGTAATGAGATGTCTCGATGCTGAAGAAGCAAAAACAGCCTTGCGAGTCGTACACGAGGGTATATGCGGATCCCATTTGAGTGGTTCTACTTTAGCCCATAAGATTATGAGATTAGGTTATTACTGGCCTACAATGGAAAAAGACTCATATATCTTTGTAAAGAAATGTAGACAGTTTTAGATACATAGAGATTTGATCAGAGCACCAACACAAGAGCTTCATCCAATTACATCACTATGGCCATTTTCCCAATGGGGACTTGAACTCATAGGTAAGATACACCCTCCATCATCCAATGACCATAAATTCATCATAACCGCCACCGAATACTTCACCAAATGGATTGAAGCTATTCCCATGACCTACATCACCGAAACACAAATATCCAAGTTTATCTTAAACTATATCATTTTTCAGTATGGTGTACCCAAATCCATTATCACAGAAAATGGTCACCCATTCAAAAGCCAAGAAGTACATCATCTATGTGAAGATTTCCATATCAAACATCATTTTTCCACCCCGTATTACCCACAAGGTAATGACCAAGCTGGGTCATCTAATAGAGCCATTTTTAGAATCCTAAAAAATATTGTCAATGATGTTGGTCGTAACTGGAACCTACAACTAAATCCTGCCTTATGGGCTTACTGTACAAGCATTCGTACTCCCACTGGTGCCACTCCATACTCCCTAGTATTCAAATCAAAATCTATCTTACCTATTGAGGTTGAAATTCCTTCCCTGAGAGTATCTTTGAAAGGTCACATTGATGATGAAGAATACCTTGTATCCAGATTACAAGAGTTAAAATTACTAGGTGAACGAAGAGAAAGCACTACACCATTTGCAAACATATCAGAATCATCTTCATTGTAGCTATATAGGAAAGTTCTAAATCACTTTGACATTGGTGACCTGGTTTTAATGGAGAATCCCAAGAATCAAGCTGAACGAGAAAATCCAAGTAAGTTTGAACCTAACTAGTTAGGGCCTTATATTTTGGATTAGGAGCATACAAACTCTCTACCCCTAAAGGAGAACCACTTTTTTCACCAATCAATAGCCTGCATCTGAAGAGGTTCTATGCGTAGTTTCTCAGAGTCTTTGTCTTAATCGAGAAAATACAAAAAAAAAATGAACAAAAAAATGAAAAAATGGTTACCTTAATGAAAAATTGGCAAATAGGCATCTTTGTAACACCAAAAACATTAGAAAATCAACAAAATAGTAAAGATAAATAATCCGTCTAATAGTGAAAATCACTTTAGTGGTGCTATGGATAAGTACCATGGTGAAAACCTTGCAAATAGGTGCCATGTGTAGTTAAACTCGCTCTTTCATCTACTATCAATCTAATTAGACTTTTTCACCATCCCTCACAATAATGGATGTCCTATCCATTTCTTGGAATGATTGACATCAATTCCATTCTATTACATTCCCCACTCCATCTCATATATGTTATTCCCAAATGGGGTAAAATATTTATTATGTGCCATGAGGAATTTGTACACAACATTACACCATCAGAAAATGTCCTAAGAAAATCCAAAAACATTAGAAAACTTAAAAAAGACAAAAAAATCAAAACATGTCAAAAAATCCCAAAAACATAGTCAAGTCAGTCATGTTAAGTCAATCATAGACATAGTCAAACTACATTACCTCTGTGACTGGATGCATTAAAGGCCATCAGTTGATGTGCCCTTGAGGCATTAATTCTGCTTGTCTAGGTTTTTCATGTATCACACACATTAATTAAAATCATGACTCTTTGTACATTCAAATTCATTGGTTGTGTCAAACTATGAGGTCTCTACGTGTACAACGCAGGCAAGGCTAATCAATCAATGAGCCCCCAAGACCGCACTAGGTCAGTCCCATAGGGTTTATCACATTCACTATCACACACATTGCATATCATCAAATTAGGTGCATATCTTCAGCCAGTTATGTCAGTTAAAGTTTGGTCAAACTATGAGGTCTTTGCGTGTAAAAATTTAGGCAAGGCTAATCAATCGATGAGCACCCGAGGCCACATTAGGTCAGTCCTTTAGGGTATATCATCCCAATTCATACACTATCAGATACACACACACACACACAATTTTAATCATTCAAGGAATCAAAACAAGTCATGCATCAACAAGGAAACATCTCAAAATTGTCATCAAGTCAATATCAAACACATTGTAAAATTGATCAACTTATGTCTTAGCAAGATATGTCTTTCTTGTCAGCGAACATCATCAAATTTTCATAGCCTCATGTAGCTTGTCGCATCAACTTCATCAGGCTCCAACATTTTATATGACACATGTCTTTCTAAAACCAGGCTTTGTCATGCCTTACACAGATAGTCACCAAGTCGAAACTAGACTCAACGTCTTATGTGGTATGTGTCATCCCTTGCATTACACCTTGTCAAACATCAAACAATCTCATAAGATCAAGTTTTGGTGAATACTTTTATTTGGATTTATGACTTTATATCTTAGTTTTCCTTATATTTTCATTGATTTGTGCATAATTCTAGTTACTAGCTTTCTCAAGGATGTCCCTTGAAGGATTTAGAGAAGCAAGGATGTCTCAGGACTCTTTTTCTTTGGTTGTTGTCTATCAACTATCTTTTTAACTTTGGATTTTGAGTCATGTTACTAGTTTCCTCAAGGATTTAGAAGAGCAATGATGTTTGATGACCCATCTTTTATTTGTTTGTTGTATTTGGTTTGTTGAGACAAAACGACTGGGGCAATCTTGTCCTTAGTATGAGTTAAGACACTCCTTGTCTACGACTGTCTTTTTTTCATAGAAGGATGACTTTGTACACTATGGTCTATCTCATATCATGGTGTGTACTATCCATTTGTGTCATTCTCGCCCCATGATGATAAAAAAAGAAAGCTTAGCATATTTGGAAAAATATCAAAGATCATATGTTTTTCAATCAACCGCCTTCATTGTTTCTTACTAACATTCTAAAATCATCCATGCTAACATTTCTCTTTTTCGACATAATGATAAAGTCCTATGACACAACAAAAACATTAGATAATTTGCATATGCATACATTCCATAAGCATTATGTAAATAGTGTGATACATCATATTAGTTACATTGCATTTCAAATGAATAGGAGCATTAACATCTTCATTGCATATCTACAAAATCGTTGCATAATAGGAATTCCATCATCATAAGGTACATAATGGAAAAATTACATGTATATAACCATCACATATAAATAACATCATATAGAATCATCATAACATCATAGACTGCATAAACACATCACATGTAGAAACATTCGTCCATAACACACATACATACATCATCTAGAAAACATAATCATATAGAAACAATGGATCACCATAAAATAGAACTACATATCATAGAGAGGCTTCCAAATATAATATATATATCATTCAAAATAATGTGTCACAGTACAATGTCAGAATGTATCCATAAATAAAAACGAGCTCACGGGCTCTCTAGTTAAAATACAATGTCTACATATATAACAATGTCAACGTGTCCCACTACCGCTACTGTCAGATGGTGAAGGTAGAGGAAACTACCTCAGAGGTACTCTCTGTGAGGTGGAAGGCCTGTCATATGGACCTATCCTCAGTGGTCCTACCACACGCTCTTTAATTTGTGTCCTAGTCTGACTCTTGTTCTGTGATATGTGGTTGTGAACCTTTGAAAAGTTAGGAGCTCGTCTCTCTACTGGAAGCACTGACTCATATAAATCTCTATAATATGTAGCTCTCTCTACTGATATGACTAGCTCACAAACCATACCATCAGATGAAGTGCCACTGCAAAGGTGTATGACCTCTGTAAACTGTTGTTCTATCTCCTGTCTTTGAGCTATGGCCTGATCTCTCTCCATAAAAGCACTATCTCTCTCTATTTACATTACATCTAGCTCTGTTATGATCATTCTCAACCTCTCCTCCAAAGAATCCCTATCACTCTCCTTAGGAGCATCATCATCCTATCTCCCTTGAACAATCTGATCTTAGACCTCTCTCTCTTGCTCCTCCATAGGTACCTCCTCCTCAATATCATCCTCCCCATAGCCTGCCAGAATACCAAGAGGATCAATATCAGCATCAACCTCCTCATCCTCTACAATGTCCTCTCTGCCACTCTATACCTTTACATGCTCCTCTACTACTACCTTCTTGAAAACATGATCATCTCCAGCCTATGGCTCTGCTCCACCTCCAAGGTCCAACATCGATATATCCTCCGCCTTCGCCTCTCGGATAGGTGATATTCCACCCACCCGACCACCTCTCTGACCTCTCCATCCTCATCTACCACCACCTCTGCCATCATCACCACCACCCCTACCACCACCTCTACCAACACCTCTCCCTCTACATCGCCCTCTCGGCCCTATACCTCATCTCTCTACTGGTGCTGGCTAATCCAGATTTGTATAAGGAATCGGATGATGCTTTGCCCACCATGTGTCATAGGCAGCTATAGTCCCTGGATCTGCTGCTCTGCCTCTCCATCCCCACTCTAATGGTTGTAATGCTTGAATATCTACCTCTGCAATAGTTACTGGTATCATAGGCCCCCAGTGTAGAGCCTCTCTAGAAGATTGAGCAAAATATATTCTACCTCTAGGCTCATCCTGAACCTCCCCAAACTGTCTCAAAACTCGATCAGGCAGGTGTCTCTTAATGATATGTACACTCGAAACAGTCCTACCAATCAAGTACTATGTCTACTGACAAAAATTCAAATGTTCATCCTCATCCGGCCATCTCTCACAATCCATGTATGGCCTCTAAGTAAAATGATCCAATGTATCCAGTGCAAGTCTCTTGTAGCCTGTCTCTGACATAACTCTGCATAATGTTTCCCATATACTGGAAAACATAAGGAGATGTAGCCTCTCGCTCTATAGTAATAAGAGGATGAAATAAAACTATGTGCTCCCATGCCCAAACCATGAGAAGAGTGATATCGCAGCTCGTAGACTGTGCATCTCTGTACACTATATCATGTAGATGGAAGTACAACATGCCTAAAAAACATAGACCCCAGGCATACACAATCTCTCTCTCCAACATCCCCACCAGCATCACTCCCCACCCGACAAGAAAACCATGAATTAGCCAGTGAGAAGAACTATACCTCCTATCGCTGTACATAAGATGCAGTCAATCTTCTCATACCTATCTGCCAATAGCTCCCATCTGATCTCATAATACTCTATCCCTAGAATCCTAATGTCATCATACACATAGTATCTAGTGAGCTCACTAAATCCATGTTGGGTATCATACATAACCCACTCTTCTCTGATAGGAAGTCTAAAAATCCTATAGACATCCTCTAAAGTGACTATCACCTCCCTAGTCAACAAATGAAATGATGAAGTCTCTGAATGTGATCACTCGCGCAAAGCAGTCAACATGCCTCTATTTTCCCAAATCATGGGCATAGTTAGCACATGTTGTAGAACTAGTCTCCATAGTAACCATGTCTCCACACTGACCAACTGGGATCTCAACTTGATGGTATCTGTCTATGTCTCTTGAGTATAGATAGGATCTGAAACAACCTGCATTTCAACCAAGATGTCATTTTTTTCAAGTTTTTCTTAGAAAATATTTTCAAAAAATTTTCCAGCCAAATGTGGCTCACTCTAGCACATGTGGTGCATTCATACAAATGTGTTGCATCACAAGAATTTGCATTTCACATATCATATGCGTTGCACAAAATCCCAACCATTTATCACAAATGCAAATGCATTTCAAACATGCAAATGTGGTGCATTATTTAAATTGCCTACCAAAATGCATATGCGTTTCAAAAATCATATGTGTTGCATAATCCTATATGTGTTTATCCTAAATACAGATGTGATTCACAAATACAAATGTGGTGAGTTTTACATCACATGTGTTGAATTCATAAATGACCGAACCTAGCCTAGACATCTTTTAACATATGTGTCATTCCATAGGCAGATGCATTACGTACGAATGCATATGCGTTGAATGCGAAAGACCACATGTGCAAATTAAGTTTTTAGGTGCCTAGAACTACATGCAAACTGAAATTTCAAAAGCTTGTTTTAGGGTACATACTAGTGGTCCTGCATCGGCTTTCCATTTGAGTGTATGGATCCAATATCCACGATGTGTAGCATAGGGAACTGGAGACATCTTCGTCCAAGGCTCAAAGAAAATTTCTCAAATTTCCAACTCTTCTCAGTGCAAATGAATTGGTTTTCAACCTAATCTCTATTTATACCTAGGGTTTTTGTGGAATTTCTTCTGACCTTCTCTATTGGCTGTGTAACCTTCCAACTTCTATTGACCTGTACACGTCCATAACACTTCCAAATTTAATTCTGTCAACTCCATAGAATTTCTGACCATCGAATTGACTTATTAGGAATATTTCTTGATTTTCTTGAATTTTTTTAAATATTTGTCAATTTTCTTGAGGGGGCATACCCAAACTTTTTTCATACTAAGGCACGATCAAGGCATATTTTATTTGAAACAATGCCAAAATGACATTGTATCAAAGAGGGGAAAACTGTAGACACCAAAAATTGCTCTAGGCCTGCGAGCACCACTTTTGACATAATTTTTTATTATCCATGGTCATGATTAAATAATGTTTATTATTTAATTACCTTTCTAACACATCTTTCCTTAATTAATTAAATACCCCTTTTTAATTAATTCAGTAATTCATAATGACCCTTTATTCAACTTGATTAATTAAATAAATCATATTTATTTTAATTATGTCGCTAGCTAATTAAATATTCTTTCTAAATTAAATAATTTATTATTTAATTACCCCTTTTGTCACATTTCAACTATAATTAAATATTTATTATTTAATTAATTATTGAATTAATCCTTTTCAACAGTCAATTAAATAAATTACATTATTTAATTAATTAATTAATTATTAATTGTTTATGTCACATTCTTCTATCGTTCAGTTATCTAAATCATTCACTCACCTTCTGACTCAAGATCTATTTTAAATCCACGAGTTATCTCCGGATTCGATATCTGATCGTCTCTACGAGATAACTCTCTATCACAACTAGTGAGTTAAATAGTTCTAACTCATATGCATGAATATGTTTATTAATTAAATATCTTTATTTAATTAATTAATTCATGTGCATTCAAACTCTTTATTCTTCAAGTTATAACATTGGCTTTGTCATTCATAGTCTATTTCTTCTATTTTCAAAGACTCTTAACTAAAGATTAAATTATTTATTTAATCTGGAACTCATGTTCTTTCTATTTTCAAATAGTCTTGACACAAGATTAAGTTATCGTTCTAATTTAATCTTTATCTTGTAGAATTTTCTAACTCATGTTCTCATTAACACATAACTCGCATTGCATGGCATTCATCAATCTCGTCCGTCGATCTCTCTTTTGAATCTAAGTCAATCATTTGAAAATCCAAAATCTATAAAATGACCTATCATTATCATTATTTCTCCTCCTGAAATCAATACTTTTGAGAAGAAACTTAATCTTTGATATTTTCTTAGACATTAAACAAGGTTATGCTTGCATCAATACTAAAAATCTGAGGGCAAGAATACTAATACAACAAAATGGAGAAGGACAATCGAGATAATTCGAAGAAGTGGACACATATTCGGTGAGATCTTTTTAGTTATTTTTTTTATTGTTTCATGTTCATTTACTTGTTCTTTGTTGTTTTATTTAGATTATTTGTTAGATTTGATCATCTTAATTTTTGCAAAAAAAATTCTAAAAAATCTATGTTATAGTATGTTGCACTAATGATGAATACAAAAAAAATAAGACCTTGTTCAAATTTTAAATGATATGCTTTAAATTTTAGATAGTTTAAAGTGTTTGAAATATTTGGGTTCACCAAAAAGGTTTGACTGGGAAAAGGGATCTAGATTATAAACTACACCCTTTCCCAAATTTTGGTGGATTAAAAGTGATCTAAACTATTAACTTGGATAAAAGCCTTGATGGAAGAGCCATAATGATGGATCAAGGTTCTAATCTGCTATTTTATGGGGATGATGATGTGCTTTAGATGCTTTTTAATTGACTAAATTCTAGGATACAATTATTTAAGTATGTAAACTATGAAAATGTAGAAAACTCTTATGATTTTTGAGAAATTGAATGTGACAATATAGAAATAGAATCCAAAAACATGGATGGAAAACACAACGAAACCTCAAGTCAAAATTTGGTGATGAATGAATGTCTGGCTTGTTGTATACCCTAGACTATCCTCCTATTTGTGAAATCTAAAATACAAGCTTGAGGTCCCTATTATGTAGTTCCTATTCTTTTGAGGTCATTACTAAGACTTTGTTTGTTGATGAGAAAGTCCATTTTTGCGTGGCTTAAAAATATGTAGGGCATGAATGCATGAATCAATAATTAGTCGTTAATCTTCCTCTACTTATATTTAGATCTAAAACTTTACACACATGAAAGAGGGGGAAGGTTTTTCCATATATCGGCTTACCTAAGTTAAACCTCATTTTGGTATTTCTACCTCCATAATGGTTATGATTATATATGGAAAAAGAGGTCACCCTTAGTAGGACAAAGGCTAAATGATAAATAATTAATGAATTAAAAAATTTATGCATCTCACCACACATATGCACCTTCCTTGGTGGATTGAATTCAAGTACTTTTCACCTTCAAGGAGAATTTGTTATCTTTATTTGATGTCTTGCAAGTGCTATTGCTCACAAAACAAATGAACATAAAACATGAAAGAACTCACGTAAACTTATGATGAATGATTGACATGATGCTTAACATGAACAAATTATTCAATAATGTTTATAATTCTTCTCTTGACTACTCTTGAATGAGTTTTGAAGTAAAATATTTTCTATCCAAAATTGTTAGGATTAAAATAATTAAAATACCTTGTATTTATATGCAATAATTATAATTTCTCAAAAATAAAACATTAATAGCTAATAAATAAATTGAAATTTTCAAAACAATAAAATACTGACATTGACATATTAAAAATAGAGCCAAAATTATCTATTTTGGGGTGTGTAGACACCTAAAAATGACCTAGGCTTGCAAGCTTCATTTTTACCACTTTCGTCCTAGCATAATTAAGACATTTAATTATGTCCTTCGTCCACATTGACTATTGATTAAATAATTCATAATTATTTAATTAATTCATTTCAGTTATTCTTCATGATTATTAAATAAATAAATTTTATTTATTTATTAAATACGTCATTAACTGTCTAGGTCTTTCTTTAATTTATTTAATTCCCTCTTCTGCATTTAATTCTTATTGATTATTAAATAAATGAATTTCATTTATTTATTTAATACGTCACTGATTGTCTTAATTAAATAAATTGATTAATTTAATTAATTAGTCTTATCTCCTAAATTAAATAATTAAAATTTAATTATTTAATTGCCAATTTCATATTCTTCTCATTTTAAATAAATTAAATTATTTAAAATGTCATGTCAATCCTAACTGTGAGCCCATTTGGATAAATAATCTGAAAAAGATTATTTATTATCTCATAAAATCATTATTTTGAATTAATTTAATTCAAAATAGTAAATAATCTTCCAAAAATCAAGTAATCGGGCAGATTCTTGCTTTTCCAAATCTGATCTTCAGTCCAAATCTTATTTTCTTGATTTTTCAAATTTCGCAAATCAGACAATCTTATCTTCTTGATTTTTTGAAAATCTTTATTTTCTAATTAATTGTCTCATTTATTTTCCACCGTTGATCCAATTTTATTCTGACCGTTCGATTAAGGATTTTTCCCTAACCCTAATTAGGGATTCTTAGGTTTAATCTGGATCGTCATTTCATCAATTTATCTTGTCCGTCCATTCGAAATGACCTTTTCTATAAAATGCCATCTTCTTCTCATTTTTGGGGACACACACATTTTGACATTTTGCATAGTTATTATAGGCATTTGCTTTCACATTTAAATCTCCATAGGCAATTTCATTATTTATTATTATAGTCATTTAATCAAGGCATAGACATTGTCAATCATAGGCTTTTAGACATAGGCATTTAGATTTTGAGTAAATCCTTCAAAACTTGCTTTAGTCTTGTCATTCGTCATAGTTGCTCATACAAATCTAAGGGCATCTTCATTTACTGCAAGCAAAGGAGGTGTAACGAAGGTCAATCATGGAAGATGGAGATTCTTGGTAATATCATTCCTTTTCTTTTCATCATTTTCCTTTGTACTTCGTTATTTCAATGGATTTTAGTGTTATTTGATTTAACCATCTAACAATCTGATTTTTCCCTTGATTACATTGGTGAACCCAACATTTTGTAGAGAAATTTGTGTGTGTTCTTGTTTGCTTTCACTGTTTTGCAGGTTACAGCCAAGACATCATACGAAATCCCGTCACCTTCATTAAAGCACAGAAAAATGGGCAAATAAAATATTTTCAAACGGTTTCTAGGTTTTGTAGATCTCGCTCCCAGCTTTCCAGAACATCAAACGGTTTTAAATTTCATTGAGATTTGAGAAAGTTATGGTCATTTTAGTGATCGTAGTTTTTTTCAATTTAATTTTTAAACCCGCGTTTTTCTTTTGTCTATAACATTCTTTTTGTGCAGAATCGTGGAAAAAGTTTTCTGGGTTTTGAAGGTCTATCATTTAGCTTTCCATGGATATCTACCACTTAAAATTTTGTTAAGTTTTGAGCAAGTTATCGCTGTTTTAATTTTCTGCTGTCATTAATGTCTTATTTATTTATTTTTTGTTTGTGTTGCTAATCTTCTCTTGTAGCGTGTGGCGATCCCCATTCGTGTGTCGAAGACCATTGATTAAAGAGATTACTAATTCATTGTTTGCAGATTCGAATGTCGAAGACAAGATAAACAAACATTGTGCTTGTTTTTCTTTCATAGATTAGCAAACATTTGATTTTGGCACATATAAAAAGAACACATGTCTTCTTTGATTGATTGTGCTTGCAAGATGGTAGGCAAGTATGCTCTCACTTGGTGAAAACCTTGTGATCAAAAAACCAAACCCATCTTTATTTGTTAATTACCCTTCACGATTCGGTATATCGGAGTATCCTCTCCCCTTGCGCATTCGTGCGATCCTGGGTGTAAGAGAAATGGTTACTGACTCTAGAACTTGGGCCTGTTCTGGTGGGAAAAAGTACTCACCCCAGGACGACTCAGACCGGTAGCACCCTGACACCGAGGGACTTCTAGTCAGTATATAAAATTGGGTTCTTGGGGAAAGCCCAAGAATCACAAGCGTGGTTCCGACGAGATGGATCCGAAAGGGGACTCTCACCACATGGATCACGCCCCACAAACGGAATGCCCGAATTAAAAACCTCTTGTCTTAGTGTCCAACCGTTCTATTGGCCATTGCTTGGTATAGTGCAGGGTACAGTATCATGCCCGAAGACACTCACTACTAATCCCCTTGAGTAGATATAGCAATTCTTGGGATGTCACTACCCAAAGAATCTGAATTTGGTGTGCTCGAATGACGTTAATGAGCCGTGGAGGGGAGCCAATGCCACCAAAATTCTAAGCTATCCGCTCTCGAGAAGGAAAGGTGTCTATCACCAATCCGGGGTATATCGGTGGGCTATACCAAGTATACAAACCCTTGGCCTATTGGCCTTTTTAGGATTGTGCTTATCTGATGTGTGATTGGTTACATTCAAAAAGTTGTGTTTGTCAAGTGTTTTCTGGTCTTATCATAGTTCAAAACAAAACTTTCATCAAACAGACCAAATTTTCCATCAAAAATGACAAGACAAACTTTTCGCATCTATCAAACTACATTTAAATGTCTAAAGCGCAATCGCTCTGATCAATCGCATTTGAGTTTACTGAACAGCATTTACATATCCAAGACGCAACTGAAACTTCAAACAACGCATTTTCCTATCAAAACTTAAAACTCCACATCCGAGACTGGAAGTCCTCAACTTGTCCACCATTTGTCAAACACTGTCATCAAGAAGATTATGTTAGAAACCAAACTTGATATTGCTCAAAGTCTTGTCTATTAGCTTGCATTAGTCACCATAGGTTTCATACCTCATTCATTTTTCGTTGCATACATTTGACATTAGACTATTCATAGGTTCACATTTTGCATACTTAGTATTAGGAAAATCTTAGTACACTTTGCAAAATCATTGTTTTCGAAATTAGACCCTCTTGGACCAAGTTATCAAACCTCCTTTTAGTCATTGTCCTCTTTTGTGAGATTCTTCCAACTCAAAAGTCTAGTTAGGGAGACTCACTAGTCATTTAGACCTAGTCAACTTGTCATTTCCAACAAAGACCTTTAGCAATCAAAATCGAAAACAAAGTTCAAGCTTAGAAGTGCTTAGATAACCTTGTCTTACATTGCATACGAATTCCATACCTTACTCACGAAAATTCAAAAACATTAGTCATTCTAGTGGTCATCTTGAACCATAGACTTCACTATAGTGCCATACTTGCATCTAGTTGTCATTCCCATTTGAGCAATCTCATTTCATGGTTGAAACCAGACTTCAAAAACAAAAGAGACAAATGGAAAACTTTAGGCAAGACCCCCCGTATAATGTCAACAATCCTCCACATGACCCAAGTTGGACCTTTTACGATCCATTTACCATTGTAGACAATCAACCTCCAACAACAATGCAATCCACATCAAACAGTCCATTCGAACAATTTTTGCAAAGAGATGAAAATGGTCAACTACTCCAAGAAAACATAGAGGCATTGACACAAGACCCAGAGGCCTGTCAGATGGCTGAAGCAATAGCTCGTCAGGATAGAGACAGATTCGTAGCTATGCTTTTGAGTGAAGGAGCTAAGTTACCACCAGGATTTGACACTACTACCAACAACGCACATAACATGTCACATAGTGGTCAACCTCTAAATACCACGAGCAATACTTCCTTTGGGACCACAATGACAATGCATACCACTCCCAATGTCCCAAACACCACCAACATCCCCAACATCACAAATACCACGACAACCAATACCATGACAGTAAATGCGATGGGGGCATCATCAAGTCAAAACAAACCCCCTTTGACAACTTCATTTTCTACCATGAACACAACCTCGACACATTCATCTAGTGGTATTTCACAAAATCCTTTAGGAGGAGCCACAGGGCGTATCTTTATCCAAGGACAACAACAAAATGTCAACACGATAACACAGTCAAATGTCATTGCCTCCCAAGGTCCAAACACAAACGTTCCCCTTGTTCAAAATCAACAATTTACACAAGGTGGCCAAATAACACAACCCATGACATCATCGACACACTATAATAGTCATGGCCACAACATCCCTCAACTAGCGACACACATGGCTGGGGGACACATCCCAACATATTCATCCAACATTCATACTCATCAACATGCACCCAATCATAACTTCCAATACCAACAACACACTTCATACGTACCACAACAATCCATACCACCACAATACACCAACATTCATGCACACCAGACAGGAACACATGGTGTGCTAGGCAATCCAACATATGGAAACGTAAACGACCCTACCATAGATGAACTCAAAGCAAGAATGAGGGATATGGAGAAAACTATGCAAAACATGTACATTTCAGGCAAGAAATCAGAAATATCATATGACCTGGATGTATACCCATTTGACACGAGCTTATACATGCCTGCATTTCCACCAGGATACGTGTCACCCAACTTCACAAAATATAGAGGCAAGACAAATCCCATTGAACATGTTCGTGAATTCGCAACCAACTGTATGGATATCACCTATGAACCAACATACTTGATGAGACTTTTTTCCCAAAGTCTGGCAGGTCAAGCCCTTGAATGGTTTTCAACTCAAAAAGATATCTAGACATGGGATGAACTCAAACGAAAATTCATAAGAAATTACGCGTACAACATTGACATGGATACCTCTATCACTAGCTTGTGCAATCTCACGCAAGAAGACTCTGGTGAGACATTTATTCCATTCTTTCAAAAATGGAGAAGCCTTGCTAGTCGATGTCACATTGACATTCCTGAAAGGGAAAAAGTCGACATGTTCGTCCAAACACTCCTAGGACCCCTAAAATTCACATTGCAAATACATTGTTGCACAAACTTCACAGAATTGGTCGAAAAGGGAGTCCAGATTGAGAAAGCACTTATCGCAAAGGGAGAACTGAGATATGGTTCCAAAAACACGAACGTCAATCCACCAGCTGACAAAAACAAATATTGGGTTAAGAATAAGCATGTTACAAATGACGGTGTTGTTGATGCCAAGACTGCAAACACTGTAGGTCCCGTATTGGCCCTGAAAGGGGTTCAACAACAAAATAGACCAACAATGACATTGATACCTCCTCCTAATACTTCTCCAAACAATCAAAGTGGTCAAAACAGTCAAGGACAATATCGTCAAATGAGGCAATTTCCTAGGGGTCGAACATACACTCATTTGGGTGAACCCATTGAAGAAGTCCTTAAGAAATGCATCTAGCATGGGGTCATCACACTTCTAAAAATAAAACCATATGACCCGGGACAATTCAAACCAGCATGGTGGAATGACAATGCACTTTGCGAATACCATCGAGTAAAAGGGCACACAACCTCCAACTATCGTCAATTGAAAAATATAATACAAGACCTTATTGAAAATCGCACCATCGAAGTAGGTGGATCGCAATTCACCACCAATTCGGATCATACTATCCACAAGAATCCACTGCAGGATCATGGTTCTCATAATGCTTCCACTTCAGGTTCACATAACCAAGCTAACTTTGCCTGAGCCAAGTATGACTATTCTAGTGGACCTATTATAAATAATGTCAAAACTGATGATGAATACATCAATACCATCACGGTCAAGAGAGCACCCCAGTGTAATGCTACTACACGAAGTGGCAAGGTCACTATAGCTGGTCCGCCTCCCCCTAGACAAGCCAAGATCACTATACCGGGCCCATCAGCTAAACAACCACAACCAGCTAAACAGCCAAAACCTGTCTCAACCCCACAGCAATGGAAACCCAAGAGTCAGTTCAACCTCATTGACCAACTAGGAAAGACTCCCGTGCAAATATCTATCCTTGAGCTGCTTCGTATCTCTCCTGCACACAAAGAAATCCTAGACAAAACTCTCCTAGAGTCATCGGTCCCTAAGGACATCGATGTCAATCAGTTTGAAACTATGGTGGGATATCTCACCATGCCGCACCATGTCACCTTTTCCGACCAAGACTACTCATCACATAAAACCAACCACAATGATGCATTACACATAGAAAATTTTGTCCACAAGCACAAAGTTAGATGGGTTTTAGTAGATGGCGAAGCAGGGTTGAATATATGCTCCCTCAAATTGGTTAAGGCTCATGGGTTCTCTAATGCGTGCGTAGACCCAACGGAAAGCATAGTGATCAAAGCATATGATGACGAGGAACGCTCTTCATGGGGTGTTATCTCTCTCCCTATCAAAGTGGGACCAGTCATTGTAGACACAACCTGCCAGGTCCTCGATTTGGAACTACCATATAACATCTTACTTGGTCGTCCATGGATCCACACATTAAAAGTTGTTCCATCGACATACCACCAATGCCTCAAGTTTCCTTTCGATGGCATAGAAGTAACCATATACGGAGACCCCGACCCTTTCCAATATTGTACCAACTTAAGGGGTATCTTCGAAAACCGAGTACCTATTAATCAAGAAGCACTTGGCTCCTCGTCGTCCAAATACATCGACCCTTCCACGCTCATGTCATCTTCCACATCTGCTCCATCCATGTCTTCTGCTGTACCACCACCTTCCACCAACCCTAAGATTGAATCAACTGTCAAAATCCAGGACCTCGGCTGCAAAGAATTCAAACTAAATACAGCATACAACATAACTACAATACCCACTCCTCCAAAGATACATGGTCGGCCATGTTTCAGAATGGAACCTCAAAAAACTTTCAAAGTTCCATGGAATACAGTTTTTATCAAGTGGGGAGACATGAGTGATGAAGACCTTGCGGACATCACAAGATGTATCTATAAGGATACAGTCGCATTACCTCCATTACCAGTTCAAAAATATGGCAAGGGTTACAACATCATGAAGGCTAAAGGCTACAATGGTACTAGTGGCCTTGGAAAAAGTAAAAATGGTCGAAGGGAACCCATAGAAACTTTTCAAACTCCGAAGTATCTTGGATTAGGGTTTGGATCACCTGACAATGACGATTGATGTACCTCTGGACTTTCAAATGAGTGAGTACATGCTTATGACAATGTCAAGACTACTAGGGAAACCCTCACCGAAACAGACTCCCATGAGTGGGAATTTGGCTTGAAACGATCCCTAAGTGACTGTTGTCTTGACGATTTATTCGTCGAACCAGGGGAACTGACCTCTGAACAACGATTGTGGCAAACATTCAAAATCGAACAGGCACCAAACAGTCAAAGTCCTACTACCTCCTCCCATGCGATACAACACTCGTCATCTGAACCCCATCAGTCCAATCAATCCAATCAGTCCAATCAGTCCAAAGTGTCAGACGACATTGATAACCAGAACTCTAAAACCTTCACTCCTTATTATGACAACGAATATGACACTAGTGAAGGAGAATATTGGATAGAGTCCAATGTAGAGTTGGATGATGATAACCTCATATACAACATCACTGAATCCATCTGCATGCTATCCGCATCCTCACCCCAGTTCACTAGCCTTGACAATGGCATCTCCTTAGTTTACCCTGAATTAGTCGATTGGGACCAACAAGGACCGCCAGTTCTGGACACATTTCAGAATGATGAGGCAATCGCCGAATTCATGGGACTACGAGAAAGCATACCCAGTGGGGACCACAAATCAAGATTTTCCATTGACTTGGACTGCACGACATACTTCAGCGAGACTGTTCAGTCCTCTAGTCGCAAAAGTAAAAATAAAGTAAAAAATGAGACGTCTCTAGGTGAAAACCGAAAGGCACCTCTTGACGATAAAATAGTAAAAATAAAGGACGTATCTGCGGGTGAAAACCTCTCGGATGCGACCAAAGATGGAGGACTGGACTTTCTCCCTGTACAACAGGAGAAATCGGCCATGCTTATTGAGTACACAATAGAGGATAACATTTCAACTGCAAAAGACCCCAAGATGGTCCTATTTGCGGCATCATTGACTGATGAAGAGAAACCACAATTTCATAAATTCTTTGCAGAACGAAAAATCAACTTTGCATGGTCCTACGCTGACATGCCAGGATTGGACCCAAAACTAGTTCTGCATCATCTGCCACTATTACCCAATTCTAAACCAGTCAAGCAGAAGTTGCGCAAATGCACCCTCAAGTTGCTCTATTGGTCAAGGCCGAGTTAAAGAAATTACTGGATGTCGGATTCATAAGGTTTATAGATTATGTTGAATCGATTTCCAACCTAGAGCCGGTGACAAAGTGAAATGGGCTGATTCGGGTATGTACAGACTTTCGGGATCTAAATAAAGCATGTCCCAAGGATGAATTTCCTTTGCCCAACATTGACATCGTAGTTGACCTAACTGTAGGACATGAGATGCTATCCCTCATGGATGGTTTCTTCGGCTATAACCAAATCTGCATTGCTCCTGAGGATCAACACAAAACAACATTTACTTGCCCATGGGGTACATACTGTTGGAATGTCATGCCCTTTGGTCTCAAAAATGTAGGTGCCACATATCAAAGGGCTATGACCACGATCTTCCATGACATGATGCACAATATAATGGAAGATTATGTAGATGACCTATTGGCCAAATCAGCAACTAGGAAAGATCATTTGAAGATACTCGACAAAATTTTTAAGAGACTTGAAGAGTACAAAGTTTAGCTAAACCCTAAGAAGTGTGTTTTTGGGGTCACATCAGGAAAACTATTGGGATACATAGTCTCCCGAAGAGGCATAGAGTTTGATCCGGCAAAGGTCAAAGCAATCATAGACACGCCTCCACCCAAAGGGATCAGTGAACTCAGAACTCTGCAGGGCAGAGTACAATCTATTCGTCGTTTCATAGCCCAATTGGCAGATAAGTGCCACCCATTCCAGTATCTGTTGCGCAAGAGTGTCCCCTTTCTATGGACGGAAAAATGTCAAGAGGCCTTCCAACAAATCAAAGATTATTTGTTTTCAACACCAGTCCTCATGCTGCCCACTCATGGAAAGCCATTAATTCTATACATCTCAACTACTAGTTCAGCACTGGGGGCATTGCTGGCCCAAAATGATCATGAAGGAAAAGAAAGAGCAATCTATTACATCAGCTGCACACTGATAGGCTATGAGTTGAATTATACATACATTGAACGTGCATGCCTCACTGTTGTCTTTGCATCCCAAAAACTAAGACACTATATGCTCAGTCATCAGACACAACTGGTTGCCAAAATTGATCCATTGAAATATCTACTAAGTCGAGTAGCATTAACAGGCCGGTTGGCAAAATGGGTCATGATACTAAGCGAGTATGACATACAGTATGTTGAGCGTAAGGCAATAAAAGGGAAAGTAATAGTAGATCAACTAGCAGATGCACCAATTCAATCCACTCATCCACTAGTAACTGATTTTCCCAATGAGTCCATTTTTCATGCAGAACCGGCAACACCATGGAAGCTATATTTTGATGGGTCTCATACTGGTCATGGCTCAGGCGCTGGAATCTTGTTTATCACACCGCAAGGAGATTCAATTCCTAAGTCATTCAGGATTGCTTTCCCTTGTACAAATAACATTACTGAATATGAAGCACTATTCATAGGTCTCAAGTTGGCAATCAAATGGAAAATTCAGACATTGCTTGTATTTGGGGATTCCCAGCTAGTAATCAACCAAGTGAATGATGATTATGAAACAAAGGATGAGAAGTTTCTTCCCTCCAAGAGGATGGTGGATAGTTTCCTAACATACTTTCAATCGATCTCTTTTGAACAAATCCCCAGGGTACAGAATAAGGCAGTTGATGCAATGGTTACTATCAGTTCTCTCTTGGACATCCCTAACAATGTGCCACAATTTGAACTTCTGGTAGAACAACTTTTAATACCGGCATATGATATCCCAGAGTCAGAAATGGTTTGAAAACTTGTTGGTCCCAACTCTCCTTGGTATCAGGACATTTACGACTACTTAAAATCTCAAACCCTTCCACCGAACTTATCCAATAACCAAAGGAAGTCGTTCATCAGAAAATCCACAAGGTATGCCATTGTCAGTGACACCCTATACCGCCGTAGTTTTGACGATACCCTCCTTATATGTCTTGACACCGAGGAAGCATGTACGACCTTACGAGAAGTACACGACGGTATATGCGGATCTCATTTGAGTGGTCCTATGCTAGCTAAGAAACTAATGAGACTTGGGTATTATTGGTCGACAATGGAAAAGGATGCAATTGAATATGTCAGGAATTGTCGCAAATGTCAAATACACAGTGACTTGGTCCATGCTCCAGAGCAAGAACTCCGGCTGATCACTTCTCCTTGGCCCTTTGCTCAATGGGGACTCGACCTCATGGGTAAGATTCATCCAACCTCATCCAATGGCCATAAATTCATTATTACTGCCACTGAGTATTTCACAAAGTGGATTGAGGCCATCCCATTGACATACATTACCGGCAAGCAAATATCAAAGTTCATCCTTAACTACATCATTTGTCGGTATGGCCTTCCGCAATCAATCATCACTGACAACGGACGTCCGTTCAAAAACCAAGACGTACATGAGTTATGTGAACGATTCCATATCCAACACCACTTTTCATCTCCATACTACCCCCAAGGAAACGACCAAGCTGAGGCATCCAATAAAACCATTGTCAAGATATTAAAAAAGACTGTCAATGACGCTGGCCGCGACTGGCACATACAACTTAACCCTGCTCTGTGGGCTTACCGAACTAGCATTCGTACACCTACAGGAGCTACCCCATTCGCTCTAGTCTTCAGCACTGAAGCCATCTTACCCATTGAGGTCGAAATTCCTTCGCTACGAGTTTCCTTGAAGGGTCTAACTAATGAGGAGGAGTACCAACAATCACGCTTGCACGAGCTGGAAGTGCTGGATGAAAGATGACAAAACTCACTGAATCATCTCCAAGCATATCAGAACCGCCTTTGTCACAACTAAAATAAAAAGGTTATGGTCAAAAAGTTTGACATTGGTGACCTAGTTCTCATGCAGAACCCCAAGAACCAAGTAGACAGAGAAAAGCCAAGAAAATTTGAACCAAACTGGCTGGGTCCCTATATTATCATATCTTCCTTTGGTTTTGGGGCATATCAATTGGCAACTCCAGATGGGGAAGAGTTGACTGAGCCCATCAATAGTTTACATCTCCGAAAGTTCTATGCATAGCATCAGAGGATGGAGCTGAAAACCATAAAATACAAAAAAATTGAAAAATGATAACAATCGTCACCTTGATGAAAACCTGGCAAACAGGCGTCTTGGTGACACCAAAAAAATCAAAAAATCATGAAAATAGTAAAGAGAAAAATGATTCATTCAATAGTGAAAACCTGGCAAACAGGCACTTTGGACAGGTACCATGGTGAAAACCTGGCAAACAGGCGCCATGCATAATCAATCATTGCTCTGCCATCTACTGTCACTTTGTCTAACTTGGCCTAGGATGAAAGGTATTTTCTGCCATTATTCTGCAAATCGCTATCACAACTTACCTGACCTGTCATAGTAGCTAAATGATTGACATCAGGTCCTGACGATTGTCCGTCTAACAAGTCAGCAGCATCCTGTCCTTATCCCTTGCAAGTGGCCAAGTCTTAGACCTGACTGGGGGAAAAATGTTTACCATGCAATTGTAATGGATGTCACGTATGATCACAAAAACATCGCAAAATGTCCTGAAGAAAGACCAAAAACATCATAAAAAGTCTTGAAAAAAAGACAAAAACATCACAAAATGTCCTGAAAAAAGACAAAAACATCACAAAATGTCCTGAAGAAAGACCAAAAACATCATAAAAAGTCCTGAAAAAAAGACAAAAACATCACAAAACATCCTGAAGAAAACCAAACAAAACAACAGACTGCTCGAAGCACACAAGCGCACTGTCATCTCTGGTCAAAGTCAATCAAGTCAATCAGTCCTTGTCATCTGTATGAACTACGTTGTCTCTGCGCATTTGCTACGTAGGCAAGACTCATACTTGAGTCCCCGAGACATTAGGTCAGTCCTTTAGGTTTTTCAAAATAAAATCATGACACAATTTTTGATCAAGACAAAGTCATTGGTCGTGTCAAACTACGAGGTCTCTGAGTGTATGACATAGGCAAGGCCATCTATCGATGAGCCCCCGAGGCCGAACTAGGTCAGTCCATTAGGGTTCATGGCACTACACTGGCACACATGTCAAAGGTCTTCAATCGTTTTCCACATGGGAAAACTCCTAAAACAAAGTAAAACAATCTCTTATTCAACATGACAATCTCATCAGTGCGTCACTCATATCATCAAGGTAATATCAGCATCTAGTCAAACACAAGTCAAATTCGGTCAAATCAAGTCAAATCATCAGAAACCAGTCAAACTGTCAAATTTCGATTAGTCTTTAGATGAATCCTTCTGAACGATAACCGTTGTCATTTACGCCTTAGGATGTGTCCTTCCTAGGCGTCGTCATCGTCCTTTCGACATTTTGAGCGATCTTCTTGACAATTAAAGATCACTCTTCCTGACATCAGTATTCTTCAGATGAGTCCTTCTAAAGAACCAACTCTATCATTTATGCCTTAGGATGTGTCCTTCCTAGGCATCATCATTAGTTCGAGGGACCCCTTATGACCATTAGGGATCAAATCCTCTTGACATCGGCATTATTCAGGATGTGTCCTTCCTGAATTCACCAAGTCTCGACATTTTTTAAGGTCATCAAAACTTTAAACATTCGGACATCTCGACATTATCAAACATGGCATCTTGACATCAGAACAGTGGATATCCAGACGCACTTGGAAAACACTTGACAATTGTCTTTTGATCTTTTATCATGTTATTAGTTTTTCAGCGAGATCCCACTAAGCAGGATTTAGAGAAGCAGCGACGTAGCATGACAATTGACACGCATGACTACTAGCTTCTCAGCGAGATCTTGATCTTGGGATTTAGAAAAGCAACGACATATCATGATAGGGACTTTATTTTTGTATTTTGGCAATCATGTCACTAGTTTCTCAAGGATGTCCTAGAAACAGGATTTAGAGAAGCAGCGACGTTTCATGATCTGTCCTTATCTTTTTTTTCTTGTGGTTGATTCGGACAAAGACTGGGGCAATAACGCTCTTGGTATGAGTCACGATCTTCCTTGTCTGTGACTGCTTGTCTTATGTGATGGTACGGCCTTGCACACCTTGATCTCTGTCATATCATGGTGTTTCTTGGCCATCACAACAATCTGCCCAATGATGATTAAGAGCAATAAATATTAAAAGTCCTATGGTAAGGTTTGAAGGATTTGGTCTAGGAATTAACATGCATCATCTTTAGTCATGTCATCTTCTCATCATCCATATCTTTTTCACTAACATTCCTTTGTCTCTTCATATTCTAGTCTCCTAACCAATTTCGAGAGCACACCCATGTTCTTGGAACCTGTCTGTCCTCTCGAGGGGGCATACCATAACCCTCCTCATCATTCTTCCTCATCTTATTTTGCACTGGGGCATTTTTCGACTTATTTTCTTTGTCACAATGCGACATGCTACATTATGACAAAGAGGGGCAAAATGTAGACACCTAAAAATGACCTAGGCCTGCAAGCTTCATTTTTACCACTTTCGTCCTAGCATAATTAAGACATTTAATTATGTCCTTCATCCACATTCGACTATTGATTAAATAATTCATAATTATTTAATTAATTCATGTTAGTTATTCTTCATGATTATTAAATAAATAAATTTTATTTATTTATTAAATACATCATTAACTGTCTAGGTCTTTCTTTACTTTATTTAATTCCCTCTTCTGCATTTAATTCTTATTGATTATTAAATAAATGAATTTCATTTATTTATTTAATACGTCACTGATTATCTTAATTAAATAAATTGATTAATTTAATTAATTGGTCTTATCTCCTAAATTAAATAATTAAAATTTAATTATTTAATTGCCAATTTCATATTCTTCTCATTTTAAATAAATTAAATTATTTAAAATGTCATGTCAATCCTAACTGTGAGTCCATATTGATAAATAATCTGAAAAAGATTATTTATTATCTCATAAAATCATTATTTTGAATTAATTTAATTCAAAATAGTAAATAATCCTCCAAAAATCAAGTAATCGGGTAGATTCTTGATTTTCTAAATCTGATCTTCAGTCCAAATCTTATCTTCTTGATTTTTTGAAAATCTTTATTTTCTAATTAATTTTCTCATTTATTTTCCACCGTTGATCCAATTTTATTCTGACTGTTCGATTAAGGATTTTTCCCTAACCCTAATTAGGGATTCTTAGGTTTAATCTGGATCGTTCATTTCATCAATTTATCTCGTCCGTCCATTTGAAATGGCCTTTTCTATAAAATGCCATCTTCTTCTCATTTTTGGGGACACACACATTTTGACATTTTGCATAGTTATTATAGGCATTTGCTTTCACATTTAAATCTCCATAGGCAATTTCATTATTTATTATTATAGTCATTTAATCAAGGCATAGGCATTGTCAATCATAGGCTTTTAGACATAGGCATTTAGATTTTGAGTAAATCCTTCAAAACTTGCTTTAGTCTTGTCATTCGTCATAGTTGCTCATACAAATCTGAGGGCATCTTCATTTACTGCAAGCAAAGGAGGTGTAACGAAGGTCAATCATGGAAGATGGAGATTCTTGGTAATATCATTCCTTTTCTTTTCATCATTTTCCTTTGTACTTCGTTATTTCAATGGATTTTAGTGTTATTTGATTTAACCATCTAACAATCTGATTTTTCCCTTGATTACAGGGTGTGGGAGCACTAGACTAGACCCATCCTTTTCGTGGCCAAAAGTAACAAGATAAAATATTAAATGTATAATTTCATTTCCCATGTTTGATTTTCCAAAATATTTCTAAAGCGGGCAATTAAATGCATAATTAGTTTCAAACACATAGGGGGGAGAAAAATTTAGTGTGAGATTATCAAAGGTGATAATTTTTGACACTACACCTAAGATTCCTTATATGATGAAAATATATTTTGACTTTTCAACTCATTTTTGGTTTATCCATTCATCTTCTCTATAGTGACTAGGGATGTAGTATTTTGAGAGGATGTAGAATACATTTTATCATGTTGGACTCCCTCTAATTTACTACAATAGGGTATAATTTAGATTGATTTATATATTTTTTTTGGTTGGGTTTCTATTTTTTAAAATTTATTCATTATACAAGAGTATTTTATCTCTACCATGTTTAGTGATTTTCTCTTTAGAGAATTCTCAATTTTGAATCCTCCTCTTTCTTCCTGAACCTTCTTTTGTATTAGCATAGATTTATTTTTCCTATGATACTTGAAAAACCTTCAAAATTAAATGTAGATTTTAAATCATCTACCTTTTCTTAATAATATTTGAATAATCTATCAAACTTTTCATCCAATAAAACCTACCTTTCTACCATAAAAATTTCTTCTATTATTGTAAAATGGGCCTTTTCATTCCATTTGAAAATAATTTTGAAAGTTTAAATCTACCCTCATATTTAAATTTACCATGATTATTCTTCATTAAATCTTCCACTTATTCAAACTTATTCATTATGCATTGGGTCCCCTATATTTCATTTTTATGTTGTTACACTTTTACCCCTATATCAATATAATGGAGTATATTTTCAACATCTATTGAGGTGTCGGTGTTACCAATTCTATTCTTATTATTATCATTTCTTACAAAGATAATTTCACCATGTATTAGATCTATAAAAATAAGGATTCATTGGTTGGAAGGAAAAATAGCTTTCATACCACTATAATGGTTCCACCTAGTTATTTATACAATTATTTTGGATTATTTAAATTTAGGTGAGATAGAGGTGGCCCTTGATTACATAAAGGTAGAATATAATTGTGAAAGGGGGAATTGTGGATCAAGATTAGTATCAATGAAATTTATGAAATTAAATCAAAACAAAAGGATAAAACCTAATATATTCATGAAATGTAATTTTCATAGCTATGAATTCAAAAAATGAGATTAGCATAATCGAAAGGAAACAAAAATAAATTCTAACTCCATAATCTTACCATCCCATGTCAGAGTGTATTAATGTTGATATTAATATGTTGGATTTCTCTTCAACACAAATCCTCCATGGTTTGTAAAAGCTTGATAGTTATGATGATTATCTAAAATCTGAGGGTGTTTGCTCAATTTTTTCAAGAATCGCACTAACATGACCTTTCTACAAATTCTCCAAATCAATTATGAGAAGGATGAAGTTTATTTTATAGATTTTCATGTTTCGGATGAATGATCTAGATGTTGTTGTATATATAAAATGGGGTTTAGATTGTATCATATGACTTAGGACATAGAGCATACCCACTTTCCACCTACTATAGTCAAGAGTAATCCTAGAGATCTCAATGCAAAGGAGAAATAGATCTTGCAATAGGGTTGTCCTAGGGGATATTTTGCAAAATAATAATGGTTCACCACCAAGTAAGAACTTGGAAATATAAATGCAATGAAAGTTGTAACACTAAACCCTAATATGATGCAATGACTCATAAAGTGACCTATTAAAGTAAAAGAAACCGAACAGAAAGCTATGTAGTAGAATGTGTGTACTTGGGAATCTGAAAATGGTTGAATGGAGCTCTAAAATACTAGAAAATATGATATTAATGCTGAGTGGGACTCATTCTCCAAGATGGGTGAATCATTCAACAATTTTGGTTTCTATGTGGGAATAAGAATTTGCAAAATGGGTATCTAAATCTACAAAAATCTAAATTTTGATTAAAATTGGGGCTCATTCGCCAGAAGTGGTGAATCACTCTAGTTACGGTTTTCTAAAGATTCAAATTTTGAATTTTATCTTCTTAGTCTATTGAATCTTCTCTTGCAAGTTTTCATATTTGAAAATCTGTAAATTAACTTATAGGTGTTCTCCAATGTTCTTGAAGGCTTAATGACAATTTTGACAACTTTGAATGACTTGATAGTGTTTTCTCCAATATTGCTCCTTATAAAATATACAACCTAGTCCTATGAATCACACTCAAAGGAGAGGGAAATTTTTATTTTTTTTAGTGGATAGGGGTTTGCCATGTTCAAATGTCATTTTGGTAATCAAACCTTGAAATATAATGAAATAGGAATGGATAATGATGACTGAACAAAATATGATATTGAAACTCACCAAACTCTATCAATGAAGTGTTGCAAACATGTTTGGGATGGCTCTAATGGATATACATCTTGAATTTTTCTTGAAGGTGGTAGATCTTGAATTGAGCATTTTCTTGAATCATAAACCCTACATTACAATTTTTAGCTAAAAAACAAACATGATGCATGAAGTATTTCACATGATGATTGATGCTTGAATGCTACTCTAAAATGATTGATAATCTTCCCTTGAAGACACTTGAATGATATTGTAAATTATTGAAGGGTCTTGTGAACTCAATTATGATAGTATGAATGCTTTCACAAAAGTATTAGGTGAAAATGAGTGAAAAAACCTTGTATTTATACTTAATTATGCAAGAATTCTCAAAATTACAACACTACAAGCTGACGTTAGATCTAGGAGTATAAAATATTTCCAATAATTTGAATTAATTTTGATTTTGGGGCACATGGAATTCATTCGCCCAAGGTGGAAAATGAGCCCCATTAGGCATGATGTATCGGGGGAAATTTAAAAATGCTTAGAAATGTGGAAAACCACGTTCAGGACCCAAAAATCTAGGTGGGCCTCATTTGCCCAAGGTTGCGAATGAGTCCCACAACATTAAATTTGGAGCCATTCAACTTGAAACACCTCAATTATGATTAGATGCTGATGTGTTGGTATTATCCTCAAAATATGTATTAAATGAGGCTTTTGGATGCAAAATAAGGCCAATTAAAGTATAAATAAGGCCAATTATTAATGAAAACTCTAGAAAAGTGTGAAAGTGTGTAACAACACTTTACAACACTTTTCATAAGGCATGGTTAAGGATAAAAAGAGGTTTATTAGGTGTAGTTATTTTTTTTTTTTATGAATAGGCAGATATCTATATTAATATAAAGATAAAATTACAAATTCACAAAAAAGGGGTGGGTGGTAAAAAGGCACACCTCAAATGTCACATGGGTCCAACCCAGAAAATCCAAAATAACACATGGGCCTAGCTTAGAAAAACCAAAATATCACATGGGCCTAGCCCAAAAGTCCAATAACAGAAAGAAAATTAAGCAGCCAAGGCAATGCCAGTAGATCCTGGGGGGTCCCTGTCATCCAGATGTTTCCCCCATACATCAGTGGGGTTTAGAGTGACATCGAGAGGAGCACCCCAACCATCATCAACTTTATCTTCATCTTTTTCAGTTTCTTTTTCCTCGCGCCCAGGCGAGATTGCAAGAGCCAGCCGTGGAAAACTTTTGCCACTGGAGGGCCAACCCGAACCAGAAGTAGGCAGAGCATTAGAGGGCCACCTAGAACCACCACCACCACTCTCTAGAGCACCACTAGAATGATAGCCCTGACTAGGACACGGTGAAGGAGAACAAGCCCACTTGGGAGGCTGAGAATCTCGTTGAGCAGGAGGCTAAGAGCGAGATCGCATGGAGTCACTCTGCTTCTAGCCCCGAGAAGGCAACCGGCCACAGGAGGAAGGAAAATCATGGATCCAAGCCCTAGTACAAGGGTCATTGCCCTAGTGGTCCAAGAGAACCTACAGGGGAGCCACTTCCATTGCAACCTTGTTGGCTTGCACTTGAATTTGTAAGAGAACATTAGAACATATAACTGCTTTAGCATAAAGAGACACATTAACATCTAAATGAGAATGAGAAAATATACAAACATTTCTCTCTTTCTAGATATTGAAGAGGATTTCCACCTTGAAAGTGTGCCAAAGCTGGGTGAACTTAGCCGGGGTTCTAGGTGGGTCCCCCGATAGAACCATATGCCACGAAAAGGGTTTCGGCCTAAAAGGCTAAAAGAAGTCATGAATCCGAGTCCAAAGCTGTTGAACTCTAAGACAAAACTAGAAAAGGTGCTTGAAGCTTTTAGGCTGCCCACAAAAATGGCAGTGAGGGTTTGGAACCCCCAAATGAACAAGCTGAGAACCCACAGGCAAGCCTTGGAAAAGAATACACCAAGCAAAGTGGGCCTACTTTAGATTAACAATTGTAGACCAAGTGACATCAAACCTCTTACGCCAAGTATGGGCCGAGGAGTTAAGAAGCCACCTTTGGTTCAAAGAGCTAATCATAGGAAAATGGGGTGAAAGCCACCTATAACTAAGCCGCAACTTGTAGCTCTAGAGAGGAGTATTTGGAAACACTTTCCAGTCTTTCCACCAAGGTTTGTGCCCATGAATGCCAACTTTGTGAAGCATTTCCATCGGAATGGTGCTCACCAGTCCATCAAAAGTAAGACGGTCCTAGTTTTGAAGACTATATTGGGTTTTAAAAGCATCTCACTACAAAAGACACATGGTAGGTCAGTGAAAGAGTTGATGCAATGTATGAATTCCCTTCTTATCAAATCTAAGAGCCTTGAGACGAGGTGACTTGGCTAGAGGTTGACCATTCTGAGCCAAAAGGGGAGACCACCAGAGATTTTGCTGGTTGATGGAGAGTCCATCACGAAATCCATCCCCGGCCCAATGGAGCCAAGGCTTAACAGTATCCCAAGAGTGCCAAATGCTCTCGGCCACAAAGGATCCCATAATTTGAACCGGCTCCCTCATAAACAGGAGGGTTTGGAGACCAATTCCTTTCCAGGTAGGTCTATGAATAGGAAAACTAGACTAAATACAATGTCTGAGGAGAATCTTCTAGGCTTCATCCCTAGTGAGAGCATGGATAATCCATTTGACATAGAGAGAAGTCCCTTGTCATTGAGTGGAAAGAAATCCAATCCCTCCTAAGTCCTTGGGGAGACAAAAAAATTCCCAAGCGACCTAATGAAAGCCCTTGTGGGTTTCAGAAGAGGCCCATAAAAAATCACGGAGCAACTTTTCAAGCCTGCTATAGGCCGCTTTAGAAGGAGCCCAAGAGGAAGAATAGTAGACTTGGGTGGTAGCCAAAATTTTAGAACACACCTGGAATTTGTGAGCCAACAAAAGAGGCTTAGTAATCCAATAGGCTAGCTTCTACTCAACCTTGCAGAGCACGGCTTGCCAGAGCTCCCGAGGGGAAGCCTAAAAGGCGAAGGGGATGCCAAAAAATTGAAAGATTTCTCCCTGCCCAATCCACTTCTAGTTATAAGTTTGGAGACACGTAGGAGTGGGGAGCACTGATTTTCTATAGCAAAAGGTCTTGTGCCATTGAATAGTAGAGCCATAAGCAAGACAAAAATTATAAAGGAATTCAAGGGCAGCAGTGATAGAACCTTCATCATCTAAGAGAGTGAGAAAGGAATCATCCGCAAAGTGGCCATTGACAAGCTGCTCTTGAGAGTCTGGGAGAGAGATCCCTTTAACACGTTGTTGGGAGACAACATTGGCCAAGAGATATCCAAATCCCTCAACAGCTAGAACATACAAAGCAGGGCAAGAGGGCATCCCTGGTAAATAGAACAAAAAAGACCAAAAGTAGAAGACTGGTGGCCATTAATGGAAATGCAAGCTGAGGCATTGGGAAAAAACATACGAATAGACTCCATAAAATTGGGCCGAAAGCCCAAGGCCTGCAACATCACAAGAATGAAAGGCCATTCAATGTGGTCATAGGATTTGGTAAAATTAATTTTAATGAACACCGCTTTTTGGTTCGACTGCCGAGCCCACTCCATACCTTTCCAAACAACAATAATGTTATCAAGAATAAACCTAGACTTAATGAAACCAGTCTACTTAGGATGCACAACCTGAGGCAAGAGGTGGAAAATTTTCAGAGCCAAGGCTTTGGCAATGATTTTGTATGAAAAATTGAGAAGCGTGATGGGCTGCTAGTTACAAATATCCTTCGGATCCCTAGGTTTAGGTATGAATTTAATATTGCCTTTAATTATTAAATTTCCTAAAGAATTGGTTTGAAAGGCTTCAAGATAAACATGATGCAAATCACTCCCAACACAGTCCCAAAGAGCTTTATAAAATTCACAAGGAAAGCCATCAATCCTAGGAGTCTTATCATCGGCCATGGAGGAAACGACTTCCTTGAGATCATCAATTGTTAACAATTGATCACCAAAATTAATCTGGGTAGAATAAATCGTATGTGGCACAACAACAAGGTAGTCGTAAAGGTCTTGTTGATGCACAGGCGTGGGGTCCTGAGCTATGAAAACCTACTCATAGTGACGCACAAAATCCTATACAATGTCAAGTAGCTCAGAGAGCACCTAGTTACCATCTTTGATTGCTTTAATGCCTGGAGAAGAGTGCCTAGCATGAAGAGCCAAAAAAAACTCTTTAGAGGCACAATCACCAATTTTGAGCCAGTGGAACCGAGCCTTGATTTGAGCGCCTCTAGTAGAATAATTATCTGCCACTTGCTTTTGATGTTAAATCTGCCACTCAAACTTGATGTGAAAGGGAGAAAGGATTGGCCACTAAAGCCTCCATAGCCATACGCAAGTTGGCAATGGTGGCCTCATCAGAAATTTGGTGAAAGATAGCAAGCTGAGGTCCATAAATGCACAAGAAACACACAGTACAAATGATGGCATCATTCCACCAAGCAATCTAGCCCGTATGGCCAAGAGGCCTACACTCTAAATTCCACACCCAGTGAAAGTGGGCCAGGGTGGGCTTGTGATAGAGAAAAGACATGTTCAAGAGGAATTGAGTCTTACATGTGCAAGGTTTACAAGATTCCCACTCAATGCAAAAATGAATTGGGAAGTGATTAGAAAGGGTCACATCCACTAACGACTTAATAGGCAAGGTAGAGCTATTGAAGGAAAAAAAGTATTAAGCCGAGATCATAACATGATCAAGGAATTTAAAGACTGTCAGAACTAGCCCTTTAGTTGCACCAAGTGTGCCAGAGAGAATGAGAATGGCGGCAGCTCATATTGGGATCAAAAAGACCCAATCTATTGTGCATGTAAAACCACACCTCCCTTTCACTCGCTGCCAGACAAAAAGGCAAGGTGCCATTCTTATCATACACCATTTCCACCATGTTGGAATCCACGTAGAGAAACTAGGTGGCAACTAGAAAAGAGTCAGCAATCCAGCACCAAAGTAAGCAATGCTCCACAACATCATTAGAGGCATAAATATTAATAATCTTGAAGGATTAAGAAGAACCTAGACATCCCACTAGGAGGGGTCAACCCCATGGTCCACCACACAAGAATGTAGTTGTGGGGCCAAAAGAGTAGTAGCTCCACCACGACCAACTTCATGCAGAGTGCAAAACATAGAACTGGCTAGCCAAATAGAGCGACAAGCCAAAGAAAGCAATAAACCTAAAATTTTAACTTCCTAGAGACAAAGCACTTCAATCCCTAGATAATTGTGCAAAGTATTCCTAATAGAGTACTTCCTGGAGAGGTCACTTAGACCTCAAACATTCCATGAGATAAAATTCATGGAAAAACTTCCATACTTGCAAAATCTCCGTCCTCTTCACACAGGGAAGAGAAGCTATTCTTCAAAATCTCTTGCGGAACAAAACCAATCTAAATAGAAGGAGAGAATGTCTATTTTTTTGGCACATATTCACCTTCTTTCGGTGGAGGAGATAGGCTACGAGAATGCTGCTGAGTCCCCATGGCTGAGTACAAAGCCGGTTGAGCACACAAAATAGCCGTAGGCTGAGGCGTGGCCTTAGACTTGGGCCTTAAACTAGCTTGGTCAGTTCAGGGGCCCTGGGAGCCGACCCAGAACTGGACGACTTATTTTTCTGATTTGAAATCGTAGTCCACTTTGTGTCAGCCATAGTTGAAGGCTCTATTGGATGAGGCTTTGCAACATCCCATGACTGAGAGGATGTTTGAGGAACTATCAAAGGGCAGTCCTTGATCTTGTGGTCAGCTGACTGGCACCGATAGAATGTGTTGGGCAGATTGAAATATGTGACTTTCAAGATGTGATGAATATCACCAATTTTAATGTCTACAGACTCTTTCAAATCCTTGGATAAATCAACTTCCACACAAACCATCTTTTGAGGAAGGGTTTGAAAGAATCTATCAGGTTTGATACAAATAACCCTCCCCAAAGAGGAAGCAATATGGTTCAAGAAGGGCACACAAGGCAAAGGTAACCCGAGAAACTCAATCCAGATCGGGACATCCATTTTGGAGTCTTCTGAGACAGCAAAATCCTAGGTCCATGCCTTGAAAATCAACAAGGAAGATCGAACATACCAGGGCCCATGACCCAAAATAGCTTGGACATGATTAACTTCCGCAAAGAGGAACAAAAAAAAACCCTTGGTTAGATTTTGGACCATATCAAGGTGGACCCCATGAGGGACCCAAGCCTTGTTGACCCAATCTTTTAGTACACTTTCAGGGGGAGTCCTCCCAACAAAATAACCCACAAGGGTGTGTTGTTAGAGCCATTGGCATGCATAATCAAAATCAGGTAAAGGTAAAACTACATCAACAGAGGCATCAGAATGCTTACCTCATGAAAGACTTTCAGAACAAATTTCTGAGGGTGTTTGTTCAGTGGGGGAGCCATTAAACTGCGCTGATGAGCCGCTACACCAGAAAAAATTGTTTGTTTAGAACTGGTTGAAGGCATAATAAACCCCTAAAACTGTAGTAAATGCAACCGTACTTAATGAAGGAAACAATTTCTTGCATAGGAAGTGCAATATGATGTAGGAGGGGCCACGAATGACCTCAGAAAGCACAAAACCCTAGCAGAGCTCATGCATCGCTATCGATATCATTTTCACTGGTGTAGTTAATTTTAAAAAGTGTGAAAATGTGTTAAAATTTTCTACAACACTTTAGCAAGGTACCTATTACCAATTTTCACTACAACTCAATTGGTAGATCTAATTAATTTGTTTTATAAAGTGGAAGTTCAGTTATTTTGTGAATGTGCATTAAGTGTTGTTTGCACTATATTTATCAAGTGTCAGTTATGCATTGTTTCAGTGAACTGAGTTTCATGAGTTATTATTCAGTGATTTTTAGTACAAATTAAGTACAAGACATAATATACAAATGATTAAGCATATAAATTTATTTCATTTATTTCATGATGCTTATTCACATTACAATATTTCATTTGTTTGCAAGAATACAAATTATTGTACAATTTTTTGCATTTTGATGCACTTCTTCTCAAAATGGAAAGGAAAAGAGAAATTAAAAGAATCCACACAAGCCTTGAAAGTAACTCACAATAAATCATGAGAAACATGCTACACTATTGAAGATGCAAGAAAGGAAGACACATAATCATGAGCATAATCATCATTGTTTGTGCTTTTGGTTGATGCAGAAGTGGTGCACCATCCTTCATCCTCGAACTCTAATCGACCTGTAAGAGAAGTGAAAGGGTTCTTAGAGCTCCGATTATGAACATCCCTATATGAACCACCAACAATAATATAAAATTCTACTAATAATACATTGAAACCATTGAGAGAAGAAGGAGTTGGAAAAAATCAAAGAGTGAAGCATCAAAATAATATATTGTTTTATCTAACATTGTTTGTTTCTATGTGTAGGTATATGAATAGCCATGTATTTGATCATTTCATGAAGACATAAATCATGTGGAGTAAAATGGACTCCCACAAGGGTAGAGCTCGACATGTTTCCCTTAAACATAAAGGTGGGTTGAGTAAGAGAATACAGTATCATGCTCATCTAAGCCATTCATGAAGGAGTAAAATAAGTTTCAGTTATCAAAGCAATCAAGTTTATTTTTCACTCATAACAATCAAATTTGAGCAACGAAGTGAAATCTACAAGTGGACAATGTACTTAATGGATTCAATTCAACTGAAATGCATTTTTCAAATACTGTCATATTAATTGAATCTTTGCTGCCATGTATTTTGTTCATCTTATTCGTGTTGTTCCATGGTGATCTTTTCTAATTTTACCATTATTTCATGCTCATAATGGTGATAGTGAACATACATACATATAAAATTCATGAAATCAAGTTGTGGAGTTGGATAATTGAAGGCTATTTATAACAACTTCATTTAATTAGAAAATGTATGAGTGTTGAAGCACAAGTACATTGGCATTGTCAAGACATTCATGTACAGACTATCGAAAGATGAATTTTGAGTGTGTTCAAGACTATTTTGCATACATAAGACAAAAATATAGAAAAATAGTGTTGAGTGATCAAAGTATATGCTATGTGTAAGAAAAAATAAGAGAAGCTAAAGCTAATTATGATTAGAAACAAGAAACATTCATGTTTTTATGAAGTTTGGAGCTAAGGAGGCATATTTATTTTGAAGCATTTAAGTACATGAAATGGAGGGTAACAAGCATTAAAGTAACTCACAAGTAACCACTGGAACTATAATGTTTGAATGAAAATATTGCTTTAAATGGAGTAAATGCATCAATGTATTTGAAAGAGAACAAGTGCATGGAACAACCGTACTTTGATAGAAACAGTGACATTGTCAAATCAAGCTATTGAATGCAGAATACAATTTTGAGTATGTCCATTTCATTATTACATGACAATAAAAAGTGTAAGTGTGAGTTGTATTTCTACGAAACAAAAGTTGAAGGTTTTCTTTCATTTTCACAAATACCCACATGAGGATTTTGATAGAAAATACATAAATGTATGGATTTCTTCCAAAATATAGAGTACCCACTTAGAACTTAGATTTTTATGTTCAGATTTGAGAGCCATCAAAATACATAGTATAGGATTTGAAGTTCTTCAGAACAATGGGAGCTTGCAAGCTCATAAAGGAAAAACCTTGAAAATACAAAATGCATGAAATACCATGATGGGTCGAGCCAAAGAAGTAGAGAAATACAATGATTTCATAATACCCAAAACAAGCATGTATTGGTCGTGGCCTAGAATAATGTTTTGATTCAAAAATATTTACTAAAGTCAAAAAACCCATTTCGAGTTTTCTATCTAAACCTCAAAATCAAAATAAAAAGTGTATGGAGTATGAGTTTCTTTATAGAAATCCATTATCAAGCATTAATAGGTGTGACCTATGATGAAGGAAATATAGATTACAATCAAAATACCCAGAATGAGCATAGAGTGGCACGACATGTATAGTGGGTTTGCATTTGTTTTGAGAAAACAATCATTCTTTTTGTAGGAAGATAAGATTTTATAAGCTTTTGTTTAAAGAGGAAATGTGAAGGAAGAATAAAACTTACCATTATATGCATGGAGGAGGCCAAATAAGCCGCGACCAAGATCTCACAAAGCTTCCAAATCAAGGGTTGAGCTCATATAATGGTGGCTAGGTAAGGAATAGAGACAAAGCACAAAAAATGGAGAAAAAACATAAAAAATAATACACATATTAGCCACGGCCTTGAAGGCCTTTTTTCTTTCGAATGAAGTAGAAGAGCCACAAAATTTCTTGGAAATTACTTACCATGGTTTGTAGAGGGAGAATCAACCAATCTAAGTTCATTATCATGACCTTCAAGTTGAAACACTAGCTGGTGGCGGTGTTAGAAACCAAGATCACCTACATGCAATCACCTGTCACATGCAAAAGAAATGCAGAACCAAAGAAGATGTTTTGTAAACCTTAGAGTAAAAATGCATTATTGAGAATCATTTATTACAAAGAGATCAATCCTTATGAAGGAGATCAAGAAACCCTAAATGAAACCCTAGTGTGCACAGTTAATAATTAATCAATTATTAATGTGCCTAAGTTTAGCTTAAGCAACTAAAGGAATAAGTAACTTAATTAATTAACTAGTATGATATAATTAATTAAGTGGAATAATTTATTACTCTAACACCCCCTTAAGATGAACTTAGGAAGAAGCTAAAAGACTAGAAGAAGATGCATGCAAGCAAGGATAGGTCTCGACAACTAGGCCTGATCAGGTACCCATTTACAAATGCAAGAAAGAGGTAGAGAAGGAAAACCCAGTGGGAAAAACCTCCCTACAATGAGATGACATGCTACAAAGAAGCACTGGAAGAGCGCTATAGAGTGACATTGAAACCACAATCTAGAAAGTAAGGAAAGATACTTCTGTCTACAAGAAACCATATCAAAATCATAATGATGCAATAGAAAACCCGATGCCACGGGAACAACCCTGGAATTTATGAAGCAACAAATGATTATTGAATGATGTATTACTGAAAACGAAGTGCAAAGATGCAAGGTGCACTCTCCCAACTGCCAAAACATCCAAGTAATCTCCAAAACACTCATCGGTCCAAATTTGGATTAATGATAAACTTGGGATAGATACAGAAACAAGTGCATGGACAACAACATAGATCTCCTCAATACCTTTCCAACGCTGCAAAGATAGCAAAAATCGGAGATCGTGGAAAAAATTTATGAGCTCGAAAGCATAAAATAAACATCTGAATTCAAACATTAATAAATGAATTAAAACAGAAAAATACTGTAAAATAAACTACACCACAAGAAATTGCTCGGAACTAGCTTTCTGATGATATCTCATTTGCCTGATTTCGATATCGTATGCCCAAGTTATGCCAAAAACAAAAAGATTGATCTTTTAAGCAAATCAGGGCTAGGAGTGGGTAAAGAGGGTCGTATGGCCAATGATGTCATGCTAATGTCAGCACTTCACTACAAACAAATTTGATGGCTATCTGGCCATCGCCACAAAAAATTAGCCCCCTGCAAGAAAAAATTTGGTCATGATCATCCATGTGACCTGACTGGGGGCTGGAGTTGGCCGGGGGCTAGGTGCATAGCGCCCAGTCCCCCATAGAACCTACTGCTGGTGCAAAGGAGTCCTTGAGGGCTGAGCAGGGTTGGTGGTGAGTTGGTTGGACACCACTCGGTGGTGGTGGACCGGTAGCCGCCTGGTGGCCGCCTAGTGACCACCGGGTGGCACTAGCCATTCCTTCTGGCAGCGTAGTTTTTGATTTTTAAAAAATCATTTTTTAAAATATTTTTTTATGATTTTCAAGAAAAATATTTCTTGGGGAGTGTGCTAGGGAGGCCTCCTGGAAATTTTTTTTTGCCTCAGAAACCAACTTCTCCAAAATCGATGATTTGATAGGCATTTCTAGGGTTTTGGGGCACTGTGAACGTGATGGCGAAGTCCATTTGAGCCCAAAGTGTCCCAAAAAATTGGCTACCCCCAAATCTTGCAAAAAATATGCTTGTGGAAACCCTTGCACTTGAAACTCATTGAAAGTCCATATCTCCAAATCACAAACATGCAACCATAGATCTAGAGCTCTAATACCATGTTAGAAACCAAGATCACCTGCATGCAATCACCTGTTACATGCAAAAGACACGCATAACCAAAGAAGATGTTCTATAAACCTCAAAGTAAAAATGCATTATTGAGAATCAATTATTACAAAGAGATCGATCCTTATGAAGGAGATGAAGAAACCCTAAATGAAACCCTAGTGTGTAGACTTAATAATTAATCAATTATTAATGTACCTAAGTTTAGCTTAAGAAACTAAAGGAATAAGTGACTTAATTAATTAACCAGTACGATATAATTAATTGAGTGGAATAACTTATTACTCTAACACCCTCCCTTAAGATGAACTTAGGAAGAAGCTAAAACACTAGAAAAAGATGCATGCAAGCAAGGATGGGTCCTAAAAACTAGGCCTGATCAGGTACCCATTTAAAAATGCAAGAAAGAGGTAGAGAAGGAAAAACCAGTGGGAAAAAGGTATCACCTCTTATTACTCTAACAGGTAGCATTCCTTCTCAGTAGAGTTCACTTTCAAAAATGTTCAATGTGAAATGATGTGAGATTAGGGTTTTCCCATGGTTTTCTTCCCATGTACCCTAATTCGAAATATGGGATTTTCACATTAATTAAATTTGATGCCTTCATTATTACCATTTGATAGTTTATACATGCCCTAGGTTGAGCTTGGAGGGTTTTATAAGACTGTATAAGTCTAAGCCTTATTTAGGTTTTGATTTATTTCTTCAAAAATCCAAGTGCCTTAGTTTATTTTCAATTGATTTTGTAGAAATCAGTTAAATATAAATGTTGAAAAATGTTTATGCCTTAGAGAAATGAGCATTCATACCTTAGGCTTTATTTTGATTTGATTTTATAGAAATTAATTGGAGATTAATAATAGACATCTTGTCTAATGTTTTTTATGATCTATTTAAGAAAAATCAAATTGTAATGGGGAGATAAGTGTAATGTTTTTGCAAAAAATTTTAATCTTTATTGCAAAAATTAAGACAATTTGGAGAAAATAATAAAACTACATATATTGTAAAGCAAGAGATAAAACAATATTCTATAAATTATTTTATTCTTTTTTTCTATTTTTAGTAGTTTGTAAAGACAAAGAGAGTTGACTTTTCCTTGGGCAGATTTGAGCTGCATGGAGAGGACATAAGGTATTTTATTTGCTTTTAAAGAAAAACAGACCTATGTTTAGGTGCTTTTTAGCGTGGACATGAAAAAAGAATGAGTTTTCACTTTGGTTTCACATTATGGAGCAATTTTAGATGCTCTTTTCAAAGCTTTCTTCTTGAGCTCGGATTAAGGTTTTGGAGCTTTTATTTTAGGAGAAAAACTTAGGGTTTTTCTCATTTCAAATCGTTGTTTCTTCCTCTCATGCTGAAACAAAAAGTTTTGTAAACAAAAATTTGTACTCAAAATTTGGATACTCCTTCAGTTGAATAAAGAAGAATCCATATTTCTCAATTTATGTCTCCTTGCAATTTTAGTGTGATTTTTACATTGTGATTTTGTTTGCATAATCCTTTTATGTCCTATTGTTTTAGATCTTGATGCAAAAATTTCATATGATAGGTTGCATGTTATGTTTGAATATGAATCTTCATAAAAATCAATTATGTATTGAGTGTTCATGAGAAGTTGTGAGATTACTCTTGTTTTTTGAGATTTTTTTGTGAGTAAATAATCAAATTAATCATTAAGTTTCTAAAAATATCACTTTAAGTTAGAGTTTCATTCTAGTTATCTTTCTAACTCTTTACCTCAAATCATTTAGAATAGAAACTATCATTCGAGAACCAACTCACTCTGAAGATTCCTTCTTCGTTCAGATCACCCAAATCTGAAGAAGGTTTCCATGTTCCAATAGATAGTTGAATTTCTATAAATTTAGCATAGGGTGCATATCTGATTGATAATAGTACCTTTCATGTTTATTAGTTCACAAAGTCCCAAGACCTAATGTGAATGTGTCAAACACATTAAAAAACTATTAGTTAATATATTTTTTCCTTTAATTTTATACTCTTTAGCCTAGAACAATTAAAATCTAACCAAAAGTTGATTCCCTAGTAATGTTATTTGCAAGTTTTCTCTACTTGTTTTACAAGGCACAACTACCTTCAATAGATATGCAATGAATGAAAACACAAGGTGTGCTTTTAACTAGAAAGCAAAAAAGGAAAACTAACATTGACCCATAACCATAAAATAGATGCGATGGCTTCAACTTAAAATGGATACAAACAAATGACTCAAAGTTAATTTATCCCACACCCACGAATGATATTCAAGAAAAGAATGAACAACATATTCACTTTCACAAATGAGTTAATCTGAATTCAAAGCGTCAAAAATAACACATACAAATCTTCATATAATAGAACAAACAATGAAGATTAATTACAAAAACTCAAAGTTCATTTGTAATTAAAATAAAACATTAACAAATGCATAGATAAAAAATATCTTCTTTATTTCTCCAATTCCAAAATATGAGTTCATAGTCTCAATATTTATGTACAATAAAATTTTGCAAAAGATAAAACCATGATGCTCCCTTTTCCCACAATAGCTAAAAAAATGGTCCATGTACAATAGCCTTTGATAAGTTTTAAAAGGCCATTCCTTTGGTATCATAACCCTTTCTTTAAAATCCTTTGTAAATGAAATATTCTCCTTTTTGAGATTAACTACTTCTTGAAGAAGTTACAATGACCATTTTCTTTCTTGCTATAATAGTCTCTTGGACTGAATTTTGACTTACACATCATTGAACGAGGAGGTTATGAAACTTGAAAAACCTGCGACAAGGTTAGGAAATTTGAGCAACCCGCGACAAGGTTAGGAAATTTGAGAAACCTGCGACAAGGTTAGGAAATTTGGAAAATCTATGACATGGTTAGGAAATTTGGAAATTATGCGACAAGTAAGTTTCTAGCATTCTAAAATTTTCATATGGAATTTAAATTGACTTTAATAAAGTCCTTCATAAAAATATTTAAATCTCTTAACTCTTGAAATAAAGGATGGTAAATAACTTTATGACTTCATCCAAATTTACACCTTAGAAAAATTTGTTCCCCATAACATTTGAATGTCACTAGAAGTTCATTCGATGATGTGGAATAATTCCCAAAAATAATGCATCAATTATTTTTCCCAACATTATGCTCTATATGAGAGATGAAAACATTCATATCTTCCACAAATAAGCTTCGTTTTCTTGAAATTTGGACAAGAGGATTGAGTTCTTCAGAGAAAAACGTAGGATTATTTTAAGTTCTAGCACTCTAAAACTTGAATTTTAGCCTCATTTGCAACTTGTTAAGTAAAAATGTAAGGTTTAAATTATCTCAAATGGTGAGACATTTGGGCATGGAAACCAGCCAAATGATCAAAATGAAGTTATGAACAAACCCATCAAAGGATTTCATACCAATTCTCATAGATTTTGAATATTAATTATTTTCATGATTTGGCAGACTCGAGGGCATATAAGGGAATGCATTGAATTTTTTATTTTTTTCAAATTTAAATTTTCAGGCAATAACAAGCTTTGATTGGGGATGAGGACTGAGAAGGATGAAGCAAGGGACCCAGAATCTCAAGCATGGACTAGTGCCTAAATCCATTGGGCAATAGAATCGATAAATAGCAAGGGAACACAAGGAGCTAGAGAAAACCAAAAACAAGGAAAAAAAGGAAAGGATACTACACTAATGGCACACCAAAAACTCCTAATATGTATATGGCAGGAATACCCTACTTAAGTGACTCCAGGATGATCATGAAAATGTATTCACAAGCTGGGAGTAATAAATACCAAAGTGGAAAAGAGAGGTGTCACTTGCAAACTTAGAAACCATCCTATGATTTGCAGCAAAAAGCTAGCATTTGTGAAGCAAGAAGACCCTCAAAGTAATGTTTTAGAACCAAAAATCTAGTTAGTATCATAAACCTCTAAAATATGCTCAACATATTCCTTTATATAACCATTCCTTCTTGCAACACCCAAATCTATATCCCATGTCTGGAAACAACCAATTGAGTTACTAGAAGACCAATCATTAGTGGTATGTTTCACATGTAAAATTGGAAGTGAATAATTCTAAAAAATTTCATTGGAAGTATTATTTTTATGTGGCTGAAAATTACCCCCAATTGAAATTGTCTCCTCTTTCTCTGTAATATTTGACTCAATAATGTCATGGCATACTTCATCTTCTTTGTCCATATCCTATAGATCAAACATAACAACCTATTCTCCACACATAAATTCATCTTCACATGCATCGAGATGCCAGTTTGGAGTATACTCACTATAAGGCTCATCACATTTGTCCATTTGATCACTTTTAGCAAGGCTATTATGGCTATTTTTAACATCATCTTCCTAATTTTGTTTAAAAAATTAGGTATTCGCATTTTTTAAATGAAAAGATTCAAATGAAAAGTCATTCCCGACCTCTTCTCGTAGCCTTACCTTAGTATCATCTAGCTCAAAAAAATTGAAGACTTCATATTTAGTTTGCAAGCACTCTGGTGGAAGGATATTCAATACCTTATCTTTATGTTGTGCATCTTGAAGTTGCTCTTCTTCATTGAAAAAAGTGAAAGATTTCAATTATATTGTAGACAAGGAGACTAAAACAAATTCATTTGTATTACTTTCTCTATCATTTTATGGGCTTATGGATTCATCATTATCTTGTTCATAATGCAAATAATATGCTTCAACTCTTCTATTCATATGATTCTTGGTGCTTACATTGTTTACCTCATTGTTACCGAATGTTTTGGATCAAAGACACTTATATTTAGACATTCAATGGTAGGAGGCTACATATATTAGAAATCTATAGGATAATAAATTGGCTTTTGTATGATAGGCTTCCTTATAGTTTTATTACTTAACATTTTTATAGCCTATTTTTTTTACTATAAACCACTTAAAATCAAGTCATCTTCTATTTTTACACCCTCTTGTTGAGCAAATTCTATATCATTTATCTTACTCTATTTTAAGCAAAACTTAACATCAAGATGCAAAGAAGAAATAAAAATACAAAGTTGGATTTTCTTACTTGGCTAAACAAAGGTAGGAATCTTTTTGAGCAACCTATTGAACCTATCAACAAAGTCTCTAATTCATTCACCTTCTTTCTTTTGAATATTGAAAACTTGGCCTAAAAAAGCAACTTCATCAATAGGGCCCTTATACCTTGCCAATAACTTAGTCTTCAATGAATCCCAATCGGAAATTCATTTATAATCTAAATAACAAAACCAATTTTTTGTAGGCCCAATGAGAGATTCAATAAATATTCTCACAAAAAAATCTTCTTCACTTACCCCCAAAATTCCACATGCAATTGTGAATGCCAAAATATGTTGTTTTCCATCTTGATAATTTTCTCCACTTAACTTTGGGAAGTGCTTTCTTGATCCTTTAGGAAATGGTGAATATTGTGACAAAGAAAGAGGTCCAAAGTGATTTCCCCATGGATAGGAAGAAATTAATGCCATAATGTAATTTTGAACAATAAATCAAGCAAGAGTCCTTGCAAGAATAAAATGGTTCTAAGTACATTCCACCTTACAGAGCCACCATCCTTCGTCCTCTAGGAGGCACCTTAAAATTCAAAGAAAAGAATACACCAATACTTCGATTCTTTCCCCAATGGATTCACCAAAAACCTATTAGTTAACAAATTTGTCACTCTAATTTTATACTCTTTTTCCCATAGCAATGACAATCTAACCAACAGTTGAGTCACTGGAAATGTTATTTGCAAGTGCTCTCTACTTGTTTTACAAGGTGCAACTACCTTCAATAGATACGCAATGAATGGAAACATAGGGTGTGCTTTTAACTAGAAATCGGAAAAGGAAAACTAACATCTACCCATAACCATAAAATAGATGTGACGACTTCTATTTAAAATGGATGCAAATAAATGAACAAAATTTCATTTGTCCCGCACCCATGAATGATATTCAAGAAAAGAATGAACAACATATTCACTATCACAAATGAGTTAATCTTAATTCAAATCCTCAAAAATAACACATACACAACTTCATATAACAAAACAAACAATGAAGATTAATTAAAAAGATTCAAGATTCATTTTTAATCAAAAGACAACATTAACAAACGTACATATCATAAATATCTTCTTTATTTATCCAATGCCAAAATATGAGTTCACATTCTCAATATGTTTGTACAATAAAACTGTGCAAAAAAGAAAACCATGTTGGTCCCTTTTTCCCCAATAGCTAAAAAAAAGATCCTTGTACAATAGCCTTCGATGATTTTTTAAAGGCCCTTCCTTTGGTCTCATAGCCATTTATTTAAAATCTATTGTAAACGAAAAATATTCTCCTTTTTTAGATTAATCACTTCTTAAAGAAGTTATAATGACCATTTCTTTCTTGTTGTAATAGTCTCTTGCACTAACTTTTAACTTTCACATCATTAAATGAGGAGGTTATGAAACTTGAAAAACCTACTACAAGGTTAGGAAATTTGAATAACCTACGACAAGGTTAGGAAATTTGAGAAATCCATGACAAGGTTAGGAAATTTGAGCAACCCGCGACAAGGTTAGGAAATTTGAGAAACTCGTGACAAGGTTGGCAAATTTGAGCAACCTATGACAAGGTTAGGAAATTTGAGAAACCTGTGACAAGGTTAGGAAATTTGAGCAACCCATGACAAGGTTAGCAAATTTGAGAAACCCACGACAAGGTTAGGAAATTTGGAAAATCTATGACATTGTTAGGAAATTTGGAAATTCTACGACATGTAAGTTTCTAGCCTTTTAAATTTTTCATACGTAATTTAAATTGACTTTAATAAAGTCTCTCATTAGAATATTTAAATCTCCTAACTCTTGAAATAAAGGACGGTAAATAACTTTATGACTTCACCCAAATTTCCACCTTAGAAAAAATTGTTTGTCATAACATTTGAATGCCGCTAGAAGCTAATCCGATGATGTGGAATAATTCCCAAAAATAATGCATCAATTATTTTTCCCAATATTATGCTCTCGCTGAAAGATGACAACCTTCATATCCTCCACAAATCAGCTCCATTTTTCTTAAAATTTTGACAACAAGAGGATTGGGTTCTTCTGAGAAAAACCCAAGATTATTCTAAGTTGTAGCACTCTCGAACGTGAATTTTAGCCACATTTTCAACTTGGAAGGGAAAAATGTCTAGTTTAAAATCTCTCAAATGGTGAGGCATTTGGCCATGAAAACTGGACAAATTGATAAAAATGAGGTTATGAACAAACCCATCGAAGGATTTCATACCAACTCTCACAGATTTCAAAAATTAATTATTTTCATTATTTGGCAAGCTCAAGGGAATATAAGGGAATGCATTGAATTTTTTTTTAAAATTCAAATTTAAATTTTCGGGCAACAAGCACTAAATCAAGGCACCATTAATCCTAGTTCACAAGGAGGGCCCAAACAAGCAAGGGAAAAGAAGAAGGGATACTTTTTTTGTTACCACATTTAGCTCCCACTTTAGTGAGAGGATGAACTTACTTTAGACTTGTGCACTAATGTAGACAAGCACACATCAAGAGGGGTCCAAATGCACCAATTCTCACAAGATGGGTTCTTTCATGTGAGAGCCAACTTGGAAAGCCCTATGCCAAGTCATATGTTTCCAAGTAAAGTTATGTCATGCAAAATTAAAAAAAGAAATAGGAGTTCCTTCCAAAAATAAAACTCCAAACACATGAGGGATCTATGGATTTGGGCTCAATATGTTCTTGCTACAATGATTTTAGATAGCTTGGAACTATCATCATTCCACAAATACACATATAAATGGAAGAATAACATAAAGAGGGTGAAGACAAAAAAAAACCTTTCAGGTCAACATGGAAGAGACTTGAATGTCTTGACGACTTGTGTCATCCCCAAAAGGAAAACACAAGAAAAATAAAAAGAGAAAATAAAGGAATTTTTTTTTTGGGTCAACATGAAAGAGATGTGAATGTCTCAATACCTTACATCACCTCAAAAAGGAAAACACAAGACAAATGAAAAAGATAAAAGGAAAAAATATTTTGGTCAACATGAAAGAGACATGAATGTCTCAATGCTTTGTGCCATGCCCAAAAGGAAAATGCAAGACATATGAAAAAGATAAAGGGCGAAAAGATAAAATATTTATGACATAGAGAAGAATGAAGGTACAAATAGAGGAATGTCACAAAGAGAGAGATACATCAAACATAATAGTACAAAGGATCACATTATGCACATGCAATCAAAAAAATGAAAATGAAAAATAAATAATGCAAAAGACTAATAAGGCAGATGCGATTCAAGCTAAAGTAGGTTGTCTTCATCCAAATAATGTTCATTGTATGTCGAAATCAGACAACTATCCAAAGGGACAATGACATATCCACTACTAGGACAAGGCTATCAACTTCTTGCACCCACTGAGTGTTAGACAATAATGAGATGAAGTAGTCAATGGGAAAGATCATGTAATGGTGAGAATACAAGATTCTACAGCTATTACATGACAAAGAGCAAAAGGGATATGTTATGCAATCAGTGGATAAAAATTATCATCATCAAAGTGATATTTACTCAAGATGATTTTGAATGCACGATAGTCATCATTACTATGCCCAAGAGTTTTATTGTATCAGCAATGTGGAAATTTTTTACCTTTAGGATATAGTATTATCTTTTCTTTCATGGGTGGAAATATTATAAGTCCTTGGTTTAGAATTATTTGTAATTTTCTTTCACTTTCTGGTGGTGGAAAAGGAAATCTTAATTTCATTAATTTTTATGGTATTTTGCACTTGCTAGATTCATCAAATTCTCTAGTTGGGTTGAGGAGGAAAAAAAAAGATGAACTCTTCGTCCTTGAGAAGTATTTATTCTTCTTTCAGGAAGTAGGATACTCATATCATGAGGAGGATCTTGATATGCTAACCATTTTTTCTATTCAACTCAAATTTTCTCTAAGAGTTGATGAATTTCATGTTCACTTTTTGTATCACATCCATGTTTACTGAAGATTGTTAATCATTTTCCATACATTTCCTCTAGGTTGATGGGAGTGACTATCACTTTGTTAACATAGAATGATTGGGTGGTTACTTGCTTAAGGGAACAAGGTTCACCTATTGTAGGGAACTTAGGTTCAATTCTTATCTCAAATTCAGCATGTAAGTACCCAAATATATCATGTGGTGGTATCGTAGGGGGTGTTGGTTTCTTCATTGATGGATAAAAGGATGAATTAGATTCAAGGTTGTTAAGACAATCATTTAGGAACTTATTCATGTTTTCATAATCTTCTCCAATGATATCAACATCACAAGGAGTACATGCTATAGGAGTTGAAGGAACACAAATGAGTTTAATTTCAATAAGGTCATTTCTAAAAGAAAAAATTGACACATCCACTAAGGATTTTGAGGACATCCATAGTTTTTCGAAGAACATATTCATGATGCTAATTTTAGATTCTAAACTATGCAACAATGTGGAACGAAATGTTCTAGATGCAATTTGAAATTTAGGCAATGCACAAGATGAGTTTAAAATATATGAAATGAATTGAGTGAAATAGAAGATTTGTAAACTAAAATAAAAAGGTAATAAAAACAAAGAAAATATTAGAAACAATGCTTTGAGTTCTAAAAAATGCAATGCAAAATGTACACGGGGATTGATTCACCCAAGGTGGCGAATGAGTCCCAATAGTGATTTTTTTCAAAAAAATAGAAATTTTCAATTGCTTTTTATGTTTTATGATCTGAAAATGAAATGAAAATGAAAATTTTGTTTCATTTTCAATGAAATGGGATGTGAAATGTAAAGCTATATGAGCTTTCACTAATAAAAAATTTAAAACCCTAGAATGTAAATTAACCAATGCAAATTCTAATGAAATGTTAATGCAATCCAAAATCTAGGATGATGATGCTCTCCAAATTAGAATTATGATGTTATAAATTCTGGTTCACCAAAACAATTATATGGAAAATGGGGTTTAGATTCTATAATATGACTTAGGACATAGAGCATACCCACTTTCCACCTACTACATTCAAGGGTAACCCTAGAGATCTGGATGCAAAGGAGAAAGAGATGTTGCAATTGTGAACCCCTAAACCTGCAAATGCACAAGGAAGTCAAATGTTGTTAGTGTTAGATCAAATATGCATGTAACAATGAGGGATTCCTCATAAAATCCATCTATCTAAAACTTAAGTTAGGAAATGAAGAACACAATGAAATTACAACATTTAAATCCTAATTAAGCAAATAGCATGTTGATTCCATGGGGGAATTGTTGCCAATGGTATGTTGCAATTGGCCCTTTCCCAATTCCTAATTGCAATGTTTGATTGAATGAGAGAAATGGTCAAATCTCCAAAGAGATTTGAGCATAACCTTGTTACAAAATCTCAAATATGGTGGATGATTGGATGAAATTGGCAAAATTAGCTCTCAATGTGGAGAGAGTAACTTTGCATATGAGTTGTGAATGAAGATTGAGGAGAAGAGTCTCCAATTTATAGATTTAAATCTTGGAAGAATGAATGAAAATAAGCAATGTGGGATAAAATATAGTTCAATGGCATTGTGCCACTTGTCCAAATGTGATTGGATGAGGAATGAGCAAGTTTTTGCCAATGTGCCAATAAATGCAATTAGGTGGCATTTCAAACTTGAGAAATGACATGTTGAAGAGGGAAAAGAAATGGAGTTAATGTCACTTGGCTCAAGGTCAAAGACATGTAAGAGGCTTTTAATGCCTTGTTGGAAGGACCAAGCCCACTTGGACTTTTTGAATTCAAAAGAGGAATATTCCCTTTTTGATGCTTTGTGAGGGAAAATAGGAGAATTAATAAATCAAAGTAATTGATTTATTGTGCAAGTTGCATTCTCTAGAGAATTTTAGTGAGAAGGATTAACTTAACCAAGGATTTGATTAACTTAATGAAGAATTAGGTGATGCAACAATTTAGACTTAGATTTATGAATTGATTTAAGTCCAAAATTGAGAGGAAATGATTCATTAAATAAATGATTTCATTTATTTAACCAAAGAGGAACATGTTAGATTAAATCAAATAAGGTTTAATTTATTTAATTTAATAGGAGAACTTTAGAGATTTAATTTAAATAAAATGAATGAACAAATAAAGATGATTAATTAAATTAAATTGATTAATTTAATCACCAGAGGAGAAAGACCTAATAATAATTTATTTAATTAAGGGATGAAAAGTGTTGATAAGATGAGAGTATGATTCAAGACGAAATGATGTTAGTAGGATCAAAATCAGGTGCATGTATATTTTACGTGTCTACAACAATAGAATTGTCCTAGCGGCTCATTGTAAACTAATAAGGGGTTCACCACCAAGTAATAACTTGGAAAGAAAAATGCAATGAAAGTAGTAACACTAAACACTATTATGGTGTAATGACTCACAAAGTGGCCTAGAAAAGTAAATGAAACAAAACAAAAAACTACAAAGAAAAATGTGTGCACCTGGGAATATGAAGATGGTTGAATGGTGCTCTAAAATGATAGAAAATTTAATCTTAATGCTTAGAGGGACTAATTCACCAAGCTAGGTGAATTATTCCAAAATTTGGTTTTGTGTGGGGGATCAAGAATCTACCAAATGGGTATTCGAATTTGCAAAATAATGAATTTTAATGAAACTCGGACTCAATCACCAAAAGTGGAAAATCAATCTAGTTAGGGTTTTCTGAAGCTTCTAAGTCTAAATCTTCTCTTCTCAATCTTTTCAATCTACTTCTACATGTTTCTGGATATGAATCTCTATAAATTGACTTGTAGGTGTTCTCCAATGTTCTTCAAGGCTTAATGACAATTTTTACAGCTTTGAATGACTTGAAAAAAATTCTCCAATCTTTATCCTTAGAAAATCTACAACCTAGACCTATAAATTACACTCAAAGAAGAGTGAAAATAATTTTTTTTAGTGGATAGGGGTTTGCATTGGTCAAACCCTATTTTGGTAATCAAACCTTGAAATATTATGAAATAGGAATGGACAATGATGAATGAGCAAAATATGATGTTGCAAATCACAAAAGTCTATCAATGAAGTGTTGCAAACATTTTCTGGATGGATCCATAGATGTAGATCTTGAATCTTTCTTGAAGGTGATAGATTTATAATTGAACACTTGCTTGAATCATAAACCCTACATCACAATTGTTAGCTCAAAAACAAATATGATGCATGAATTCCTCAACATGATGATTGATGCTTGAATGCTACTCTAGAATGTTTGATAATCTTTCCTTGAAGAATCTTTAATGCTCCTGTAAATTCTTGAATGCTCTTGTGAACTCAATTATGCTAGTATGAATGCTCTCACAAAATTCTTAGGTGAAAATGACTGAAAGAACCTTGTATTTATACTTAAATATGCAATAATTCCCAAAATTATAACACTACAAGCTGACATCAGATCTAGGAGGATAAAATATCTCCAAGAATTTGAATTGATTTTGATTTTCAGCCACATGGGACTCACTCGCCCAAAGTGGTGAATGAGTCCAATCAGGCATGATGTATGGGACCAAATTTAAAAATGATTAGAAATGTGTAAAATTAGGTTCAAGACCTAAAAATCTAGGTGGGACTCATTCACACAAGGTGGTGAATGAGTCCTAGATCACTAAATCTAGGGCCATTCAACTTGAAACACTTGAATTATGATGGGATGTTGATCTGTGTTGGGATTATCCTCAAAAAGATGCATTAAATGAGGCTTGTGGATGAAAAAAAAGGCCAATTAAACCATAAAGACACCCAATTATTAATGAAAACCCTAGAAAAGGTTAAAGAGTGTTACAACACTTTTGATAAGGCATGATTAAGGTTAAAAATAGGTTTAATAGGTGTAGTTAATTAGAAAAAAGTGTGAAATGTGTTACAACTTTCTACAACACTTTAGCAAGGTACCTTTCATGTTTATTAGTTCACAAGGGCCTAAGGCCTAATGTGAATGTTTCAAACACATTACAAAACTAAATCAAGGCACCATTAAGTCTAGTTCATAATGAGGGCCCAAACAAGCAAGGGAAAAGAAGGGATACTTTTTCCATTATCATAGGTGCAAAGACGAAAGATCAAGATCAACAGTCCATTTCCATTGAGAGGAAATAGATTGATTAGTTAACTGACTTGATTAATCCAATCAAGGTAATTAATTGGATAATTAGTGGGATTAGATTAAATAATCAGTGGAATTGGAATAATTGGTGGAAAGGGATTGACTAGTTAGCAAATTAGATTGAGTAATCAGTTAATGTGATTTTATCAATCAAAATGTGTGAGGGTGATTAATTAATTAATCTTGAGAGAGACATGCAAGATGAAATTTATTTAATAAATAGAAGTTTATTTATTAATAGATCATGTTGAGTGAACTTTGGAAAATTGAATAATTGATTTAATTATTTAATTTGGAAGAGATGAAGTAGATTAATAAAATAATTAATGATAACTATTTAATTAAATTAGAAGAATAAGTAACCTTAGACATATAATTAAATAATTAATGTTTATTTAATTAATCAGGAGGAATAAGGATAAATCAATGATGACATGGTGAATTAATTAAAAAAATTAGGATTATTTAATTAATAGAAGAAAATAGAGTTAACTAATGGAAATGATGTTAAATGCAATATTGATACTAAAGTGATGTTGATAGTAAAAAAATGTAGCATAAGGATGTGATATGTGTTAAGCCATTTTGGTGTAGGAGCACCATGACAACTCATGCTTCCATAGACCAAATTTTGGAGTTTGATTCAATTTTAATGATTCAACATTGTAATAATTGCATTTGAGTCATTTTTCATGTGTCCAGATCATTGGAGGGGTAAATGTTTAAGTTTTGTATCAAATTTGCAAAAATGTAAAAAGTTGTCACAATAGTGTAAAATTGCAAAAAAAAGGTGTAATCTTGAAAGGTGAAGAGTCATTCTTGATTTGGGTTGGTAGAAGGTAGTTAGAAATTGAAGATTCATGATGTAATGCCTTTAAAAAGGTCATGTAAGCATTGGAGTAGACATGGGTGATTGAATACAAGATTTTGATCAATGAAATAATTTTGTTTTTATGCATTTCTATAGAAAATTGTCTATTTTCTAGTACTCTATAGAATTGTATAGGCTCTTATGTAGGTTTAAATGTTTGTAAGTGTTGGAGTGCTCAATCACCTTCCATTTATTTTCATGCAAATTGGTGTAAAATTGAGTGAGATATTTTTATTTTTTCAAAAAGATACTAAAACCCTACCTTAGGGTAAACATAATTAAAGAATCAAAACTATACAAAATTGACTCAAAAAATCAACGCACAATCTAATCCAAAAAAAATCAGTATTGAGAATTATATAAATATATGTTTCTCATTTTCTAAAAGTGGAAATCTCCTCAAATTCGGTGTATAAGGAGTTTTAGTCATATTTTAAAATATTCCAAAGTGTCAAATTCGTTGGTAAAGTTTTTGGGCCAAAACCATGATGCCCTTGGACTAGGAAAAGGGAATATGACTAGTAAAACCGGTATTTAGAGATGTTTAAATAAGTTTTGTTAATGGGATTTGAGTCTTCCAAGAGTGATATTTTTTTTAAATGGTGATAAGGTGTTGAATTCATTTCATGATAGATTATTAGTAGAGGAAATATATTTTGAATCTATTTAAAAGGTTGTCCTGTATGGACAAAGATGTCATAATCATGTTTTGGAGTCTAAAATAAAGGTTCAGTATGAGGGTTTGTAAAATATCATGAATAAAGGATGGGAGATGGCATGTTATGGTTTACTAGACATAATTACACTTGTTTGAGGCATTATTAAGGATATTTGGCTTGGAATAAGGAGTTGTATATTGAAGGGATCTAAATAGGCCTAAAATGATGTTTTGAATTGTATACTTGGAAATTTGACTTGTTAGAGTTGTTTAAGTTGATCGAAGGGTATGGGCTAGTGATATTAATGTTTTTTTAAGTGTTTCGAGAATTCTTCAAGGGGTTTTGTGCATTTTTCTCAGTTTTAGGATTTGAAACATGAGTTTGTGAAGGAAAAAATGAAGTAGTGATGGGAAAAAAACAAGGAATGTTTTATGTTTGACATATGAGATTGGGTGAATAATATTTCTTCCTCTTGATTGCATAAAATTGGTATCAGATCTTATAAAAATTTATGGGCTAGTGATTGGTGATTTTGTGGTTGTATGCAGGTCAAGAAGAACCTAGTTTTTGCTAAGAGCAGGCAGAGAAAGTTGAGAGAATTTGAAGCATGGAGAGACTTTCTTAGAGACCATCTAGAAGATGGTTTTTCTAATGAAACATTTGTAGGAAAAGGAAGAATGAAAAAAGAGAAAGAGACAAGAAAAGTTTGACATAGAGGTTGTAGAGTTGAAGAAAGACATAAGAAGGTTAGAAAATGAGTTCCAAGAGTCCATGATGAAGATGGAGTAGATGATGAGAAAATTGACAAGTTGACACTTGAAGATAGAAAAAAGAGTTACATGGCCCATAAAGAAGATAGTCAAAAATATCTAAGGCACATGAAGATGAAAGAGGATGAAGTCTTTCAAGATGCTAAAGAAGAGTTCATAGATGAAGATAAAGATATTGCAAAAATTCCCAAGCATAATAATGGAGGAGAAGAGATAAAGGAATTGATTTTAGAGGTTGAAGATACTAAATTAGTTTTAAAATTGAATGAAGAGATTAAGATGCAACAATTTGGAGGAGGAAAAAGTGTTGAGGTGAGAATTGTGAAGCAATAGAGTGTTGGCAAGCAGGATAGAAGCCAAATTTGCATGGACAAAATGAAACCTAAGGTGAAGATGAGGGTGATTTCAAGGTGGAAAAATGGAAAAGCTTAAAATACCACAAGGATGAACATATATAGGATTAAGACTCAGTCCAAGAGGACTTGGATTTCATTTGGACGGGAGTATGGTGCAGGAGCACCATGACAACTCATCCTTCCATAGACCAAATTTTGGAGTTTGATTCAATTTTAATGATTCAACATTTTAATAAGGCCATTTGAGTAATTTTTCATGTGTTCGGGTCATAGGAGGGGTAAATGTTTAAGTTTTCTACCAAATTTACAAAAATGTAAAAAGTTGTCACGATAGTGTAAAATTACAAAAAAAAAAAGATGTAATCTTGGAAGGTGAAGAGTCATTCTTATTTTGGGTCGGTAGGAGGTAGTTAGAAACTAAAGATTCATTATATAATGCCTTTAAAAATTTATTGCAAGAATTGGAGTAGGTGTGTGTGATTGAATACAAGATTTTGATAAATGAAATAATTTTGTTTTTATGCATTTTTTTAGAATTTTTTCTATTTTCTGGTACTCTACACATATGTATGGGCTCCTATGTAGGTTAAATGTTTTTAAGTGTTGGAATGCTCAACCACATTCCATTTACAATTTTTTTCATGCAAATTGGTGTAAAATTAAGTGAGATGTTGAAAAAAAAATTCAGAAAACTCCTAAAACCCTACCTTAGGGTAAACATAATTAAAGAAACTTATGTTTCTCATTTTCTAAACGTGGAAATCTCTTCAAATTCGGTGTCTAAGGAGTTTTAGTCATTTTTTAAAAGATTCCAAACTAGCAAAGTCATTGGTAAAGTTTTTTGGGCCAAAACCATGATGCGCTAGGACCAGGAAAAGGGAATATGACTAGTAAAACCAATATTCAAAGATGTCTAATATAAGTTTTGTTAATGGGATTTGAGTCTTCTAAGAGTGATAATTTTTTTAAATGGTGATAAAGTGTTTTTGAATTCATTTCATGATAGATTATTGGTAGAGGAAAAATATGTTGAATCTATTTAAAAGACTCTCATGTTTTGACATAGATGTCATAATCATGTTTTGGAGTCTCAAATAAAGGGTTAGTATGAGGTATGAGGATTTGTAAAAATATCATGAATAAAAGGTGGGATATGGCATGTTATGTTTGAATAAACATAATTACACTTGTTTGAGGCATTATTAAGGAGATTTGGCTTGGAATGTGGAGTTGTATATTGAAGGGATCTAAATAGGCCTAAAATGTTGTTTTGAACTATATACTTGGAAAGTTCACTTGTTAGAGTTGTTTAAGTTGATTGAAGGGTATGGGCTAGTGATATGAATGTTGTTTAAAACAACAAGGAATGTTTTGTGTTTGAAAAATGGGATTGGGTGAATGAGATTTCTTCCTCTTGATTGCATCAAATTTTTACATGTCTATATTGTGCCCCTCTTTGACATAATGTATCTGCTACATTTTTTCAAAGAATTTGAGATCAGATCAAGAAATAAAAAATTTAGTATGCTGCACTATGCCCCAGTGATTAGTGAAAGAATGGTAAGATGTTGGGCTACCCACTTGAGAGGTCAGTTAGGAAAATTACTTTTTTGGGTTGAGCTCACAACAAGGTTCCAATGATATTGTAATGAAATATGGAGATGATAACTAGAGGAAATGCTAGAAGGATCACATGATAGAATAAATTGGATGATTGATGATATGTAAAACATGATGAGTTTTCTTTTTCTTTATGGATACTAAATAATGTTTAGCAATCCTTATTAATGTAGCAAAGATACATGATGTAATAATGTATTAATGACCAATGTGACTTTGTATATATTGTGTGGACTTTGAATCCACAAACAAGGAGTATTCTTTCTCATACCAAACATACGAAAACCTTGTTAGAGTGTATGGGTGAGAAGTTTGAAGACATTTTAGACTAGTTACATAGATAGGTATGGAGTACCTAACATGCAACTATTACACAAATTTCCCCATGAAGAATTCCACACATATAACAAAGCAAGTATTCACCATGGTAGTATTACAAAATATCAAAAAAAAAAGAAATTAAAAATGATGATCAATGCCCTCGTTAACTCTTCTCTAAATTCTTATGGAAATTCTTGAGAGATCCTAGGAATGAGACATTAAGAGAAATCAAAATTTAAGATCATAAAAGATAAAATAATGTTGTTGTATCACTTCCCAAATATGTTTTGATGTTTCATGATGTTATCCATTGATGATTTATATTTTAGGAATTATTTATCCATAAAGACACATGTTAGGATGTTGATCATGATTTTCAAAAGGCGAGGTAGTTCACATTTTTACATTATTTTAGTCTAATGATTCTCTAGTCATTTTATTTCTTTTCTTAGAAGTTTGATATTTTGATGTTTGCTTGGATTGTTGATTATGTTGTCAAAGGGTGATAATTATGAATCATTTATTGTGGATGGAGAATTATCATAGATAGGTTATGATGGAGATAGGATTTTTTTTAGGTTTTCTAAATATTTTTGGATTTTGAGGTTATTTGATATTGTTTTTTACATTTTTAAAGATATTTGGATTTTTTTGGTGTTTTCAAGAGATTTAGAGACCAAGAGGGGGACCTAAGGGGATTTAACTAATGCCTTAGGGGATCATCAATGATGGCCTTTCCTATGTATGCATAGAGACGATGTAGTTTGACTGACTAGGATTGACACTATTTTTGGAGAATATTTGGTTGTTTTATGAATGGTTTTTTTTTAATTATTTTGATAAGATATTTTAATTTTAATTTATTTTCAACAAATATTAAAGACCAATTGGGACACCTAAACAGACTGACCTAGTGCTTTGGGGGCTCATCATGATGGCCTTTCCTATGTTGTACACACAAAGATGACATAGTTCAACTAACCATGATTGACACTTTTTTTGGGATTTTTATGTTTTATGGCTTTGTTTCTTTATTTTTGTGGTTTTAATTTTGGATGAATGATAAAGAGGTATCAGTATATATGGATATCAATAGTATTTTGATATTTTGTTGATAGGCTGGCTAAAATCGATTGATTTGATTAAGTAATTTTTTATTATGATAACATTATTGAGGATACACAATAATGCAAATATCATGTTGTCAAGATAGGAATAACAAAAGGATTGGAAAGGATATATCCCAAGATAATTTATTTATTGGATAATTATTTATTGATATTTTTAGCCAAGTTAGGAACAATATTGTTGAATATTTTGATACCACCTTGAAGCATCATAACTATGCAATTGATATGGATTGTTTGAATAGTTTGGATGATGCCTAGATCATAGCATGAGTTTAGAAGATATAGATCAATATTTATTTTGAAGAAATATGTAAGTACTTACCAACAATATCTAGTAATGTAGGGAATGAAGCAGGTGGATGCATGGATAAATGAATGGATGTATGGATAAGTAAAGGATGCCAAGGAGTATCGTGTGATAGGATAACATGTTTAGATAGAGTATGCCCATTTTATCGGAAGCTTTGAAACATGAGCATGAAGTATGGATGATTGTGTTGGTTGTTCCTATTTTATCATTGATGTCAACATGGTAATAACTACATGGTGATAATTGTATGGGAAGTTTTCTTGGTTTATTGGAATTTTTTCTCTACTAGTAATACTTCTTGGTGATGGATCAGTGTGTTTGTATTTGATTCTAAAACTCATTACAAGATCTGATATGACTCTAATCTCTTAACCATGTTTTATTGACTCATTCAAATAGCTATATGTTGGATCTTGAGATGTATATTTCTATGAGTATAAATTTATCTTTGATAGAGTTCAACTCTATATCCTAATATTTTTCTGTGTGTGAGGTATATTGTGTGGGAGACTCCACATTCTACTAAGGTAAACATTCTTATATTTTGGTTTTGTTGATATTCTCTTTACTAGTAGTATGATGGGAGATTAATGTGTTCTTAGATCCGAAAGGTGTTTACTTTGAGGATTATTTGTTGGTTTGGAGAATTTTTGTTTAGTCTTGGCCGACCCAAGAAACGAAATATATTATGAATAATAATAGCTGACTCGGCATAACACACTACATAGATAAAATGATAAAATATTAAATGGTGTCGATGAATGATGCAGGACCATCCTTGGTTCTTTGCAATCCTGCATCAACCATGTTGGCACTCTCAAATTCTACAAATTTGAGATTCCTATTTCAAAATTTTGCTTCTGCACTTTTAGAAGTGCACCTTGAACAATCAGTCCTAACTGACCCGTTTTGTAGGCTTATAGTTTAAAGCTTGTTGATTGTCGTGCAAAACCCATTTGTAGACATACTCAGTTGACCTATGTGAGTAGGCATGTCAAATTTTAGCTTCACATGATAAGTTCTGACAACGTTTCAAAAAGTGAAGCTGGAGGGTTTTTACACTATTCTACTATTTGCAGATGTTCAGTTCTGCAAAGTTGCTTCCTATTTGAACTTGGTTTTTGCAACCATTTCACTATCATGTCAGAATGAATGCTTTTCCATATTCTCCATACCTAAATGATCTCGGGTGTCAGTTTACAAACCTTCATGATCTGATTTGCTATTTTTAGGAGATCGAAACCAAATGTAGTTTGTTTTGTTTTGCAGCTGCATTCCTAATAGCCTTTCTTAGAGGCCAACTTCGACCGTCAATATCTTTTGATCGGTGATGTTTCAAAGCAATTCCTTTTGCACACATGCTCAGGGTATCTTAATGTTCCACTGTGTCTAATGGAAGCTCATCAAGGGTTGACTTTATATGTTTACAAATTAGCAGTCGGGTGTGTTCTAATTGGTGCAGAACAATTGTTGTTTCATAAAAAGTTTAATTGGGCAACTTCGCCGATTAATATCCGGTTCCCCATGATCTATTTCTTTGAGCCATCTTTTGCACTATACTTTTGGGTCAAATTACTATGTTCTTGCAAGTTTTTATGGTTTCATGAGGTCATTTGGCCAATTTTCAAGATGGATTCCTGAGGCAACCTGGCCTATTTTGCACTTTTTCCAAATGGGACAAAAAATAGTTTTTGACGAGGACCTAGTTCGTTTTTCAACTTCTTAAGTATTCAAATGGTAGTATCAGACTGATTGAGGGTAAAACTTGTTTGAAAACAAATTTTTTTTTAATCGGGCCACTTGGGGCCCGACATGCTTTGCATTGTTGTGATGTTCCTCAAATAGAATATTGCAGTCAAGATTGTGAGAATAGTAATGTTGGTGAATTTCTTGTTTAGTATTTCCTAAAGACAATAATAGCAAATACAAAGAGATCAATCGAGAGCAATCAAGAGCAAGATAAAATGCATTGAGCCTTGAGAAGGCTCGTGCGGCCACCAATGGAAAGCCTGTGCCAGCAAGGAGTAAATTCCATGAGTGGAGGAATGTATTAAGTTTTCAATATGCACACAATGAATGTGTTCAAACTACCTCAATAATTTTTAAGAGAGATAGATTTGTAGCATGTAAGGAAGTTGGAAGGCCCACGCCAAACCAGAGGCAATGTGGAGGGTGCCAATAAGAAGCCTCAAAAAAAATTTAAACAAAGGTATGGAGAGTTGGGCGCCACCTACAGACAATGATACCCATGCCAAGGAAGAAAGATTGTGCACATGAGGGGCATAGTTTGGAGAGGACCACATGTGCAACCAGCATATGGAGGAGGGATCCACGCGTCAAGTAAAGTTAATGAATACCTGCCAAAGCAAAATGATGGGGAATCACACCCAACAAATGGGAAGGCAGCAGAAGAGGCCAGCAAGGAGGCTTGAACCAGGTGTGAGAACCCATGTACCAGCAAGTGAGACTCACACTGGTTGGGAGATGGGCACATCTAGTGGAGGAACATGAATAGGTGCGGTCAGGCCAAGAGTAATGCCCACACCCAAAACAAAAGGGGAAGACCAGTATGGGAAACCCGTGCTGGCTGGGAGATGAAGAAAGCCATGTGGAGCCCGTGACCATTAGAGAGGAGAAGCACACAGTAGGTGAACTCACACAACCAGCCAAAGGAACCCGCGCAACGGGAGGAGCTCAATGCAGAAGCAATGGCGGCCATTGTCATAAAAATGCATGCAAACAATCCAAAATGGAGGATTAGGGAATGCTTGTGGACCTCGCGAGAATGCTAGTGACAAGAGAAAAAAAGCTGCGAGGTATGCGAGCATGGCAGGAGCCCGAAATTAAAATTTAAAATTTTAATTTTTTCCATAGTTTTAAAAACAGTGGTGGGTCCCAGGAGAATTTTCAAGGGCATGGGTAAAATTTTAATTATTTACTCCATAGTGTAACTGGGTAAATAAGATATTCATGGGAAATTGATTTTATTAATCATTTTATGTTGTATGAGGTGAATAAATCTATTCACTGTATATTTGGTGAATATTATTTTACTAAAAGGGGGGTAAATGTTTAAAATGGGAAATTTAAAACATTGAGTGAATGGATACAAGTAATGGTGAAATATTTAAAATTCTTAATGTGGATTTTTTATTTTAAGAAATAAAACATTGGAATTATAATTGCCCGCATGAGTAAATTTTAAAAGTGGAGAACTTATAAAGTGAATTTATTCACTTTGGAGGCAAAAGTTCATTATGTGCTAAAATTATTACTGCAGCAAATAAAGAATAGAAAATAGAAACAGTTGTGCATGGGAAGGGAGATATTTTGAGAAGTGGATGAAACAAGAGGAATCTCCACATGGGCAGATTTTTTGTTGCTGGGCAATCATGAGCAGATGTTGTTTGAGAGAATGTTTGTTGCTGTAAGGAAGAGGAGAAGATATTTTGCAGATTTATTGATCAACGATGAATGAAGATTCTAGATGGAAATTGCTAATCAAATTTGGGGCTTCTTCTATTTCCTCTATTTTCTATATCTTCTATTATTCTCTCATTGTAAAGAGTTATCAGATTAGAGGTTCTGAGTTTGGTTCTGAGATCAGTTCTGAGGTTAGTTTTGAGAAGGTTCTAAGTTTTGTATTGGACTGTGTAGATAAAAATTTGTATTTTCTGAGTCATTGTTTGAGTCTGTAAGCTGCAATTTCATGAATTCAAGAGTGAATACAACCAGTTTATGCAATTAACATCATGAATTGCTTTCACATTCATGAATGCCATCAGATTATCTCCATATTTGTACACTTTCAGTCATGTAAATTCAATAATACAAAGTGTCTTTGAATTTATCATCTCAAGTTTTATGGGATTGTTTTGTCTATTCACTGTTCTGTTTCAAAGAAATGGTTAGAATACTTTGAGTAGGTGATTGTGATTTTGAGGTGTGCAGATGGGATTTAATAATGAGAATCTGATTGATATCAAGAGAGGGATTGTTGGTGCAAGGCACTAACAGTTGATGCAAAGCATCAGTAAGTTTAATCCACTAGTTGAAGACTGTTTGCTGGAGAATTTATTTATTGTGTTTGACTCCATGGCTCAGAAGAGGCACTGATCTTTTTATGTAGTTTTGTGCATCTCAGAAACAATATTAATTGCAAAATCATTTTAATCTTACTGTGTTATTGTGTGTCCTACTTTCCAATGGCTAAGAGAGGGTTGAGTTATTGAGAATTTAGCCAAGTTCAAGGTTGTCAATGCTTCCCTTAGTGTATTTGAATTGGAAATTATCTACTATAAAAAGCAATGTTAGTGTATATGGTTGAATTAAGTTTTAAACATTGTATAGGTTTACCCACCTTGGTCCTGCAGAGCCAGAAGTGTTAGAGATATCAGTCTTTGACTGAATCTTGTCAGTTGGCCACTAAGTTTTGTGGTTCTTTATAATGGAGGTTGGCTACCTCTTAGGGAATTGCAAATCCTAGCTGGGCTTCTATTGTGTAACTCTTGTTGTATGGTTCAGACTATTCTCTTTGAGGACCCTCCTACTATGACTGCACCAAATTCATATCAGTGCTAGATTCATTTTGTGAGAGATCATCAGAGTTTATGAAGTCCTACTGAATATTTGTTGTGGGGGTGTAGACTAAGGATCTGACCTGTAACTACAAAGGACTTGTGTAAATATGGCAGGAAGAAGAAATGGTAGAGGAAATGGAGCATGTGGAAATGCAGACCCAACTATAATGGATATGTTGAGAGAATTTTTTTCTAGATTAGAAGCAGTCAAAAAGGCCCAGAGGAGAGGATGACCAGTTGATGATGTGAGTGATGAAGAGGTAGAAGAACAAGAAGAGGGGGAAAGATAAAATCAACCTAGCCTTTATCAGGGAGAAGAGAGGTTCATAAGATCCCTAACCAGAGTAAATAATAAACCACATTTCAATCCACCGGACTATAGAGTTAATTTGCATTTAGATGAACTATTTGATTCGATAATGGAGATGGAGAAGTATTTTGATTTTGAAGGTACCATCGAAGACAAGAAGGTTAAATTTTCTTGTACAAAGTTGAAAGGACATGCATCCCTTTGGTGGGAATATTTGATACAGATAGGTAAATAATAGGAAAGGAGAAGATAAAATAATGGGATCAGATGGTGAATAAGTTAAAGATGAAGTTTATTCTCGTAGACTATCAAATCAGTTTGTTCTGAAAGTTGCAAAATTTGAAGTAGGAGTCAAGTGTGATAGAGTATACTGAGGAGTTCTACAAGTTGAATATCATATCTAGACATTCAGAGGATGAGATTGAGCAAGTAGCCAAATATGTGAATGGCTTGTGGTCATCTATATAGGATGAGATTAGTTTGATCAAATTGTTGAGCTTGGAGGAGGCATATCAATATTCCCTAAAAGAAGAAGAGAAGATAAATAAAAGGCATGAGTAGAGACAGAGAGGAAGAGGTGGAAGATTCCAGAGAGGAATATTTTTTATTGGAGGAGGAAGAGGATCTTTTGCGGATGAAAATAAAGATAAGGAAGTTAGTAAGAATGATAATTTGTACCATAGAGATAATGGAAAATCTTACCAAAGTAGAGGATATGGTGGTTAGAAAAATGAGGATTATAGAAAAGGTGATAGAGGATAGGAGAAAATACTATTCAAGGGAACTTGTTTTAAGTGTGGTGAAGAAGGACATAGAGCATTCAGATGTAATCAAGGAGAGACAAGAAGAAAGATAGAGAAAAGTAGAAGAAAAACATTTGTTGAGGAGGATCATTTCGGATTATCTAATAAAATGAAAGAGGGAGAAGTGTTTTTGGACAAAAGAGTATTGTGTCAAAGTGAGATGGAGCAGGAACCATTGTAGAGAAAGAATTTGTTTTGAACTAGATGCAAGGCAGATGGTAAATGTGTAGAGTGATTATTGACAATGGAAGCTCTAAGAACTTTATTTTTGAAGAAATGGTGACCAAAATAAAGCTAAAAATATTGAAACACCCAAAGCCCTATCAGATAGCATGGATTCAAGATGAGCGTAAGATAATAGTAAGTAAGCAATGCTTGGTGAAATTGAAGATAGGAAATTATCATGATGAAGTTTTGTGTGATATCATGCCTATGGATGTATGCCATGTTTTGTTGGGAAGGCCTTGGTAGTATGATAGACAGACTATTCATGATGGAAAGAAGAACACATATACCATTGTTGCTAATGGGATGAAGCAAAATTTTTTGCCCTTGGAGGATGATCCTAAAGCTGAGGTTTTCATGAATGCTAGACTTTGTTTGGTTGATGGAAGGAGATTTCTATATGGACTGAGACTGAGAACATGTTCTATGCCTTGGTTTCTAAGAAGGCTGAAGACTTGAAGCATGTAGAATAACAACCAAAGGAGATAAATAAGTTGCTGGTGGAATATGAAGTTTTCATTTCAAATAATATGCCTGATGGATTTCCACTGGTGAGGAGTATTATTCATTGCATGGATCTGATTCCTGGAGCTAGTTTTCCTAATAAATTAGCACACCAGATGACACCAACAAAGAATGAAGAGCTGAATACACAAGTGCAATATTTTTTGAGGAAGGTTTTGATAAGAGAATCCTTAAGTCCTTGTGCAGTACCTATTGTGCTAGCACCTAAGAAGGATGGAGAATGGAGGATTTATATAGACTCTAGAAACATAAATAAAATCACAGTGAAGTATAGGTTTCTTTTGCCCCAAATGGATGGCATTATGGATTTTTTAAGTAGAGCTAAATACTTTACAAAGATAGATTTGAAGAGTGGATATCATCAGATTAGAATCGAAGAAGGGGATGAGTGGAAGACAACATTCAAGATGAATAGAGGATTGTATGAGTTGTTGGTGATGCCTTTTGGAAAAAAAAATGTACTGAGTACTTTCATGAGGCTGATGAATGAGGTATTGAAGAAATTATTGGTTAAGTTTGTGATTTTCTATTTGGATAATATCTTGATTTTTAGTAAGACTATAGAAGAACATTTTTTACATATAAGACAAATTTTGTAGAGGTTGAGAGAAGAGTAGTTGTTGATAAACATTAAGAAGTGTAATTTCATGAAGGAATAATTTCTATATCTGGGATTTGTGATATATGTTGATGTATTGGAGATGGACCTTGAGAAGGTAAGATAATTTTTTGAATGGCCTACATCAGAAAGCATTGGATATGTAAGATAATTTCGTGGATTGGATAGTTTCTACTGAAAGCTCATTAGGAATTTCATTTCTATTTGTAGTCCTATGATAGAAAAAATGAGAGGGGATACGAAATATTTTAGGTGGACATATGGAGCAAACCAGAGTTTTGAGTTGTTGAAACAAAAGGTGACTGAGCTGCCTATGCTATCTTTACTAGACTGTGATAAGGTATTTTAGGTAGACTGTGATGCAAGTGGAAATGTAATTGGAGTAGTATTAATTCAAGAATGAAGACCAATAGCTTATTTTAGTGAGAAATTGAATGATGCTAAGAGAAGGTATTCAGTGTATGACTAGGACTTTTATGCCATAGTTCAAGCCTTGAAGAACTGGAGAAATTACTTGTTGCCTAGGAAGTTTGTGTTGTATATGAATCATCAAGCATTGCAATATTTTGAACAGTCAAGGTAAGTTGAATCAAAGACACATGAGATGGGTGAAATTCTTGTAGAGTTATAAAAAAAAATTTAAGCATAGGAGTGGATGGTCAAATAGAGTTGTTGATGCTTTAAGTAGGAGAAGGAATTTATTGGCAAAGATGAGAGTGGAGGTATTAGGCTTTGATTAATTGAAGAAATTTTATGAGGAAGGCCCAAATTTTTTAGAACCTTGGAGAGCTTGTAAAGAACTAGTCTTGGAGGATAGGAGATAGTCATTAGATTATTTCATTCAGGAGGATATGTTGTTCAGAGGGAATTAGTTTTGTATACCTCAAAGTTCCATGAGGGATAGTTTGGTGAAAGAAAAACATAGTGGAGGATTGGTAGGACACCTTGGAATTGATAATATAGTAGCATTGGTAAGTGAGAATTAATTTAGGACACAGATTCATAAGGATGTTAGGAAATTTGTGCAAAGTTGTAGAATCTGTCGAACTACAAAAGGGAGTAGTCAAAATGTTTAATTGTATAAACCTTTGACAGTTCCAAAGAGACCTTGGGAGGATATCAACATGGATTTCATACTTGGTTTTTCAAATACACAAAGATGTAATGATTCTATATTTGTGGTGGTGGATAGATTTCCCAAAATGACACATTTCATACCTTGTGAGAAGACAACAAATGTAGTACATGTAGTATATGTTTTTTTCAAGGAAGTATTCAGATTGCATGGATTACCTAGGAGTATTGTTTCAGACAGAGATGCAAAGTTTGTTGGTTACTTTTGGAGGACACTTTGGACGAAGTTAAATAAATATTTAAAGTTTAGTTCTACTTTTTACCCATAGAGTGATTGAAAAAAAAAGGTAGTAAATAGGATTTTGGGGAATTTGCTGAGATGTTTGGTTGGGGAGAAGACCGGATGTTGGGATTTAGTCCTTGCACAAGCAGAGTTTTCTTATAATAATTTAGTGAACATGAGTATCTAAAAGAGACCTTTTGAGATTGTTACTAGAGTTCATCCTAGAGGTATATCAGAGTTGTGAGACATAAGTAAGGAAGATAAAAGGAGTGCAGAAGCAAAGGAATTTGCAAAACATATGAAGAAAGGGCATACTCAAGTAAAACAACAATTGGAAGATATGAACCAGAAGTATAAGGAGTGAGAAGATGGAAAGAGGAGACATAGAGAGTTAAAATTTTGAGATGAAGTGATGGTGTATTTGAGGAAGGAAATATTTCAAGTTGGAACATACAATTAACTGAAAATGAGGAGATTTAGACCTTGTAATATTTTGAATAAGTTTGATTCAGGAAATGCATATGAAGTAGAGTTACTAGAGGGCATGGGTATATCACCTGTATTCAACATTGTAGACCTACATCAATACCATGAATTATAATTCAGTGAATATGGTAAAGAAATTTTTGGAGAAATAACTTCCTAAACAAAAATAAGACTAGATTGAAGAGGTTTTGGATATTAGAGATGGGAGGACAACACATGGAAGACAATACAAAGAATATCTTGTAAAGTGGAAGGGTAGACCAATGGGAGATTATTCTTGGATTCATCAAGCTGAGGTAGACCGTATTATTTTTCCTCTAGCCCCAACAAAGTAAGGGACTCGCTTTTCAAATAACCCCAGATGTTTGATGTAGGAGCATCCTTTGTTCCTTACAATCCTACATCAACCAAAAATATCTTATTTCAGTTTTTTTCTTGTTCTTGTCTAGTTTAAGTTGGTAGATTCAATATTTCATCGTATTTTCTCACTAGACCCTATGGATCTATGTTTCATCATGGACATGTTCATTTTCATTATTCCAATATTTTAGAATGATTGGATCTTTTTTGGAAAGTCATCACTTTCAGATTAAGTGGTAGTTTCTAGAATAGAGCATCAAAGTAGTTTCAAGCCTAATGACTAATTTGATCTCTTTTGGATCCTTCTCGTGACTTGCAGATCCTCGTTTTGTGTTTCTAATTATTTCGTCGAGTGTCCCCAACCATAATTTAGGTCCACACGTCATCATATGCATCTCCCAAGGAGAAATTCAAATTGAAGGCTGACCTATTTCATGCATGTTACATTTCCTTCATTGGAGATTGTAATGATCTTTGGTCGACACAGATGATTATAGATCTTTGATGTGATATAAATAATTGTAATAGATAACTAGGATAGAAATTAGAATAGAATATGAGATTCAATCTGTAAGATTTCGGCTCACATTAAGGAGCGTGTAGGAATACTATATTTTGAGCATGTTGTATCAGGCCTGTGAGCCTAATCTGTAAACCCAAATTTTCTTGGTTATATGTAGTTGAAATTTTTGATAATAAGAATTTTTGAATCTAAATTTTCCTCCATATTCCGAGTGGCTTCCATTGTGTAACTCTTGCTACATGGTCCAAAATTTTCTCTTTGAGGACCCTCCTACCATGACTACACCAATGAAGAAATGTTTTGATTATTTTATGTTCATCTAATTAGGCCGAACTAATTGATGAATAAGATATACTTGTATATATACAAGATAGAAGCAAGAAAAAACAAGCGAGAGTGAGAGAGTGGAAAAAGAGAGATATGTGGGTGTATGAACAAGCAAGCGAGAAGTGAATGTGAAGATCAGTGCCTTAATGCTTTATCAGTTAGTATTTTTTTTTTGAGTGATGTAGTAATTTATATTTTGAGCTTTAGTGGAACTTAATCTTGCACATTGAAGGTGTATTTCATCAGTTCATTATTTTGGCAGTGAGCCACCATCATTGTATGTTGGTAGTGACCCATATTTTGTACTCAGGTTGTGAGACTTTTAAGGATAGTAAGTCTTGGTAGTGAGTCCCATAATATTTTGTATCTAGATATAATATATTGTGAGTTAACCCTCAATTTGGTTTTTCCCATTCTAGGTTTTCCACATCAAAATCTTTTTGTGCATGTGTATGATTGCTTTGTCTTGTTTCTATGTTATCTCTTGTTGATTCAGTCAAAAATTATGATAATGGTTAAGTGGTTCTTATTATTAATATGTGGAATACTGATTCACCCCCTCTCTTAGTATTCTAGATGTTCAACGATTGGTATCAGAGCTTGGTTCCTCAAAAGAAGCCCAACAACTTAAGGGAGGTCCCAAAATTTGAACATGAGAAATTTTTTCCTTGAGAAATAGTCCCTACAAAATTTTTAAAAGAAATGGAAGCCTTGAAGAAAATTTTGATAAATGAAAATGAGCATATTGAAAAGATAAAAATTACAACTTTGGTTGCATGTGATCTTTTGACTAAAGGAGAAGAAATCATCACTAATATGCTAGAACAATCATATGAGAAGAGAAGAATTGAAGAATGTCAAGGAATTGAAATTCAAAAGAATATGGATGAATGCTCAAAGCTTGAATTAGAAGTAGAAATCATGAGATCTAATCTAGAAAGGGCAAAGAGTTTTGAAGGAAAATTTAAGATAAGCTCAGTGATGCTTGATGAATTGATTACCTCTTAAAGATCGAAAATGGATAATAGTGGTTTAGAGTTTGAAAAAGGTCAAAGTTCTAAAGGAAAGGAATTCATTGGTAAGAAGACATGGTATAAAGATAGAAAAATCAAGTAATGAAGAACTAATTTCAAAAAAATCCATGTAAAATGATATGATGTAAAAATTTATTTATACTTCAATGGTGTTTGTCATTCCTGCAATAAATTTAGTCATAAGGAAAAGGATTGCAAAAATAATGTGAAGGATTCTAAGGGAAAGAAGAATGTGTTGAAATAATGAAGAAGAATGCATCTCTTGATATAGATTTTTTGTTTTCATTTTTGCTATGTGTGAGAATAAGTGGACTAATTAAAAAGATAAACTAACACACCAATGAAACATTAAATCAAAGGAAACTAATTAAAAAGATAAAATAAACTCTAAATAAAAAATCCCTCAAATGCATCCCATTGTCCTCTATCTCCAAGGATTCAAAGCAAGTTACTGGCTCTCAGTGGGTGTAAGCAGAAGCTTGTTGAAATGACAACTTAGGAGAATGATATTTATGTAAAATGCATGTTTATTTGCTAAATGATTGAAGCTATGAAGTTAACAACTGAAATGCTAGATGTTGATTCGAATGCAACTATAGTAATCATGCTTAAATTCACAAAATCTAGGATCTTTTTCAACTCACAAGAGGGTTGTATTTATAGATTTTGAAGACAAGAATCTAGATGGCCAAGATCAATGGCTGAATTCAAACCTATTAAGATGAATGGTAAGAGATTGAGAAGTAATGAAAAAGATGAAAGGTTGAGAGAATAATGGGAGATGTTTCCTCCTACACAACCTTCTCCATTCAAAAATGAAGGAAAGTTGCCATTTGTGCACTTCATTTATGAGAAGTTAGATGATAGTTGAGGATAAATCCCTAAATTTATTTAATTACATGTGACAATAAATTTAGAAGTTTCCATAATTAAATAATTAATATTTAATTATGTGTGAGAGATGAAAAAGGAAAGTAATTAAATATTTACAATATTTAATTAAGTTTGAGGTGAGGAAAGTTTCTAATTAAATATTTAGAATATTTAATTAAATGTGAGATGGGGAAAGTTTCTAATTAGATATTTAGAATATTTAATTAAATGTGAGATGAAGAATTAGAAAGTGTCCAATTAAATATTAGAAATATTTAACTAAACATGGAATGAAGAATTAGAAAGTGTGTAATTAAATATTAGAAAGATTTAATTAAATGTGGAATGAGGAATATAATTTAAATTTAAAATTTAAACTTATGATAATTAATATAAATAAATTGTGAAATCTATTTAATTAATTAAGAGGAAGATGGAAAATGGTAATAAATAAATAAACTTATTTATTTAATTAAATTGGAAGAATTAGAAAGTGGATGATATAAATAAATAATTAAATTTATTTATATGTAGATGAGTTTAGAAGAATATTAATTAAATAATTCATATTTAATTAATTAACAAGTTTGATTTATTGTGACCATTTTTAGATGTGTACAGATGCCACCATGATATATGAATTGCATCTACAAGATTCAAAATCAAGTTGATCCGACATTCTGAACTGGTCATGCAGAAATATCCTCTAGTATTTTGGTGCACAATTCCCCTCCAGTGATCTTCGTTAATTGTATTTTTGGGAAAAAAATTTGGTTGTTTGATGCATGCTTGGTCAAAATATTGTGTGTATAGGTGATATGTATTATTTTGGCATCATATTGTTATTTTCATTCTGGTTATTAGGTCTATCTCTAGCCGACCTAGTAAGTGGTTGAAGTTGTAATAAATTAAAATTCATTTGAGTGATCCATGTTGACATGATGTAGCGTGCTATACACTTGAATTATTTTTGAGATGATTTTTTATTTGATTGAAGCCAACCTAATTGGAACTTGTGGTTGTTATGCCTTGCATAACCACCCTATCTTTTTCCTTGGTCAAAATGGGTCCCCCTTTCTTTTTCTTGGCTTTGTGTCTTTTCGTTAGGACTTAGGAGTTTTCTTTTTTTCCTAAGTCTTTGTTTATGTTCTTTTTTTGTGGAGGGAGAGGGTCCAGAACCAAACCTTGAATTGGAACTTATTTAAAGTTCCACCTCTTAGCTCAACTCCGATCCCGCTTCCGTTTCTTTGTTTGCATGTTGATTTTATGGTCTGTGTTGTTTTCTTTGGGTCTTAGGAGTTTGTCTTTCTATTAAAACCTTTGTTTCTTTTTGTTTGGAGGAAGTAGATTCAGTATGGAAATGTAATTTAGAGCTTTGTAAATTATTCTAAGTTTGGTTTCGATTCCGGTTCTGATTCTAGCCCCACTTTTTCTTCCTTCTTGTTGTTGTTATTTTTTGTTTTGTTTCACGCTCTTGGGTCTGTTTCTCCCTCGAATTGTTGTTCGCTTCTTTTTGTTTTGTTTTTCTCAAGCAGAAGTCGAATTGAAATTGAAATTGAATTTGGGAATTTTCTACAAATTTTCGGTTCTTGTTTCAATTCTGATCCTGCTCCCACTCCCTTTCTTTGTTTGGTGGTTTTGTGTTTTGTTTTGATCAAGTTTGTTTTTGGTTCTAATCTCGCTTCTCGTTTCCCTTTTTCATGCTTATTTTCCATAGGATTGAAACTAGGTTTGGAGTTAGATAAGTGACCTTGTAAAGGTTTTCTCATCCTATTTTAGATCTAGGTATAGGTCCGCCCTACTTTTAATTTCCACTTGAGTTTAACTATTTGATTATGTCAAATGTTTTTCCCACTATCTACCATACTTATGGCATTAATTGCAGCCTTCTCTCGCATGTGAAGTGTGTTTAAAATCTTAATTATGGCTAATTGGCTCAATTAAATTTGTCATTTGAGTCATTTTAGTAAGCTAGAGCTAGGGGAACTTCGAAAGGATCACATGTTGATTGTGGAGGAGCACTGGTGAGCAGATTTAATCGAGTTTTAGTCTTTCTTGGTTGGTGTTTTGAGGTAGAATCTTGTCCTGTTCTTTTCTCATTTATTTTTGTTCGGTTTCTTTGATGTTGCATGTTCGTAGGTCTTCTTCCTATGAATATTTTCTCGTTTCTTCATCTTTTTGTTCTTCTTTGGTTGTATTATTTTTCTTGTCCTTTCCATTTTTTTGTTTGGTTTTCTTGTATTTCCGTTTTATTTGTTTTTCATTCTATTGTCGCTTTCATTGCAGGTTCATTTTTGTCGTGCCCTAGTTTTTAATTAGGGTTTCATTTGATGGTATCCTTTGTGATTTCAATGTTATAGTAAGTTTTCTAGGGATCCCATTGACCTTACTTCCATGTTGATTCTATGTTTTCGTGTTGGGTGGTTGATGCCCTATTTTTTTGAATTGACTATTTGTGCAAACTAGGAATTTCTTGATGACCTTTATAATATATTTGGTCTTGGAGGTTAGTTAACCCTTTTAACTTTGGTTAAAAGGGTTTAGTTTTGGCTTCTCATTCTATTCCCATTTTCACTCATATGACCAAGGTCTTTATGTTCATGCGATGATACCTTCAAATGATTGCATCACGTCCAAAGATAAACTGGAGGAAGCAAACACGAGAATGAACTTGCTCCCATGAGTATTTTGTATTTGGGATTTATTCTTAAACTAATCCCACTTCTGATCTTTGGTAAGTTTGGTCTTCACATATTGCTCCTTGGCAAAATCAGAATCAGGTCAGGGGTTTGTTGGTGTTTTTTCCCACATAGATAGTGTACTTCTATAAGAGGTAGCCAACCCCTATCAAGGATGACTACAACAAGTAGTGGCCAACTAACGAGTCAGTTAGAAACTGATTCTCTCCTACACTTTTGGCTCTATAGGACCAAGGTGGGTAAACCTAAATATGTTCATAAGAATGCCTCATAACTGGTCAGAACACCTTCTGTATACAAATCACAATCCCTACACACTCAAGGGGATAGTCCTAATTCTTGGTATTGGAAGACCAGAGAATGATTACCGGCACCGAAGAGCAACGAAATTGACCCACTAATAATAAGGAAATACCTCCCATAGGAAGACAAAGTTTTAATATGTGTTTATGTTCAATATTTGGATTACCATGCTTAGAGCTTACAATACTATACCAAAGAGAAAGCTGCAAACATTATTCAATGCCTCCTCCACTGGGCAACAGAGTCATACAAAGTATAATTCTGATACTGTGAACTTATCTTCCTATAGCCTTACTACCATGAGATACTTAAATACATTAAAACAATACTTCTTCGAGAATCCAAAGCATATACAACCATGAACATGTAATTGAATTTTCAAGCATTTGATTAACTCCTTAAGTTAAGGCAAGAAAAATAACTACACTTTCAATTAATCATTGAAACTGAAAAGAGAAACCCTTGATAACTCCATTCATAATTCATGGCACACACACAAGAGAGTAAACCATTTTAATTTTTGTAGATTTGTTTCGATATCAATAATTAAAAAGCATAGCATACTAATTGTATACAAATCCCTACCCAAGATGACTTCCTAAACAAATGTTCACAATATTTCAACATTAAAACTATATGTACATACTTCAAAGTTTTGGACCCAAACATTCTGACTCCTATATGAGCCGTGAAATCTCATTTATATATTAGGAGAGCAACAAGCATTAGGCTACATTGTCAGTACAAAACTAAATTTCAATCTGAAGTGAAATTCAAATTAACATTCCTTATCTTTTGATAACATCGTGTATGATCAAAGGAATTAAAAAAGTTACACAGTAACCGATCGGAGAACAAAATTTTGTGCAAAGAACATGCACGTCCATGTCCAAAAAATGCAATAGCAGGAACATACATGCCCAACAAACCCACCACCGATCATTATCAAGAAAACACAAGGCCCCAGTACGGCGACTGCTTCGAGTCCGTGCCTGAGACAATGACAAAACCACCTTTCCTTGACTAGCCTTGTCAGCACACCCTTGAACAACTAGACCAGGTGCCAGAGAAGATACAGGGTCAACTGCTAGGACCTCCTCATTTACTCCCATGAGATTAGTTAAGGTGGCCAAGTAATGCCGGTAATCTGAATCGGTATCTGATTCATCATAATCCAATATGACCACCCTGGGACGAACAATGTACTGACCTCTTTCTAGTATTTCTAGTATCCCAGGGCACTATGGGAGTAGAAGGCTCCATCATGATAGGCAACCTTCCGGCCCCTAGCCTCGCACTCCTACATTCAATTGATTTATCCATAGAGAAAACAAAACCTTGCCACACATAGGAGAAGTGACCCTCTTGCACACAAACACAATAAAATGCAATTCTAATTGCATGAAACTTAGTCAGCATTTATAGAATGGCCCAACATGCAGGGTATAATTGCTTGAAAGAAATTCAAGCACTCAAAATATTAGTGACCAAGATAGCCATGAATACTTTCAGTAGGATGGCACTGTTCGCAAACTGGAGAAAATCAGGAGGAGATCCTCTAGAGAAGGAAAATATGTGCCATCAATGACACTACCAATAGTAAGGCAACACATGCCACTTAGAGGAATCACACACCCCTCCCCTGAATTTGAGCCACTGATTTAGAACATACCTAGAAAATCGAAGGGCTGAGACCAAGTTAATGAGTATTGACAATCCACCTCAGTGCCTGGGAAAAGGACATCCAATCACAACCCATGAAGACATGAGGTCAGAACCACATAGTGGGACCCACATAACACTACTGTCAAAAGAAGAAGGCCACGTGTCACATCCTCACTGACCTCATAGTACCATTAAGAACATTTACCCTGATCGTGTGAGGTGTGCGAGAAGTCATAATTAACCCTGTTATTAATGAATTTGATAGTGAAGAGATGGCCACACATCACCGCCAATACCTCGAGAACAAAACCCACTCATCTATTCATGCCAAATGGGGACATCTCACAAGCCTCGCACGACTTTGGTGACACCAACAGGAAAACCTGTGAGGTCAGCGAGAAGCTACCCAAACCAAAACCTACGATTGGATAGTTCACCGGACTTCAAGTGAAACATTCAGGTGGGACCCACATTGAAACCCCTTGCGGTACAGAACATAAGGTGCCTTGGCAAAAAAAACCAGCAAGTCAAGTGAAAGGGGCTGGTATAGTCATGACCTAAGAGGGACAAAACCTCACTTAAGTGACCGGCTATGCCCCATAGTAAGTCACTATTGAAACATAATAAGAGGGGTTTTAAAATTCAACATTTAAAATCACCATGGATTACTTTGAAACCTCAAATCGCAGCTCGCGTCACTTAGAAAATTGAAAGTCCCATCAAGGTTGAACTTGGAAGTATCATGTATTGTTTCAAGTTTGGTTTACATTTTGATTCTAGTTTTGATCTTGTTTTGGTCCCAGTCCCGGTCCTTCTGGTGTTTAAATTACTTCTTGTGCCTATTTCTTCTTTAGGCCTACTTCTGATGAATGCAAAATTTGACTAAGTATGAGAGGAAGTAAATGAGGGTATTAGATGATGTATTGATTTTTATATTCCTTGTTCATCTAATACTAAGTTTTGTTGCAGAATTAGGAGATGTCAGGAGTATCAGAAGAGGCTTCTCAAAGTAGCCAACCTGTGGAGAGCTCAAAGAAAGAAGTTAAGCCTAGAAAGATCAAAGCAGAATAACTCCCTTATACCTTAAGGTATAAGCATCAAGGTCCTACCATCACTATTGGTAAGGTGGATTTGGATTGGGAAGATATCACCGATACTAACTTGGGTCCATTCCATTATGAGGATATTTTCTTGCAAACATTTGGTGAGGAGGTAATAGAGAGGACTCGAAGAATTGTTGAATCTAGATTAGCTCATGTTTTGTTATTTCCTCTATCAGTCCAATGTCTTGAATTAATAATGACAGTAGTCAAAGCCTACAATCCTACTACTAGGCAATGTGTGGACTCGTAGGGGAATGTTATTATTGATCTAACTCGACAAATGATTTGGTTCATGTTCAATGTACCCACTCTAGGGAACCCTAGACAACTTAATGAGGCAGAGACCCTGAACATATATAGTAATAAGGAGATTAACAAAGCTCATATGAAAAAGAGTTGGATGAGAACTGAGAAAAAGTCTTTGGTTAAGCTTACATATGAGCCTAAAAGGGTAGATTTCTACAAAGATATTGAGGACATAATTATGATGTTGTCTAGAGTATTTGGGAAAAGAGATGCTCTCAAATTTAGGGAATGGATGTTTCCATTCATTCAGACTATCTTAGATGGCAAGAAACAATTTGATTGGCCTATGATTGTGTTTTAAATGCATACACAACCAGATTCTTAGAGTAAGAGAAACCAAAATTTTCTTCATGACCTCTTATGTGATTTATGTAGCAACCAGAAGAGGCATCTTTCTTGGGTTGAATGTAGTAGGGATATTGGGAGAAGCCCAAGTATAGAAAAAGGTGTGGAATCATTATGATCATCTCATTCTTTAAAGTTTTGAACTACATTATAAAAGGGTTAATGACGTATTTTTATATGTCATTATTAATCAGCTCACAAGAGATGCAAGATATAGATTGATCCAAGAAGCCATGGCATTTATTACAGAGTGGGGACATTGGTTTATCCAATACCCTAGGTTCACTTATTGTATGCTGGTTTGGTTTGATGGTCATCCTCACCTACTCCCTAGGTGTTGCAACAACAATATTGTTTTGATGGAGTTCATTTATCAAGCCTTGGGGGTTAACTCCAAATTTTGTTTAAAACATAAGACTGTTTGTTACAAATTCCCCATGAAGTTGGGTGAATATAGTTGTCCACAGCTTGTAGCAGCCAAGGTGATTTGCAATGAGTTGGCACACTTGAATTTAGGCTTGTACATCACTAGGAAGCATTATGATCCTAAAAGAAATATGCATTCTTTGCTTCCTTATATTTTTTACAAACACTTTAATCTATTGGAGGACTTTTGGAGGGATCTCCAAGATGATTATGATTTAAGGAAGAGAAAATATCAAAGGTTACCTATCCCACTCATGGTGGAGTATGGAATGAAGGAGGACATTCCTGAGACATTGTCTGATGATGGGGTAACTTTGGATCCCCAATATGATGCACAAAATATAGGCACCAAGGACTTGAACCTAGTGGATTGGAATGTAGATGAATCCATTATCATTAAATAGATAGAAAGGCTAGTATTGAATAGAAGCATTCATTGGGTGGTGATGAGAATCAAGGAACTTGAGGCTCAGACCTCTAAAAAGAGAAAAGGTACAGGTACCACTCAAGGGTACAAGAGGACAAAAAGAAGAATGCCTCTTAAGGAGACTTTGGATTTCTTCCCTCCCAATTCTAGAAAAAAAAATTGAACATGAAATTCTTGCTTAGGACCTCCTTGGAACACATGGATATGAAGTCACAACAGGGATCAGAGCCTCAACATCTATTGTAGGTGAATCATCTACTCAACCGCCTATTATATAGAAGTCAAGTAAAGAAATGTCTATGGGAATCCTCCATAAGGAAGTTGAATCCTTCAAAGAAAGGATCTTGAAGTTGAAAATCATGATATAGTGAAAAATTTTGAGGACACTCCTTCAGATAAATGGATACATGTGGGGGCATCTCTTGATGAAACTGAAGATGCAGGGACTGTGCATTTTTTAGCAAAGGAAGAGAAATGGAAACTATTCGAAGATTCTAAGAGAGAATCAGATGCCAAGGAGCAAGTTGAAGCATTGACTAAACAGAAGGAGATGGATGTGAAGGCTCAAGCTAATGCACTGCTCAAACAACAAGAAAAGTAGGAGGAACTCAAGACAAAGGAAGAGAATGATAAATTGGCCATGTTGTAGAAAATCCATGATCTTGAGGAAGAAAAAGCCAGAAAAAGAAGAGAAAGAGAAGCCCTTGAGGCTAAATTCAAAGTTGTTGAAGAGGCCTATAAGAGTAAGGAAGAAAAGGAATGCCTATTAAGGGAAAAAGAGGTTGAAGAGATTTCTAAGCATAAAAAAAAGGAAAAGGAGGTATGGGACAAGGTTAAAGAACTGGAAAAACAAAGAGACTGAATGCTTGAGGAAAGGAGATTAGAAGAGGAGTGTTTGAAGAATAAGTTGGAGGACAAGAGGTCATAGGAATCGAAGGATAAATAATAAGCTGAGAGAATTGCACAAGAGAAGGCACAAGGAGATAAATAGAATGTACAAGAGGTTAACTCTTAGCCTAGGACTACTATATTGCAACCACTATCCTTTGCCACTGCTACCTCTTCCTCAACATAGGTGGTCACTAATCCTAATTCTCCTACATGGTTAAAACTTGACTTGGAGAAGAAACAAATAGCTTAACCTCAACCTCTCAATTGGGATAAGATGATGAAGGAAATAGAGAAGGAGAGACCCAAGAAAAAGGATAGAGTTTTGCATTCTACCAAGCTCATAGATTCAGGAGAAATCATTGTTGAATGTACAATTTGAGTGGTGGATAAGGACAGAGAGGACATGTAGTTAGTTGATTACCAGTTGGGAATGTGCAACTTGGGGAAACCTACAAGGAACCAACAAATGAATCTTATTGATATTGTAGCCTCCTCCACCAATTCTAGGATGATCAAGGATAAGTAGAGGAAAGATGAGTTTAAAGCCCAATTGGATCAATTACATACATTCTTGAAGGATGTTTCCACTCTAGTGTCTCAACAAGTTGTTGCTCCAACAACCCTAGCTTTACTTAGTTAAAAGGAAGCTGGTGAGTTAGTACAAATGAGGAGTAAGTTTGGGATGCTCAACAAATGGGTTGATAGGCTCAATTAGGAGGTTGGTCAAGTGTTGGTGGATAGTTTTGGGATTCATAAAAAAGGCACTTGATTTGATATTAGAGATGAATCATCATGTTGAAGCCCTAGAGAAATAGGACAAAGAATATAGAGAATATGTAAAGAAGTTAAAGGACATCAACAAGGTACCAAAGTTAACTCTCCTGGAATAGTCAATCCTTGAAGAGGATAATGCATATTTCCTTGAAAAGACTTTAAATATAATTCGGTTCAGATCCAATTTCATCTATAAGCATAAGGATGAAGTTCAAGATTCTTTTAAGGACTTAAATGAACAAATTTATGAGTTAGAAGCGATAGTGGCTATTATAGTCAATGTGGATATTTCAGTCACGAAAGGCATGCCTTTGGATAGATTGAAGGAGAAATGGAGTGATAGATTTTAGGAAGTGATGCAAAAAGAAGATGATGGAGAGGACTTGTTGTTGGATAGACTCATGTACATCAAAGAAGAAGTAAAAGCTTCCAGGAGGGAGTTAATCAAATTTAAGGATATGCAAGAATTTTTCTCCACATATTTGAAGAGAATCAATTTTGAGGATAGTTGGGTACATGGACCTGATATGGATGTCCTTCAACAAGTATTTTCTAGTTATGATGAGTATCGCCTTGAGCAAGAAATGCAAGAGTGAGCTAGCAGGAAACCATTCTCTTTTTCACATACAACTTCCTCTTCTCTCCTACTTTGCAGGGTTTTGACATAGTTTGAACTAAAGGTTCCCATCTTCCAGTTCTATCTTCTTCCTTGGGCGTCAGATTTTGGATAGTAGGGAAATCACCTTTTGAACTAAAAATTAGTCTAGTTCCTTCATTAGTTTTGATTCCTTGATTTGTGGATCTAGGTTTGTAATTGAGTTAAACTTATGCATGGCAAGCCTATATGTACTTTTGGGGTCTATTTTGTAAAGGTCATCTGAAAGAAGAGGGATTAGCTACCTGATATGATAGCAAATAGGAATGATTGTTTGAAGATTTCATGGTTGTAACAAGATACTTTTAAGTTTTAAGTTGAAATTAGATACCATTTTACAATTTTATGTGGTTTTCAAGTTACTTTTGGGAGTGAATCTCTTTGATAAGGTTAATGAATCATAATCAATCTATATGCCAGTGAGTTGATGTGCCTAAATGTTTCCTATTTGATGCACATCAATAAAGGAAACTGGATTTTAAGATTATTTCATTAAATTATCTATGAATGGAATTACTATATGTCTATTGATCTGTGTTTTAGTAATGAGTGAATGATCTATTTTAAAATCTCAAAGTCTTTTGTTGAATGGTTGTGGTAATTGAATTAAGCACTATGAATGTATGTAATGGTGTAGATTACTCGATGGATTACATCATGTTGTGGTTTTTTGGTTTTTTGAAGAGATACTCATTCTAGGAATGCATGTCTAGATACTGAGGAGTTTTATTCATATTTTTTTGTTTTATGCCTTGATCCATCCTTTTCTATTTATTTACCCCCCCAACATAGATTAGTTAATATGATGCAGTTTGAGTTCTTTATTACCAGCAAAGGCCCCTTGAATATTATAGTTACATTGGCTAGTGAGTAACATCATCATAGTTGAGAACCAACTACCAGGACCTTAGGAGTTAGATTACTATATGTTATCTTTCTTTTTAAGGATAAATAGGGTAGAAATATTCTATTTTATGTTGTTGTGCACTTTTGACCATCAAAAATGGTCAAGATAGATATATATACAAGATAGTTTGGAGATTTAAATAGATGTGAGTGTGTTATGTGCGAATAGTGGTGTGTTGGTGGATTGAATTTGAATGTGAAAAGGAGTGAATATTGGTCTATTGCCATGCAAATTATTTCAGCTACAAAGGAATTGAATTTGTAATTGTGAGGTATATCTTCATCAGTTCATTCTCTGACTATATGTTATTTAGTTACTGTATCTTTTGTAGGAAGTGTGCCTCTCTTTTGGACAATGAATCTTGGAAGTGATCGACCCTTTATAATATATTATAACGGGTTATACTATATTGTGAGTTAAGGTTGGTCACCATGGTTTTTCGCATTCCTAGTTTTCCACATAAAAATATTGGTGTTGATGTGTTGTGTGTTTTCATGTTTAGTTAATGTTTATGCTTATATTAACTATCATATGCATTTGATTAACTAAATGGCATTTTTTCAATAATTTTAAGAAGATATTGATTCACCCCCCTCTTAGTGTCTTGAATATTCAATAATTGGTATCAGAGCTTGGTCCTCTGGAGAAGCCCAACAACTTGAGGGAGATCTTGAATATTGAACAAATGGATGATAATGTAGAACTCTAGACTGTCCTTGATGAAATTCACAAAGCTGAAAATGAAAACAAAGATTTGAAAGAAAATATTGATGAAGCAAATGATGTTGGCAAAATAAGGATAAGCAATTGAGAGGGAGGGGTGAATCAATTGTTACAAAATTTAAAATTATTCAACCTTAATCAACCTTTAATCTCATATCTGATGATTAATAGTGAAAACATAAATCAACACGTCATAAACACATGAACACCCAGATTTTAATATGTGGAAACCCTATTAAGTGAAAAATCACAGTGGATGTTAGTCCACAAAATTATACCCTATTTGAAGTATAATGAAAGAAATTAATAGGGAATGCACTTGCATCTAAGAACACTACCTAAAGCTCACTACTCAAAGGGAAGGCTCATTGACTTACATAAAATAATCAGATTAAATCCATCTGATGAGGTTGAATTGAGAAATTAGCTTCTACAAAAGCTTTATGACAATTCCTGTTAGGCACAAAAACACTTCACACTTCCCTAAAACTTCTTCACACTCTTCTCTACAATCAAATGATTTGATCTTTATTAAAAAATTTCACATACATTCACAAAGCATACACCACACACACATTGTTCAAAATGAAAAATTAATCATTCTTAAATATCCACTACATAAATTTACATCAACAAATGTGTCAGCCACAAATAAGGAATAAATTACAACTATCAGCCCAATTCATGAAAAAATCTCAATGTGCACCAACCTAAGTTGATCACATAGTAATGGAGACCTAAATCAATATGCTCAAACATTCCAAAAAATAAAAGATTAATCCATAAGGATCTACAACATGCTACCACCATCATGTCAACCAGGAACATAAAACCCTCAAACACACAAAGGAAAATCTTTGATCATGAGCACACCGATCAATGTAGACATTCCACAATGATAGAGAATAATCTAAAAAAATCACTGAACATCTCAGGATCATACACAACAACTCAATTCATCATAATTGTATTTTATTCTTCTAGAAATACTTGCTACAGTTTTAGAATAATTGTAGGAACACAAAACCTCATAAATTTCTCAATTCTTGATGCACACCACTAAAAAATTTGGACAACATAATAGATAGTCTAAAAAAAAAACCCTTTAATGTGTGCCTTCTAACAATCGACATACATAAAATCCATCACTTTGACCTTCTTAGCTTCACAGACTGTCTGCAATATATTTATTACAATTTTCTCAATATTCTTGACATATACAACCTTCAATCCATTAATTCTAATAGTGTTGACATCAATGAAAACCACATATTAGAAACATAACCTAAGTATCCAAAAATATCCCCCTTTGGTTTTGATGGAAACACATGATGTGAAAAATACCATCAACACAACTAGCTCTTCACACAGTACTCTTCTCCTCTTGTTTTCTACACTTCTCCCCCTTTCACTTATCCTTCATATAGTACATGACTTTTCACATTACACTTCTCACCCTTTCACATCAATCAAAAAGGTAGAAAATCTCTAAACCACATATCATCTAAATCATCTGACTACTCCCCCTGAGTAGCATCCACCACAACATCAATCTGAAACAAGATCTGACTGCAAGTCCATGGATTGATGCAAAGACTTGCATCTTAGTTTATATTAGGAGGGGAAATCACCCCTAAATTTCCTCTGAGATACTCAAAAGTATCCTTAGGCAATGGTTTGGTGAAGATATCTACAATTTTTTCCTTTTTAGGCACATATTCCAATCTGACCTCTTTATCACTCACCTTGTCTCTCAAAAATTGATACCTAATAGATATATGTTTTATCTTTGAGTGTAGAAATGGATTTTTAGAAATGTTCATGGCACTTGAATTTTCACAAAATATAACAATAGGCTCATCATACTCAACTCTAATACCTCTTAGCATCTACTTCATTAACAACACTTGAGTACAATTATTTGCAACAACAATATATTCTACCTCAACAATAGATAAGGAAATAGAGTTATCATTTTTACTTAACCAAGATACTGATGTCTTCCTCAAGAAGAATGCACCACCACTTGTACTTTTCCTATCATCCACATATCCTACCCAATTTGCATCTGTAAAGGAATTCAGAGTAAGATCATCATACTTAGGATACCAAAGACCAAAATCAACTATTCCTTTTAAGTATCTAAAAATTCCTTTTACTGCAGTCACACATGATTCCTTCGGATCAGCTTGATATCTAGGAAACATGCGCACAACATTCATGATCTCTAGTATGGTCTGAGTCAAATAAATGTATCCACCAATCATTGACCTATACCTTATTTGATTATCCTTAGGAGAATCATCATTTTGTGTTAGCTTTCATCTAGTTACCATGGGTGTACCAACTAGCTTTGAGTCTTTCATGAAAAAAAATTTTAGTAACTCTCTTAAATATTTGGCCTGAGAAATAAAAAATCCATCATCCAACTCAATAATTTTCAATCCTAAAAATAATTTCATTTCTGCTATCATTGAAATTTAAAATTCACTTTTCATTTCATCAACAAACTTCATACATAAGTCATCATCACCTTCAAAAATAATGTCATCAACAAAGACTTCAATTATCAATTCTTTATCCTAATCCAACTTGAAATATAGATTTTTGTCAGTAGTACCTTTATTGAATCCAAGCTTCAACAAGTATTTATCCAGTCTAGCATACTAGGCTCTAGGTGCTTGCTTGAGTCCATATAGATCTTTCTTCAATTGACAAACCATATATTTTTCATCAGTCAGCTGAAATCCATCTAGTTGTTCAATATATACCTCTTCTTCTAATTCACCATTAAGAAATGTTGAATTCACATCCTGATGCAGGAGCATCCTTGGTTCTTGGCAATCTTGCATCAACCAAAAATACCTTCATTTAGTTTTATTCTTGTTTTTATTCTTGTTCCAGTTCGAGTTTGAAGATTCGGTGTTTCCGCATATTTGCTCGTCAGATCTTGCATACCTAATATTTCATTATGGACATGTTCAATCTTTGTTTTCCAACTTTTTAGCTCATTTGGATTTTTTTGGCAAGTTACCACTTCCGGCGTATATTAGCACTCTCAAATTTTGCAAATTTGAGATGCCTATTTATAAATTTTGCTTCTGCACTTTCAAAAGTGCACCTAAACAATTAGTCCCGACTGACCCACTTTGGAGGCTTGTAATTTAAAGCCTATTGATTGTCATGCAAAACCCATTTGCAGATATACTCAATTGACATATGTGAGTAGGCATGTCGAATTTCATCTTCCCATGATAATTTTTGACAGATATGTCTCCCGGAGGTTGTTTAAATGGTTTCCCAGATTGATTCCTGAGTCATCCTGGCCTGTTTTGACCATTTTGCAGAAGTTGCAAAAAATAAATTTGGGCCGACCTCACCGACCTCGCCAAACTCGTGGACCTCATGGGATTGGGGCCGACCTCACAACCTCGCAACCTCATAGCCTCGCATCCTCGTGGACCTCGCAACCTCGCTGACCTCGCAGGATTATCGATAATGTTATAAAAAAGGTGTGAGGTTGGTGAGAATGCAACCTCACAGAACTCGTGGACCTCATGGCATCATGGACCTCGCGACCTCGCGAGATTTTTGGTAATGTTAAAATGGGGTGGGCCCACTATTTTTTAAATGATCATGCATTTAAAAGGGGGTAAAATTTTAATTATTGGTGCAACCAGGTGAATAAAGTTATTCACTGTATAAGTGAATATTATTTTTTTGAAGAGGGTAAGTGATTTAAATGGAAAATATTATTTTGTGTAAAGTGCAAGCATAGGTAATAACTTGAAAAATGAATAAAATATTCATTTTAATATTTTATTTGTTGGGAAAGTTGTGAGACTTTGTATAGAGTGAATTTTATTCACTTTATTGGAAGATATGTGCTAGGAATTAAATTGCAGCAAATAAAGACAGAAATATTAAAGTTATGAAGCTTTAATAGTTGGTTTTAAAAGTATTGCTGCAGAAAATGAAGAGTAAAAGGCTGAAACAAAATTTGCATGAGAAGAGAGTTTTTGAGTAGCTGGATGAAATAATGAGATTCTCCACATGGGCTGATTTTATGTTGCTGAGCAATGATGAGCAGTTGGAAGGAATAAGTTTGTTGCTGCAGAGGAAAAAGAGAAGATATTTTTTTCAATTTGATCAACGAGAATGGAGCTACCATGTGTCTGCAACAGATTGAATTTAGGGCTTCTTCTATTTCCTCCATTCTTCTATATCTTCTTTTCTCTTCTCATTGTAAAGGGTTCTGAGCTTTTGTATTGGGCTGGGTAGATAGAGGTTTGTTAAGTTTGAGTTATTTTTGAGTCTAGAAGCTGTAATTTCTGATTTTATAAGAAAATACAGCCAATTTGTGCACATAAATCATGAAATGTCTTTGTATTTTCATGAATATCTTTAATTTGTCTCCATACTTGTACAGTTAAATCATATGAATTAAATAATACAAAGTATTTTGAGTTTATCATCTCAAATTTCATGAGATTTTGTTATTTGTTTATGGGTCTATTTCAAAGAAATGGTTAAATACTTTGAGCAGATAATAGTGATTTCAAGTGTACAGGTTGGATTTGATGGATAATAGGAGTGGGATTGTTGGTGTAAGACACTAATAGTTGATGCAAAATTTTAAATCCGCTGGTTGAATGCCATTTGCTGATAAATTTGTCTTATGTATTTGACTCCATGACCCATAATTGACACTGATTTATCTGCAGCTTAATGCATCTCAGAAACAATTTTAAATGTAAAATCATTCTTGTTCTTAGTGTTTGGACAGTTGTGTCTGTCATGTTCTCCTTGCTGATTAGTGAAATTCATTCAATAGTTTTCCAATATTGAGTGATATTTTAGGTTTCTCAGCAATTTTGTGAGAGCATAATCTGTTATGCAATATCCTATTGCTTCTGTGTCTAGATTGTTTGATATTGCTAAAGGGTTACCCCCTAGGTCTTACAAAGCCTGAAGTGTAGGGAAATGTGTATCCATTCTATTTCCTATCAGTTGGCCACCAGGCTTTGTGGTTCTTTATAATGGAGGTTGGCTACCTCTTAGGGAATTGCAAATTCTAGCTGGGTTGTTATTTTAAACGCCAACAGAATGGCGACTCTATTGGGGATGAACTCAAAATTTTTGGTTGTAGACGGTGCTCTTATAGAGTCATTAAAGTTTTGAATTGTTTCTGTAACCAAAGGTTAATAATTATTGAATTATTTTCCCATCCCAGTCACCAACAGAATGGTGACTCCGCTAGGGAAATTCTAAATCTCCAGTTGTAGATGGTTATAGAGTCAAATCATTTTCCATTCTAAAATCAGGTCAAGTTTGAAGGATTTCAACAGATGAGAAGAAAGTGTTGTAGTGAACTTGAACAATTTTGTAATCTGTGGTGCTCTGCTGGTGGAAAGGAACTTAGAGAAAGAATTTTAACTGAAAAAAGAACTTCATACTACTTGAAGTTCAGTCCTCTGTGAAAAGAGGTGGCGACTCTATTGATTAAACCTGTTAAAATTTAAAGAAAGTTCCAGATCTACAAATCTTACCAGTCAGGAAGACAATTTGCAGCAAATACAAAGTATCTAGGTATTCTTCACTTTTGGTTTTCAAGAACTTGTATATGAAAACCATACTTTAACATTTTAGAAAAAACTTTGGTTCCCTATTGAGTGATTAGCACTAATAGAGGGAAAGAACACTAACATTTAATCTGCATACTTCTGAGTTGTAGTTTTCAGCATATATATTTTGTTGGAGAAGTATGCTTGTTCTTGAAATTTTCCCATTAAATAGATATTATGTGTAAATGCATTTGAATCATGCATTATGGTATTCTAAGATTATTATGAAAGGTAGGAATAGGGAAAATGAATGATCGACTATAGAGTTGATGTGTAAAATTTGAAAAGGTATATCAAGATGCCTCAATACATGCATCCTGGCATGGCTCCAGATGGAACTGTGGTTTGTGATCAACCCCAACCAAATTGTCAAAAAGGTTTTAGCACTGGAAGGTATAGAGCTATTAATTTCAGTGACCTTAGTGGTTACCCAAATGACATTCCAGCTAAAGTCAGAAATAAGTTACCAAGGTTCATTGGTGATAAGTCGGAATTAGCAAAGAGACATCTGCAAGAGTTTATAAATTTGATATATGATTATGAGATTGATCATGAGGATGTGATCATGAGACTATTTGTTCAGTCCTTGAGAGGAGATGCAAGAGAGTGGTTCTCTTATTTACCAACCTCTTCTGTTCATTCATGGGAAGAGTTCAAGGCAGTGTTCCTGGAGTAATTTGGTGAAAGGATTAACCCTGTTCTAATAAGGAAAAAGTTCATGAACATGGAGAAAGAGAAAGATGAGTTAGTACCATATTTTAATCTTAGATTTTCAATGATCATAAGAGAGATCCCAAAGAACATAAGGCCAAATGATGCTGAATTTTCGGTCATGTACTTAAGAGCATTTGACAAAAAGATGAGTTATCTATTGAGGGATAAAGAGCCTACAACCCTACTCCAAGCATATCAAATGGCTATAGACATTGAGAATAATTTGAGATACTCAATGATGAAAGGACATAGGGTTGAAAATGTTGATCATCCTAACACACTTCAAGAGAATATAACTCATGGAGCAGCTAGTAAAAATTCTTGTCAAGAGGTTAATGATGTTGCTGCTCCAATTTCTCCATCATCAGAATCTGCACAAAATGTGGTGTCTCAAAATGAAGGTAGTAGCTGTTTGTTTCAAGAAAGTCAGAACATGAAGCACAAGGATGAAAAAAGTGTATCAGATTATGAAGATACCTATTGTATGAATGAGGATACTAATTATAATCAGTTTACAATCAGTACATGTGCAGATCCTTGTAGTAGTAATGAAGAGGAAGATACATGGTATGATGAACAAATGAATATGCATGAATTTTTTTCTTGCAATATCTTGTGTGATAAAAAAATAGAAGAGGTACAAGAAATCATCCCATGCCAGGTTTTGATTAGTGAAAATGCTGCAATTGTTGATGATATTCCTTCTCAAGTTAGTGAACAAGACATTGAAGATGAAAGTTCAAGAACCTACTCCGAGGAATCTAAGCATGGTTTGTGTAGTGATAAGTCGTCTTGTGATGAGGATGCTGATGAAGATCAAAATTATTACTCTTATGTTGATTATGAATGCCCTTATAATGATGAAGAAGTTAATGAACCTATTTATGCTTTTGTTGCTCATGACTGTTTATGTGAAGCAGAGATGAAAATATCAGCTCTACATAAGAAGTGTGATCATGCTGATTTTTTTTATGTTGGCCATGCTAGCTCGAATAAAGTAGACTTGAAAAGTTTTATATCAGATGAGGATAATGTTAATATGCAAGATGTGGAGGACATGGTTTCACTCCTAGATTATGTGGATATGGCATAAATGTCAGATGTGTGTATTGAAAAATCTGAGGATGGGAATGAATTTGAAGATGTGTTTACCTACTCTTCTAGTGATTGCAATGAGTGTGAGTGCAATGATGACTTGAAGGGTTTGGACCTTCATGATTAGGAGGTTGAGACTCTTATTTTAGAAATGAATATAATGGAGAATCCATTGTTTGATGAGCCTTCATCTTCACTAGAGATGAGAAATGATGAAACCTATTGGTGGAGGAATAACCCACTCTTTGCTAAGAATTCCAATGATGCATTTCATACATGGTTGGAATGTGGTCTTGAGAAAGCAAAAGAAAAATTTGATGAAGTCCTTGAGCGCATATCTTATGACTATTTTACATTTGAAATAGATGTTGTAGGTAAGGTTGAATATCCTGGTGTCAACTACTTGGAGGAGTTTCCACCTTTTTAGTTTCTAGTTCAGTTGGAAAGTGTTTTTATAGAACATGACAAAGAGATGAATAATAGGAAATGTTATTTTCAATCTGAGCATATTACATATGATGAATATAACACGCATGTGTCATGTGATGATGAAATTTTGCAGTTGGTGACTGATTATGCAATGAAGACTGACAAAGATTGTATTGGCAGCAGTATGCTCAGAAAAGTTGTGAGAAATTTTAGTGGCAGTGTTTGTAATCAGGTAAATTTTAGTGGTCACCACATTTTTCTGCTAGTCACCTATATTGTTTTGGTTTGAAAAAGGAAAGCATAGATTGAGGAGGATCAACTCTTTCTATAGAATTATATTTGACAGAGGTAAATGTTGATCCCAATTTTTTCATTTGGTGGCCTAGGGTCATGAGATGAAGTTGAAAAATAAAAGTTTAATCTGCGAGTAGTTTGAAGGTACCTATCAAAAACAAAATTTGGTCTACTCTCCAGAGATCTAGGATCTTGCTATGCCCATAGGGGGCATACATCCCCAATCGGAGCCACTATTGGCACTCTCAAATTTTGCAAATTTGAGATGCCTATTTCAAAAAATTTCTTCTGCACTTTCAAAAGTGCACCGAAACAATCAGTCCTGACTGACCCACTTTAGAGGCTTGTAATTTAAAGCCCATTGATTATCATGCAAAACCCATTTGTAGATATAATCAAAAGAACATATGTGAGTAGGCATGTCAAATTTCAGCTTCCCATGATAAGTTTTGATAGACATGTCTCCTGAAGGTTGTTTAAATGGTTTCCCAGATTGATTCTTGAGTCAACCTGGCCTGTTTTGACCATTTTGCTGAAGTTGCAAAAAATAAATTTGGGCCAACCTTATGGACCTCGCAGACCTCACGGACCTCACGGGATTGGGGCCGACCTTGCAACCTCGTAGCCTTCCAACCTTGCAGACCTCACAACCTCACTGACCTCGCAAGATTATCGGTAATGTTATAAAAAAGGTGGGAGGTTGGCGAGAATGCAACCTCACAGACCTCGTGACCTTGTGAGATTTTTGGTAATGTTAAAATGGGGTGGGCCCACTATTTTTTAAATGATCAGGCATTTAAAAGGGGGTAAAATTTTAATTATTGGTGCAACCGGGTGAATAAATTTATTCACTATATAAGTGAATATTATTTTGTTGAAGAGGGTAAGTGATTTAAATGGAAAGTATTATTTTGTGTAAAGTGCAAGCATAGGTAATAACTTGAAAGATGAATAAAATATTCATTTTAATATTTTATTTGTTGGGAAAGTTGTGAGACTTTGTATAAAGTGAATTTTATTCACTTTATTGGAAGATATGTGTTGGGAATTAAATTGCAGAAAATAAAAGACAGAAATATTTAAGTTATGAAACTTTAATAGTTGGTTTTAAAATTATTGCTGCAGCAAATGAAGAGTAAAAGGTTGAAACAAAATTTGCACAGGAAGAGATTTTTTGAGCAGCTGGATGAAATAATGAGATTCTCCACATGGGCTGGTTTTATGTTGCTGAGCAATGATGAGAAGTTGGAAGGAATAAGTTTATTGCTGCAGAGGAAAAAGAAAAGATATTCTTTTCAATTTGATCAACGGGAATGGAGCTGCCATGTGTCTGCAACAAATTGAATTTAGGGCTTCTTCTATTTCCTCCATTCTTCAATATCTTATTTTCTCTTCTCATTGTAAAGGGTTCTCAGTTTTTGTATTGGGTTGGGTTGATAGAGGTCTATTAAGTCTGAGTTATTTTTGAGTCTAGAAGTTGTAGTTTCTAATTTTATAAGAAAATACAGCCAGTTTGTGCACATAAATCATGAAATGTCTTTTCATTTTCATGAATATCTTCAATTTGTCTCCATACTTGTATAGTTAAATCATATGAATTTAATAATACAAAGTATTTTGAGTTTATCATCTCAAATTTCATGAGATTGAGTTATTTGTTTATGGGTCTATTTCAAAGAAATGGTTAAATACTTTGAGCAGATAATAGTGATTTCAAGTGTGTAGGTTGGATTTGATAAGGAGAATTTGATGGATAATAGAAGTGGGATTGTTGGTGTAAGACACTAAAAGTTGATGCAAAGCATCAAAAATTTTAAATCCACTGGTTGAATGCCATTTGCTGATAAATTTGTCTTATGTATTTGACTCCATGACCCAGAATTGGCACTAATTTATCTTGTAGCTTAATGCATCTCAGAAACAATTTTAAATGTAAAATCATTCTTGTTCTTAGTGTTTGGACAGTTGTGTCTGTCATGTTCTCCTTGCTGATTAGTGAAATTCATTCAATAGAATTCCAATATTGAGTGATATTTTAGGTTTCTCAGCAATTCTGTGAGAGCATAATCTGTTAAGCAATATCCTGTCACTTGTGTGTCTAGATTGTTTGATATTGCTAAAGGGTTACCCCCCTAGGTCTTACAAAGCTTGAAGTGTAGGGGAAATCTGTATCCATTCCATTTCCTATCAGTTGGCCACTAGGCTTTGTGGTTCTTTATAATGGAGGTTGGCTACCTCTTAGGGAATTACAAATTCTAGTTGGGTTGTTATTTTAAACACCAACAATGTACGTGATAGTTTTAAGGCTAGCCCTGGAATAAATTCAAAACCTAAAGGCTAGTTAGATCGATCAGGAACCTTTCCTGTGACTTGTAGATCCTCATAGTGTGTTTAGATTTGTTCCATGGAATTTCAATGACCTTACACTTAGGTCCACACTTCATCATAAACATCTGTTAGAATCCAAGATCACCTACATGCAAATGGATACCTGTCACATGCAAAAGACATGCAAAACCAAGAAGATGTTCTGCAAACCTCAAAGTGTAAAATGCATTATCAGAATCTCAGTTATTACAAAGAGATCAATCCTTATGAAGGAGATCAAGAAACCCTAAAAGGGTAAATGGAACCCAATTAATCAATTATCAAACTAAGTTTAGCTTAAGCAACTAGAGGAATAAGTGACTTAATTAATTAACCAGTATGATGTAATTAATTAAGCGTAATAAATAAGTGACTTAATTAATTAACTAGTATGATGTAATTAATTAAGTGTAATAAATTCCTCTAGTTGCTTAAGCTAAACTTAGGCACATTAATAATTGATTAATTATTAAGTGTGCACACTAGGGTTTCATTTAGGGTTTCCCTTTTAGGGTTTCTTGATCTCCTTCATAAGGATTGATCTCTTTGTAATAACTGAGATTCTGATAATGATATTTTGCACATTACATGCAAAGCTCTGCTTTTTTGATGTTTTCTCTTCTGTGGAAGGTGTTTAGGTTTGCATGTCTGATCAGAGCCAGATCTGCTACAGCTTGTTCAGTTTTTGAAAGGTTTAGAAATCTAGGTTTGGTTGCATCAGATCTGTGTTTATTTTCTAGTTTTTATTTGGAATAGGGGATTTATTTTTTTGGTGCACTTTGAGCTCAAACGGACCTCACCATTGAGCTCGCAGCATCCAAAAACCCCTATTTTGATATAAAATTCATCAAATTTGGCTTCACGGCATTAGATCTACGAGGGTTTAATGTTTTTTGAGGGTTCCTGATCCAGAGCGTACCTAAAATTTTGGAGTGATTTCAGCCCAAACGGACCTCACCATCACATTCAGAGTGCCCAAAAACCCCTAAATCGACTATCAAATCATCGAAATCGGATACAGTGACTCCGGGAGGAAAACTTTTTCATTTCTGGGTCGTACGACCTGGTACGGCACGCAATCCGAAAAAAATAATTTAAAAATCACAGAGTTATGGGCGCCGCCGTCAGTTAACCGCTAGCGGTTAATACTTAGTGGTTAATGCTAGCGGTTAATGCTAGCGGTTAGCCTGACCACCAGGCTTAACCCTCAAACCTTTTTGGAGCAATTTTGGTATTTTGGTCATAACTTTTGAATACGAACTCGGTTTTTCGAAAACAAAATATTGTCGGAAAGCTGGTTCCGAGCCCGTTTTGATGGTTAGGAATTTCTTCAAAAATATTCAGTTTGCATGCATTTTTTCGCAGTCAAAGTTAGATGATCTTTTTGCACTCTTAAAGGCATAACTTGCTCAATTTTGATCCGTTTTTTGAAAGTGAATAGGCGTTGGAAAGGTGGTTTTGTGCTCTTTCCAGATCTTCAGTTTATTTCACCAGAAAATTCTTCAGGTACACAGAGATTTGTCTCATACATATACTGCTTTCTATTATTTTTTTGGCTTTCAGTTTGTACTGGGGATTGGTTTTTTGCATTGTGGGGGAGTGTTTTTTCTTGCTTTCTGTCATTTACATCAGAAAACCAGAATATATAAGCACCAAAACAAAACAAAAACCCCTTCTGCATCTTCTGTCTAGTTCTGAAAGACCACTAAATAATAATAAAAAATTCAGAGCAGTTGAGGCATAGTTCACAGCATGGCCGAAAATACTTCTAGTGTTGAACTTCTCACACCTCATAACTATCATACCTGGAAGACATTTATGACACGTCTTCTTAGATCAAAGGGGTTGTGGTCCTGTTTAGATACGGTTCAGCCAATTTTGACAAGGCCATTTGAGATTATGCAGCATAGAAATAAGATGGATGAGGCTATGGGTTTGATTTCCTTACATGTTTCAGACAACTTGTTGTTTCATCTTGATGCATGTAATAGTCCTCTTGAAATGTGGACCAAGTTCAATGATTTATTTGGTACCATCAATCAGTTCCGTGCACTACAGATTGAGGCAGAGTTGACTTCACTTGTACCTGATTCTTTTCCCTCCATTGAGGACTTTCTGATGAAATTCAAACAATAGAGATCTCTTCTACATGGTTGTGGTAAGGTTAAGACTGATACAGAGTGTATTTACCTGATTTTGTCAAAGCTTCGTGGGAACTTTTAGATATTCTCATCTACCTTCCATTCCACTATGGATGCCTTGGGTGCACGTTTTACCATGCCTTCTTTTGAGGTGTTTTGTGATCGTTTGACACGAGAGCAGGCTAAAATATCACAGTTGGATGCTCTCACAGGATCACCGCACCAAGCATTGGTAGCACAGTCATATCAGGGGAAGCAGAAGCAGAAACAGAAACAGAAACCACAGACCACAGAGCATTGGAAGGATTCTAGTTCACAAAAGACTTATGATTCACCTTCTCCTAAGGGGGAATCATCAAAGAAAGATAGGCCTAAGTGTGCTTATTGCACTAAGCTAGGACATGATGAGTCCAAGTGTTATGAGAAGAAGATAGATGGAATGCAAAACAAGTTTCAGATTTGACAGCTCTTCTTGAGAAGAACCATATTCATTACTCTTCTTCATCTACTTCAGGCGGGTCTTCTTCTTCACCATCATTCCAGATAGATGGACAGGCCCCACATAAGGGTCATGCATTATGTGCAACCACTAGTTCACATTCATCTAGATGGCTACTGGATTCAGGTGCTTCACACCATATGGCATCTTCTCAGGACATGTTCTCATCTTTCAAGGCTGCATCCTCACCACACATCTTGATGGGTAATAACACTTATATGAGTGTATGTGGGAAAGGTTCTATCGATATTGATGGCGGTACATTCAATGATGTACTATGTGTTCCATCTTTGTCCACTAACCTTCTCTCCATTTATCAGATTGCTCACAGTGGGACAGGGAAGACAGTTGAGTTCACACCTGATTCAGTGCACATCAGAGACATTCAGACTGGCAACATTGTTGCAACAGGGACAGTTGATCATTCTTCCCGATTGTATGCATTCACACACTTTGGTCCACCATCTCCCTCTCTTTTTACAAGAGAGCATGCAGTATCTGAGGAGAAGTTCGGTCACTTGAACTTATGTGTTCTTCCATCTGTTCATGAGACTAGTGTTAAGACTTCTACACCTCTTCCTCCTGTTGAGATCACATTTGTTCAGCAGGATACCTCTTCAGTTGTGACTGACATTGTTGCTCCACTTATCGAGCCATCAAGTGCAGTTGTTGAGGCCATATCTGAGGATATACCTTTCCTCACAGATGATAGATTCAGTACACCTGTTATCCCTTCTTCATTGGAGATTCCATTTCAGGATCATCTTGAGTTGTTTGATTCACCATTTTGTTATTCATACACTCATGTTGCTGTTTCATTCTTCAATGCGCATCATCCAGGACTTCCATTTTCACCTCACATCCAGGGATTTCCTCTTCTTCGACCATTTGATCTGTTTCTTCCTCCGAGGCGACACATCGGTTTGATCATTGGCACAGGGGTTCTCTCATTCTGGGGTGGCTTTGGAGTCTCCACTCTCTCTCATGGGGGGGTATCTGATTGTATATCTGCATATGTTCTTGAGAGAGTCTCTTGAGACATTTCATTTGTACTTTCTTTTTGCATCTCTTTTTGGAGAGGAGTTTTTTCCCACTGGGTTTTCTCCTTTTCTCCGTTTCATAGAGATTTCCTTGTACTTGGGTACCTGATCAGGCCTAGTTGCCGGGACCCAATTTTACCTTCATGCATTGTAGTTACTTTTGCTTTCTTGCACTAGTTTGTAGCTACACTCTTGCTCATCTTAAGGGGGGGTGTTAGAGTAAAGTAATTAATTAACTTTACTCTCCTCTTAAGATTTTGCCTTAAATTATTACTCTAACAACATCTACCATGAATAAATTTCAGATTTGAGGTCGACCTGTTCTTGCAAATGTTACACATTTCTTCTTAGATATTGTAGCGATCTTTGGCCAACACGGATGTTTCTAGACTGACGGATATGATATAAAGCTAGTATTGAATCATTAGAATGTATAGATAGATTATTATGAAGGAAATTTTGTATATTAGATCCAATCTGTAGGATTTCACTTGCATGTATGAGCACTATATTTTGAGCATGTTGTAATTAGGCCTGTGTGCCAAATCTATAAGCCCAAATGTGGCCAACTGTATGTAATCAATATTTCAGATAATGAGAATGTTTGCACTTGCATTTTCCTCCATAAATTGTGTTTCTTCTGTTTTGTTACTCTTGTTGCATGGTTCACACTAGTCTCTTTGAGGAACCTCCTTACGATGACTACACCAAACTAGTATCAGAGAAAGATTTGTTCCTTGTGAGATCATCAAAAGTTTCATCATCCTGTTGAAGATTTATCGCAGGGTGGCGGATTGAGGATTCAACCTACAATTGTAGAGGAATTGTGTAAAGATGGGGGGAAGAATAAATAGAGGAAATGGAGCACATGGAAATGCAGACCTTGTTGTAATGGAAATGTTGAGAGGAATTTTTGCTAGATTAGAAGCGGTTGAAATGGCCTAGAGAAGAGGTAAACTAGCTGATGATGTAAGTGATGAAGAAGTAGAAGAACAAGAAGAAGTTGCAAGAGAAGAGAAAAATGGCCTTGATTAGGGATAAGAGAGGTTCATATGAACCCTAATCAGAGTAAACACTAAGCCACATTTCAATCCACTAGACTATAATGGTAAGTTTGATTTAGATGAATTGTTGGATTGGATAATAGAAATGGAGAAATAATTTGATTCTGAAGGTACCCCAGATGATAAGGAGGTGAAATTTTCTTGTACAAAATTGAGAGGACATGCATCCCTTTGGTTGGAACATTTGCAAAAAGATAGATAAATAAAAGGAAAGGAGAAGATAAGATCATGAGATCGGATTAAGAATAAATTGAAGATGAAGTTTATGTCTGCAGACTACCAGATTAGTTTTTTCAAGAAATTGCAGAACCTAAAGCAGAAAGAATCAAGCCTGATAGATTATATAGAGGAATTCTATAAGTTGAATATAAGATCTAGACATTCAAAAATAAAATTGAAGTAGCCAAATATGTGAATGGTTTGAGGTCATCTATTCAAGATGAGATCAATTTTATTAAGTTGTTGAGTGTGGAAGAGGCATATCAGTGTGCACTAAAAGCAGAGGAGAAGCTAAATAAAAGACATGAAAAAAGACATAGAGGAAGACGTGGAATATTTCAGAGAGTAAGAATATTTACTGGAGGACGAAGAGGAACCTTTGTAGATCAGAATAAGGAGGTCAATAAGAGTGAAAATTCATACCAAAGAGATGATGGAAAATCTTACAAAAGAGGAGGATATGGTGGCTACAAAATGAAAGGTATAGAAAAGATGACAGAGGACAAGAGAAAAGAGTATTTAGGGGAACTTGTTTTAAATGTGGTGGAGAAGGACATAGAGCCTTGGAATGCAAACAAGGAGAGTCAAGAAAAAAGACTTAGAACAATATGAGAACAACCCTTGTTGAGGAGGATCATGCTGGATCATCTAATCAAGCAGAAGGAGAGGTATTGGTGAATAGGAGAGTATTGTGTCAAAGCTATTTGGAGAAAGAACCATTGCAGAGAAATAATTTTTTTAGGACCAGATGTAAGTTAGATGATAAATTATGCAAAGTGATCATTGATAGTGGAAGTTCAGAGAACTTGGTTTCTAAAGAAATGGTAACCAGATTGAAGTTGGAAAGGTTGAAACACCCAAAACCCTATCAAATAGCATGGATTCAAGATGAGCATAAAATACTGGTAAGTGAACAATGTTTGGTGAAATTGAAGATAGGAAACTACCATGAAAACGTTTTGTGTGATATTATTCCCATGGATATATGCCATATCTTGTTGGGAAGGCCTTGGCAGTATGATCGACAAGCTATTCATGATGGAAAGAAGAACATATACACCATTGTTGCTAATGGGATGAATCAGACTTTGTTACCCTTGGAAAATGTTCCTAAGATTGAGATTTTCATGACTACTAGAATCTATTTTGTTGATGGAAGAATATTTCTAGATGGACTGAGACATGAGAAATTGCACTATGCGTTGGTACCTAAGAAATTTGAAGACTTGAAGCATGTAGAAGGACAAACAAAAGAGATAAGAGAGTTGCTGACAGAATATGAAGCTATCATTTTAGATAATGTAGCTGATGGATTAAAATATGTAGGGAGTATTATTCATTGCATGTATTTGATTCCTGGAACTAGTTTTCCTGAAAAAGCAACACATTGGATGACACCGGTAGAGAATGAAGAATTGAACATAAAATTGCAAGAGTTGTTGAGGAAAGATTTGATTAGAGAAAGCTTAAGTCCTTGCACAATACCTATTGTGCTTGCACCTAAGAAAGATGGAGAATGGAGAATGTGTACCGACTCTAGAGACATAAACAAGATCAGAGTGAAGTATTGATTCCCTTTACCTTAGATGGATGACATTATGGATTGTTTGAGTGGAGCTAAGTACTTTACAAAGACAAACTTGAAGAGTGGATATCATCATATCAGAATCATAGAAGGAGATGAGTGGAAAAAAAATTCAAGACAAATAAAGGATTGTATGAGTGGTTGGTGATTCCTTTTGGGTTGAAAAATGCACCAAGTAATTTCATGAGGTTGATGAATGAGGTATTGAAGAAATTATTGGGTAAATTTGTGATTGTATATTTTGATGAAATTTTGATTTTTAGTAAGACTAGAGAGGAACATTTTTGGCACATAAGACAAGTTTTGTAGAGGTTGAAAGAAGAATAGTTGTTGATAAACCTAACAAAGTGTAGTTTCATGAAGGAGGAATTAGTATATCTAGGATTTGTGATATTAGTGGATGGATTGAAGATGGATCCTGAAAAGGTCAGAGCTATTGTTGAAAGTCCTACACCTGAAAGTATTGGAGAGGTAAGATCATTTCACGGATTGGCTAGTTTCTACTGGAAGTTCATTAGGAATTTTAGTTCTATTTGTAACCCCATGATAGAGACGATGAGAGGATACATAAAGGATTTTAGATGGACATCTGGAGTAGATAGGAGTTTTGAATTGTTGAAGTAGATTGTGACTAAGCAGTCTATCTTGGCTTTACTAGATTTTGTTAAGGTATTTCAAGTAGACTGTGATGTAAGTGGAAATTCAGTTGGAGTAGTGTTATGTCAAGAAGGAAGACCAGTAGCCTATTTCAATGAGAAGTTGAATGATGCAAGGAGGAGGTATTCAGTATATGATCAGGAGTTCTATGCCATAGTTCAAGCCTTGAAAAAGTGGAGACATTACTAGTTATCTAAGGAGTTTGTGTTGTATATATATCACCGAGCTTTACAGTATTTGAAAAGTCAAGATAAGTTGAATAAAAAAAATATGAGATGGGTAGAGTTCTTATAGAGTTACACTTTTTTCTTGAAACATAGGAGAAAAAAGTCAAATAAATTTTTTGATTCTTTGAGTAGGAGAAGGAATTTACTAGCACATATGAGAGTGGAGATATTAGGCTTTGATGAAATGAGGAAATTGTATAAGAAAGACCGAGATTTTGTAGAACCTTGGAGAGAATGTAGAGAACCAATCTTGGAGGATAGAAGTCAATGGTTGAATTATTTTATCCAAGAGGAAATAAGTTCTGTATACCCCAAAGTTTAATGAGCTATAAAAAACAAATAAAGGCAAGTTTATGGTGAAAAAGTTCAATGGCAGAGTTGAAAAAGGAATAACTTGGTAGAAGAGAAACATAGTGGAGGATTGGGAGGACATTTTGGAATTGACAAGATAGTAGCATTGGTGAGTGAGAACTACTTTTGGCCATAGATTCATAAGGATGTAAGGAGATTTGTGTAGAGTTGTCAAGTTTTCCAAGTTGCAAAAGAAAGTAGTCACAATGTTGGACTGTATAAGCCACTAATGGTACCCGAAGGACCTTGGGAGGATATCAATATGGATTTCATACTTGGGTTGCCTAAGACACATAGAGGTAATGATTCGGTATTTGTGGTAGTGGAAATTTTTTCTAAGATCAAACATTTCATACCTTGTAAGAAGACAACAAATGCAATACATGTAGTAGATTTGTTCTTCAGAGAGCGATATGAAGTTTGTTGGATATTTTTGGAGGACACTTTGGAAGAAGTTGAAAAAAATTTGAAGTTTAGTTCTACTTTTCACCCATAGAAATATGGACAAAAATAGGTAGTGAACCGTATTTTGGGAAATTTTCTAAGATGTTTGGTTGGAGAGAAGACCAAAATTTGGGATCTAGTCCTAGCACATGCAGAGTTTGCTTACAATAATTTAGTGAACATGAGTACTGGAAAGAACCCTTTTGAGATTGGTACAAGAGTTCATCCTAGAGGTAAATCAGAGCTAAGGGGAATTAGTAAGGAAGATAAGAGGAGTGTAGAAGTAGAAGAATTTATAGAATATATGAAGATATTTCATACTCAAGTGAAGCAACATTTGGAGAACATGAACCAAAAGTATAAGGAGAAAGTGGATGAAAAGAGGAGACATAAGGAGTTTTGAGCTGAAGATGAAGTGATGGAGTATTTGAGGAAAGAAATAGTTCCAGATGGAACATATAGAAAACTAAAGATAATTAAGTTTGGACCCTATAGGATATTGAAGAAATTTGACTCAAGGAATGCATATGAAGTGGAGTTACCAAATGGCATTAGTATATCACCTATATTCAACATTGTAGACCTACATCACTAGCATGAAGTAGAATTCAGTAAGGATAGTAAGATGAAGTTGGAAAAACAACTTCCTAAACAACCATTAGATGAGATAGATGAATTTTTGGATGTCCAAGATGGGAGAAAGACTTGTGGAATGTAGTACAAAGAATATCTTGTGAAGTTGAAAGGTAGACCAGTGGAGGATTCTTCTTGGATTTCTTAGGCTGATGTAGAACATATTGGTTTTCATTTGGCCCCAAAAAATTGAGAGGCTCCCTTTTCACTAACCCTAGATGTTTGGCGCAAGAGCATCCTTGGTTCTTGGCAATCTTGCATCAACTAAAAATACATTCATTCATTTTTTTCTTGTTTTTGTTCTTGTTTTGGTTCAAGTTTGAAGATTTGGTGTTTCTGCATATTCTCTCGCTAGATCTTGTGTAGCTAGCATTTAATTGTGGACATGTTCAATATTTGTTTTCCAAATTTTTAGCTCATTTGGATCTTTTTCTGGAAAGTTACCACTTCTGGTGTACATGATAGTTTTGAGACTAGCCCCAGAATAACTTCAAAACCTAACAGCTAGTTGGATCGATCATGAACCTTTCCTATCACTTATGGATCCTCATGGTGTGTTTCGATTTGTTACCATGATTTGGTCCACACTTCATCATACACATCTACTGTGGATGAATTTTAGATTTGAAGTCGACCTGTTCTTGCACACATTACACATTTCTTCTCGGATATTGTAGTGATCTTTGGACAATGCAGATGTTTCTAGAATCGTGAGTATGATATAAAGCTAGTATTGAATCATTATAAGGGATAGATAGATTATTATGAATGACATATTTTATATTAGATCTGATCTATAGGATTTCTCTTGCATGTATGAGCACTGTATTTTGATCATTTTGTAATTAGGCCTATGTGCCGAATCTGTAAGCCCAGATGTGGCTGAATAAATGTAATCAATATTTTAGATAATGAAAATGTTTGGACTTGAATTTTCGTCCATAAATTGTGTTGCTTCTATTATGTTACTCTTGCTGCATGGTTCCAACTATTCTCTTTGAGGATCCTCCTTACATGACTACACCACATCCATTTTATATAATTTTTAATTATTGAAAGTAGCATAAGCAAGAAACAACCTTACAACTTTGATTCTTGCAATAGGGGAAAAGGTTTCTTCAAAATCAATACCTTCCATATACGAATAACCTTTACATACCAGTCTTTCTTTATTCATGATCACTTCACCTTGTTCATTCAACTTATTCTGAAAGACCCATTTGGTACCAATCACATTTTGTTCTTGAGGTCTGGGAAAAAGAATCAATGTATCATTTTTCTCTATCTGCATCAGCTCTTCCTTCATTACTTCCATCCAATATTCATCTTTACATGCCTCATTGACATTGCTAGGATCAGTCTTGGATATTAGACAATATTCTTCTGCAATCTTTCTTCTAGTCCGCACACCTTTGTTCTTGTCTCCTATGATCTTACTTTCATAATGACTTTGCTTTACATACCTTGGAATTTTGGGTTCTTCTGTTCTCTCTTCTGCATTTCCACTGTCTTCTCCTTCATGATTTTCTTGTTTCACTGGAATAATTTGAACTTGATTCTTTTTTTGCATATTATTTCCATTCTCAGTGTTATGTTGTTGGTCATCTAAATCATATCCACAATACCTGGATGATCTAACGGGGTTCTCATCAACTCTAACATTTGCACTTTCAACTATTTTTTTCAATCTTCTATTGTAACACCGATAGGCTTTGTTCTTAGTAGAGTAACCCAAAAATATTCCTTAATCACTTCTTGCTTCAAACTTTCCTATATCTTCATCTCTTTTGATATAACATCTACTTCTAAATATTTTGAAATATTTAACAGTAGGCTTATAACCAAATAACTCATAAGGAGTCTTACCAAAATTACCATTGAAATTCACCTGGTTGATAGTATACACAATAGTTCTTACAACTTATCTCCAATAGATATGAGGCATATTACCTTTCAACATTATAGTTCTGGCAAAATCTAATATTTTTCTATTCTTTCTCTCAACAAATCCATTCTGTTGAGGGGTTCAAGGAGTAGATAATTATCTTTTTATTCCATGCTCTTCACAAAATGAATTGAACTCCCAAGAAGTGAATTCACCACCTTTGTCTGATCTCAAACATTTTATCTTCAAACCTATCTCACTCTCTACCATAGCTTTGAAGCTTTTTAATTTCTCTAGTGCCTCATGTTTTTCTCTTAAGAAGGCAACCCATACCATTCTAGAATAATCATCAATAAGCAACATAAAATACCTTCCTCCTTATAGACTTCCGATTTTGGATGGATCACATAGATCGGTATGTACCAAATATAGTACTCCATTGGAATGATGTTGTTTTATTCGAAATGAAATTCTTGTCTTCTTTCCCATCTGACACTCTTTGCATATAGTGTTAGTAGGCTTCAATAACCTAGGTAGATCTCTGACTACCTGTGTGGAGATTATTTGGACAATGCTATCGAAATCCACATGACACAACCTTCTATTCCATAAATAGCTTACATCAACTTGAGTAATAAAAAAAAATTCAATAGCAACATTTAAGTGAAAAATATAACTTCTTTTCTTTGTACCTGAAGCAATCAAATTTTTGGAGCTTCCCACTATCTTGCACTTACCATCTTTGAACTGAAGATTGTAGCCTTTGTCAACCATCTATTCAACACTAAATAAATTATGCTTCAAACCTTTAAAATATAGGACATCATCAATATTACATTGACCACCAAGAGGAATAGTGCCTCTGCCACAAATCACACCAACATTGTTATCTCCAAATATTACAACACCATCATATTTTTCCAAGCTTAGAAACTTACTTTTGTCACCATTCATATGATGTGAGAATTTGTTGTCAATCACCCACTCATCCTTCTCATCAATCTTAGCTACAAGAGATTTCTCAATATCCTAATTACTAGTTGATTTAGTGGACACCAAACGATTTTCCTTGATAGCAATGAATACCCATTCATCTTCAATTCCAGTTTCTTTATCATATTCATCATTAGTACCACCTTCTTCAACATAATAAAATTTATTTTAAAATCAGGACTTATTAGGTTTATACTTAGAAACTCTTTTAGGAAACCTTGATGGAAAATGACCTATCTTACTTCAAGAGATAAATTTAATAGGAAACTTTCCTTTGTACTTACCTTGTCCCCTAGCTTCTCTTTTCATCATTAGTGCTTCTAGTTCTTCTACCTCTCTTTATTCATCCTTAATCAATGTCATTTCATCTTCATACTTGAATGTCTTCCTAAAGCTCTCTCCCAGATCATATCTCTATTGGATTTTTATGAATATAGTAGCTTTGAATGCAAACTCTGTCTTAGGAGAAGATTCACCAAATTCACTCAACTCAAAGGAAGAAAGTTTTCCAATCAACATGTCTCTTGTTACATTTGTTACTATCTTGAGATCTTCAATAACATGAGCTTTTGTTTTGTAAGAAGTAGGCAAAAATCTAAGTATTTTAGCCACAATCTCATCTTCTTTCAAGATTCCATCAACACATCTAATGCCCATCACTAGTTCATTTACCTTTTTCATGAAAGAAAAAATGTTTTCATCTTCACTCATCTTCGTGTTCTCCCACTTGCCTTTCAGAATTGTAGCTTAGAAACTTTCACTAGTGCATCTCCTTCATATAATGTTTCCAAATTTTTCCAGATCTCATGTGAAGTCTTCAAACCTATCACATTTGTCATCTTTGAATCTCTCAAAGCAATTAGCATTGCTTCTATATCCCTGCTATTAGTTTCTACTTCTTTGATCTCATCAGTAGTAGATGGTCCATTCTAAGGAATATTATATGCATTCTTTGTAATATTCTAGAAAGTCTCACCAATTCACATCAAATGACACTCCATTCTAAATTTCCACAGGGAGTAGTTTTTCCATCGAATCTAGGACTATCTGGTGCAGGAGCACCTAGAAAGCACCTAGGAAACACTAGGCTTAGGAAGTTTGTTTTAATGTTATAAGGTCATGTTGACCATTAGCTATGTTAGAGACCTAATAAAAGGTTTAGTCAGGAGCTATCAAGAGTGGTGAAGATTTTGAGTTTAGACACTCATTTGTGTTAGTGTCTAGGAAATTGGGAAATTGACAAAAGTGGCAAATTGAACATTTGTGCACTTTTTCCCACTTGGTAACTAATTTTTCCAACCCAAGGGAGGCCCAAATACTTTGGGAAAAACATATAAAAAGTAGGCCTCGACCTGTAGGTGGGTTAAAAGTCATTGGAAGTTTTGGTAATTTTGTAATTCTCATGAATGACAAGCAAAAACAGTGTGGAAATTGATTAAGTTTCTGTGTTTGTTCTTGATAGTGAGTTATTGGCATGACCAGGCAATTAAATCTATGTATAATGTAACGTAGGGAGGTTTTAAGCACTGTTTTGTTTCTATATTAGTTGATTTCATCGGTTTCAAACTTTTTTTTGTAGTTGGTTAAGTGATTTCTCTTTACTGATCTGACTGGAAACCTATCAAAGATGGAGTTCTAGTTGCTTTTCCCACTGTACCTAGTGTATGGCCTTTTGGGGATTGGAGCTAGTCTCCATGTGTGTACATATGGTAGACATAGGGGTAGATAGGAGGCATGGACACATTGTGAATGACTTATCCTAGGTGATCTTGATTGTGCTCGGCTAGGAAAGTTATGAAGTAATACACACAACTTGTAGGGGTGACCTCTCCTTGCTAAATCCCATGGTAGAAAGGTGGATGGAAGCCTTGTAGAGGCTTGGAATGAAGGAGGAGATTTCACAAGACCATTTGGTTGAAGAACCCAATAACAATTCACCGGGTGGTCAAGAAATACCTTTTTAAGCCCTAAGTTTGCTAAATTCAAGGAGGAGTTAGTGTATGGAAAAACAAGGATTGAGACCTTGAAAATCTTGAAGAGCTTGGTAACAAGACCAAGAATTCATAGGAAAGTGTTGGGGTTCTTTGGAAGACTTTGGAGAAAACTCCATTTTTCTCTAGTTAGGAGGGCTAATTAGGGCTCTAGGCTTGTAGCCTTTTTAACCCTAGGTGAGGGTTTGGTGGAAGCGATGGACAATTGGAGCCTAGTGTTTGTCCAATAACCCAAATAGGATGCTATGAAGCTTGATTTTACATCTCTACACCCCTGCAAGAACCTAACTTAGTGTTGAGAGTGTTTGACCTTTAGGGAAGAATAAGGGTCAAGGGTGAGATAGTGGAAAAGCACCAAGATTGGTTTGGTAGCTGTGAACTTGGATGATGGTGGGGTTGGCCAATAGAACCAGGGGTACCTATACCTGAGATAGGACCTATAGGTTAAGTTGGTGGAGAGTTTCACCATAGGGGATTGCCAAGGTGAGACCCAGAGCATGGAATAGTGAGTGTTCCATCCAACCCCACTTACATCAGATTGGTATCAGAGCGAGTGAAAGGTTTGGGATAGAGACTTGTATGTCAGAGGTTGAATCAAGTGGTTCCAACACCATGGTGACCAATGCAGAATTAGCAAGAGACCTGATAGAGCAACAAGAGAAGAACAGGCAACTTGAAGAGGTAGTTGAAGAGATGAAACAAAGGTTAGAAGAGGTGGTAGAGGTTGCAAGCAAGTTGAAGGTACGACTAGCAGTGGTTATTGACAAGGGTGAGGATTAGGTTGAGGAGGACATTGAACTAGAACCTGATCCACCACTAAAGGAGGAACCCTTCCTGAAGGCATTGAAGGCATTCCCATCTTCATAGGTAAAATGGATGCAAAGTTGGTTATGGAGTGGATAGAAGGAATGGAGAATCACTTTGAGTGTGATGGAGTGACTGAGGCACAAAAGTTGAATATAGCTAAATCAAGGCTAAGGGGACAAGCACTGACTTGGTGGAAGTTCCTACAGGAAGAAAGAGAGAATGAAGGCAAGAAACACATTTCAAGTTGGAAGGCTATGGTGGCTAAAGTGGAGGAGTATTATCTACTTGAAGACTATGAGGTCCAATTACATAAGAAGAGGCAAAACCTTAGGAAAAGAGACCTAGATGTAGCTGCCTTCACTAAGGAGTTCCAAAAACTAAGTCTTAGGTCTAGGGTGCAAGAAGTGGAAAGCATCAAGGTGGTGAGGTATCTAAATGGCCTCAAATGGAACATCCAAGAAGAGTTGAGTCTCTTTACACTCACCAATCTCCTTGTTTTCAAATGGATTTTAAGGTGGAGGAGAAGCTAAAAAAGAAACAAGACTCCAATTCTAAAGGTAGAGGCAAAGGCAGAGAACAAAGAGATCAAAGAGGGCAAAGGGGTGGCTACCAAGGTAGACGAAATGACCAAAGAAACCAAGGAGAGTTTAAATCCATGGATCATGGCAATGAAACACCTTCTATAGGAGGGTATAACAGAGGTAGAGATTCTCAAGGAGGATCCACTAGAGGAAGAGGAGTAGGCAGGAGAAATTCCTATTTTGCAAACATGAAATGCTACCATTGTGGCCAAGCTGGACATCCAGCCTATAGGTGCCCGGAGAAAGCATCTTCATCAAGCAATGAGAAGAGAGTGGCTTATGCACAAGAGGACACCATGAGTCCTAAGTCAACTAAGGTCAGTCACATTGAATCTGAGATGGGAGAGAGTCTGATGTTCAAAAGAGTTTTGATTAGACAACCGGTCAAGGAAGAACCAAAACAAAGAAGAGCTCTATTTAGAGTAAGGTGCAAGATACTTGGTAAAGTATGCAAGGTCATAGTAGATTCAGATTCAATAGATAATATTATCTCAGAGGAGGTAGTAATGAAACTGAAATTGCAGAAGGTACGCCATACCAACCCCTACAAGGTCACATGGCTTAACAAAGGGAAAAGTGTTTTAGTGAATGAGCAAGTAACGGTGGAATTTTCCATTGGAGGATACAAGGATAAGCTAGTTTTTGATGTCTTACCCATGGATGCATGTCATCTACCATTGGGTAGACCATGGCAATATGACAGGAGTGCCATGTATGATGGAAAGGAGAATACAATCTCATTTAAGAAGGATGGAAAGACTTTTAAGTTGCAGTCACTGTCAGAAGAGGATGAAGGACAGTCAAAGATTCCAAGTGTGCTACTAAGTAGTGGAAAAGAGTTCCTCAACACCCTACATGAAGGTGGAGAAGGATATTTAGTATTGTTGCAATCCAAGGAGGAAGAAAATACTAAAAAACTAGTCATACCCGGAGCAGTCCAAAATTTACTTGAGAAGTACAAGGACATAGTAAGTGATGGAACACCTACAAATTTACCTCCTAAAAGGGCCATTAGTCATTATATTGACTTCATACCTGGATCATCCTTTCCTAACAAAGCATCATATAAGCTTACACTAGATCAGAATTTGGAAGTGGCTAGACAAGTGCAAGAGTTGTTGGATCAAAAATTGATTCAAAGGAGCATCAACCCATGTGCAGTACTAGTAGTCTTGGCAACCAAGAAGGGAGGACAATGGAGATTATGTATTGATCTAGGGCAATAAATAGAATCACAATTAGGTATAGGTTCCCTATTCCTATAATTGAAGATCTAATGGATTGTCTTGGAGGAGCTCAGTATTACACCAAGTTGGATCTCAAGAGTGGATACCATCAAATCAGAATTAAGGATGGTGATGAGTGGAAGACAACATTTAAGATAAATGATGGGTTATATGAATGGAGGGTTACGCCATTTGGTCTCTCCAATACCCCGAGCACATTCATGAGGCTTTTGAATGAAGTGCTCAAATATTTCACAGGAGTATTTGTGGTGGTATACCTTGATGACATCCTCATATTCAGCAAGACAACAGAAGAGCATTTGAAACATGTGGAGTTGGTTCTTAGAAGGTTGCAAGAGGAGAAGTTGGCAATCAATCTAGAGAAGTGTGAGTTCTTTAAGCAAGAGCTTATATATTTTGGTTTTGTAGTGTCTAAAGGATCATTGAAGATGGATCCAAGCAAGGTGGAAGCTATCCTAAATTGGCCTACACCAACCACAAGAACTGAGGTAAGAAGTTTCCATGGATTGGATCAATTATATAGAAAAGTCATAAGGAAATTTAGTGGTATATGTACACTGGTCCTAGATACAATCAAAGGTGGTCTGAAAACCAAGTTTAAGTGGACACAAGAAGCTAAGAAAGGGTTTGAGAAACTGAAACAAGAAGTGGCAACTCAACCTATTCTCTTGTTACCTAGCTTTGACAAGTTGTTCACTATGGAATGTGATGCTAGTGGAGTGGTAGTAGGTGGAGTGTTAAGTCAAGAAGGTAGGCCTATAGCCTTCTTTAGTGAGAAGCTCAATGAAGCAAAGAAGAAGTATTAAACTTATGACTTAGAACTTTATGCTTTGGTTCAGTCACTTAGGAAGTGGAGGCATTACCTTCTACCCAAGGAGTTTGTAGTTTTTACTGACAATTAGGCACTTAGCTATATCAATACTCAAGAGAAGCTAAGCAATAGACACTTGAAGTGGATGGAATACATCCAAGCTTTTACCTTCACCATCAAACATAAGAAAGGATAGATGAATAAGTTAGCAAATGCATTGAGCAGGAGGTTGTTGACAGTGCAAGAGATACAAGTGAAGAGCATAGGGATTGAAAGCTTTAAAGATCTCTATGGAGAGGATGAAGATTTCTCAGAAGCCTATAAGGTATGTTCTGACTTTGAGAATCATTTTCATAGTCAATATGTTGAGTATACATTGCAAATTGGATTATTGTTTAAAGGGAACCAGTTGTGTGTTCCAAAAGGATCAATGAAAGAAAACCTCATTCAAGAGAAGCATAATGGCAGTCTTAGTAGACATTTTGGCATCAACAAGACTTTAGAACTAGTACAAAGGTTTTACTATTGGCCTAAGTTGGCAAGATATGTTAGAAAGTATGTGGAACAATGTGTTGTGTGTATGAAAGCTAAGGGAGGAGCTAGTAATGTTGTTCTTTATCAACCCATACCCATTCCTAATAGAACATGGGAGTGTGTGAGTATGGATTTTATGGTAGGACTCCCTAACACCAAGACTAGTTTTGATAGTGTGTATGTAGTGGTGGACAGATTTAGCAAAAAGAGTCACTTTATTCCTTGCAAAATCACTCATGATGCTAGCTACATAGCTCACCTTTTATTTAAGGAGGTTGTAAGGATTCATGGCTTACCTTTAAGCATTATTTCTGACAGGGATGTTAAGTTCATGAGTCATTTTTGGAAGACTCTATGGAGTAGATTGGGTACCAACCTATCATTTGGATCAGCTTACCATCCTCAGACCAATGGTCAAATAGAGGTGGTTAACAGGGTGTTGGGTAATATTCTTAGGTGTCTAACCAAGGAATATGGACAAACATGGGATATGGTCATCTCACAAGTTGAGTATGCCTATAATGATAGTGTCAACTAAACCACAGGGAAGAGTCCTTTTGAGGTTGTGTATGGAATGCACCCAAGAGGTATTTGTGAGCTCAGGGATCTAGGAGCCATGGAGAATAGGAGTGGACATGCTAAAGACTTCACTCACACCATGAAAGAGATTCAGGAGTAGGTAAAGAGGACAGTCATCGAGGCTACTCAAAAATTGAAGGATAAAGTAGACATGTCAAGGAAGGATATGCAATTTGTAGTAGGAGACTTTGGCATGGTTCACCTTAACAAATCAAGGTTGCAAAAGGGAATGGCAACCAAGTTGCAAATGAAAAGAGTAGGACCATGCAAGATATTAGCCAAGTATGGCAAGAATGCATACAAGGTGGAGTTACCTTCTGATTTGGGAATTTCACTAATTTTCAATGTTGCAGATTTGATCTAGTACAAGGGATCAGTTCAAAACATGGATCAGAACAGTAGAGAGGTTTTCCAATATGTCATTAACATAGCACTACCTATTCAAGACAAGCTTCAGGTAGAAAAGATCTTGGAGTCAAGAGTGCAAAAGTCTACAAGGAAGAAAGTGTACATGGAACACCTTATCAAATGGAAGAACAAGCCTAAATCTGAGGCTAAATGGGTACAAGAGGACCAGGGCAAGAAGAATGGAATTGATATGTCACTACTCTCTCCTTCCATTCTTAGTGTTTGGTAGAGAAGGGGAGAATGGTGCAGAAGCACCTAGAAAACACCTAGGAAACACTAGGCTTAGGAAGTTTGTTTTAATGTTATAAGGTCATGTTGACAATTAGGTTGTGTTAGAGACCTAATAAAAGGTTTAGTTAGGAGCTATCAGAAGTGGTGAAGATTTTGAATTTAGACACTCATTTGTGTTAGTGTCTAGGAAATTGGGAAATTGGGAAAAGTGGCAAATCAGCAATTTGTGCACTTTTTCCCACTTGGTAACTAATTTGTCCAACCCAAGGGAGGCCCAACTACTTTGGGAAAAACATATAAAAAGTAGGCCTTGACCTGTAGGTGGGTTGAAAGTCATTGGAAGTTTTGGTAATTTTGTAATTCTCATGAATGACAAGCAAAGACAGTGTGGAAATTGATTAAGTTTCTGTGTTTTTTCTTGATAGTGAGTTATTCGTATAACCAGGCAAATTAAATCTATGTACAATGTAATGTAGGGAGGTTCAAAGCACTATTTTGTTTATGTATTAGTTGATTTCATCAGTTTCAAACTTTTGTTTGTAGTTGGTTAAGTGATTTCTCTTTGTTGATCTGACTGGCAACCTGTCAAAGATGGAGTTCTAGTTCCTTTTCCCAATGTACCTAGTGTACGACCTTTTGGGGATTAGATCTAGTCTCCATGTGTGTACATATGGTAGACTTAGGGGTAGGTAGGAGGCATGGACACATTGTGAATGATTTATCCTAGGTGAGCTTGACTGTGCCCAACTAGGAAAGTTATGAAGTGTGATACACACAACTTGCAGGGGTGACCTCTCCTTGCTAAATCCCATGGTAGAAAGGTGGATGGAAGCCTTGTAGAGGCTTGGCATGAAGGAGGAGATTTCACAGGACCATTTGGTTGAAGAACCCAATAACAATTCACCGGGTGGTCAAGAAATACCTCTTTAAGCCATAAGTTTGCTAAATTCAAGGAGGAGTCAGTGTACGATAAAACAAGGATTGAGACCTTGAAAATATTGAATAGCTTGGTAATAGGACCAAGAATCCATAGGAAAATTTTGGGGTTCTTTGGAAGAATTTGGAGAAAACTCCATTTTTCTCAGGTTAGGAGGGCTAATTAGGGCTCTAGGCTTGTAGCCTTTTTAACCCTAGGTGAGGGTTTGGTGGAAGCGATGGAGAATTGAAGCCTAGTTTTTGTCCAATAACCCAAATAGGATGCTATGAAGCTTGAATTTACATCTCTACACCCCTGCAAGAACCTAACTGAGTGTTGAGAGTGTTTGATTTTAAGGGAAGATTAAGGGTCAAGGGTGAGATAGTGGCAAAGCACCAAGATTGGTTTGGTAGCTGTGAACTTGGATGATGGTGGGGTTGGCTAGTAGAACCAGGGGTACCTATAATTGAGATAGGACCTATAGGTTAAGTTGGTGGAGAGTACCACCATAGGGGATTGCCAAGGTGAGACCTAGAGCATGGAACAGTGAGTGTTCCATCCAACCCCACTTACATCACTATCCTTCTTGTATGATGCCATCTCAGATCACCTCAAGTTGTTAAACTTCTTTAGAGGAACTAGCTCCGATACCACTTGTTGGAAAATCAAGGATAGACAACTGAGAGGGGGGGTGAATCAGTTGTTAAAAAATTTAAACTTATTCAACCTTAATCAGTCTTTGATCTTAGATCTCATGATTAATAATGAAAACATAAATCAACAACACATCAAAAACACATGAACACCAAGATTTTTATATGTGGAAACCCTGTTAGGGGAAAAAAATGGTGGATGTTAGTCCACAATATTATACCCTGTTAGAAGTATAATGAAAGAAATGAATGGGGAATGGACTTGCATTTAGGAAAAATCCCTAGAGCTCACTGAATTACATAAAATAATTAGATTAAATCCATCTGATGAGGTTGAAATAATAAATTAGCTTCTACAAAAGCTTGATGACAATTTAGGTTAGGCACAAAAACAATTATTCACACTTTGCTCAAGCTTCTTCACACTCTTCTCTGCAATCAAATGATTTGATATTTATTTTCATATTTCACATTCATTCTCTGAGCATACACCACACACAGACTCTTAAAAATGAAGAAACAATCATTCTTAAATATCCGCTAAATGAATTTACATCAACAACTCTATCGGCCAAAAATAGAGAATAAATTACAATTGTCGACCCAATTCATGAATAAATCTTAATGTGCACTAGCCTAATTCAGTCACATACTAATGAAGACCTAAATCAACATCCTCGAGTATGCCAAACAATAAAATATTAATCCATAAGTATTTGCACCATGCTACCTCAATCATGTCATCCAAGAACATAAAACCCTCAAACACACAAAGGAAAATCTTTGATCATGAGCATACTAATCAATGCAGATGTTCCACAATGATAAAGAATGATATAGAAACATTACTAAACATCTCAGGAGCATATGCAACAACTCAATTCATTGTAATTTCATTTTATTCTTTGAGAAACACTTGCTCTAGTAATAGAATAATAGTAGGAACACAAAAATTCATAACATTCTCAATTCTTGATGCGCACCACTGAAACTTCTAGACAACATACTAGATAGGGTCAACAACAAACCATTTAATGTGCACCTTCTAACCATCAACATACAAAACTTTCCATCACTCTTACCTTCTCAGCTTCACAGACTGTCTACAATATATTTACTACAGTTTTCTCAATATCCTTGACATGTACAACCTTCAATCCATTAATCCTAATAGTGTTTACATCAATGAAAACCACATATTAGCAACATAACCTTAGTATCCAACAAATGAATGCATGTGAAATTTGAAAGATAAATTGAAAAAATTCAAAGAGAGACACAAAGAAGTTAATGAGAAATTGAAACAATCAAATGAAGATGTTACCAGACTAAAGGTGCAAGTGGAAGAGAATGAGAGAATTGAAGAGTGTTTGAATACAATAGTACAAATAAGGTGTGATGAGTGTTATAGGCTTGAACAATAAGTGGTGAACCTAAGAGAAGATTAGGAAAAATAAAAAAATGTGAAGATAATTTCAAGACAAGCTCTACCAGGCTTGAGAAACTGATTGCAGGAAATAAAGCATCTAAAGACAAAGGTGGACTGGGATTAGAAGCAAGTGAAAGCTCAAAAGTTGTGAACAAAAAAAATACTCAAGGTAAAGGAAAGGAGACAAGAAATCCAAGAAAAAGACCACCTATTAGACAACCAAATGCTCAAAGGTACCCATCCTTCAATGGCATTTGTTTTTCATGCAATAAATTTGGACATAGGACAACTGAGTGCCCAAGTAGGATGAATCAGTTTCTTGATTCCTTCTCCGAACAATGCTATGCTTGTAATAAGATTGGACATAGAGCTATTGAATGTAGAACTCAGATGATGAACTATTTTAATGGAGGTAGAGTGAATCAATCCTTTTTTGGTTAGTGTTATACTTGCAATAAGTTTGGGCATAAATAAAATCAATGTAGATCAAGGATCAATGGAAGTCAAAGAAATCAGAGAAATGTTTCCTATTATAATTGCAACAAACCTCGACATATTTCAAGGGTATGCAAAAGTAAAAAAGGAAAGTAGTCTGCTTCGATAAAGAAGAATGAACCTATGAAGAAATTTGACAAAGAGGAGGTTAAGAAAGAAATTAAAAAGATATGGAAAAAGAAAGAAGATCTAGAAACTTCAGATGCATCTATTCCTTCAGGAATTAGACCTAGCATGGTCTTAAGGGGAGACTTAGTAAAACATCATTTGAACCCCCCTAATTTCAGGCATGCCATTCTTTGCCACAAGGAGATTTTGTAAGGAATGAATAGGTAGAGGTTTTGTAAAATAAATCAGAAGAAAAAGTGTAAGCATGTTTGGTTACGAAGCATATTAGGGTTTTTCAGTGCAACTAAAGGGTTTTGTGAGATTTTTGAATTCCATCGCATTTAATGTGAATTAGGGCATTGCATTGATCTGTAAAGTGAAATTGTAAAGGAATTTTAATAATTTATGCATTCAAAGAACGTGGAGAGTGATTTGGAGTGTTCTTGAGGTGATTTGAAGCACAAGTTGTGAAAACCCTAGCTTTGATTTTTTGTGAAGGAAAAAGGTATTTTTTGATTCTATGTTGTTGTGAGCTTGTGAAAATTATCTTTCTGAATCTATCAGAGCTCAATGTGTTGAAAATGGAAATTCTTGTAGTCATGAAAGCATCAAAAAGACCTAGACCCTCCTATAGGAAATATTCAATGGTTTTCAAAGATGACCCTATGGGCACCTTGTCTTTGATTCCTCATGGCATCATTCCTATTGAGGATACTAGGATGTACATTAGGGTTAAGAATGAGGAATTTCATTAAAAAAAATTGATCAATATGTGGCTGAATGATTTCATTGGAGATAACTTCATGGTGAAACATAAGTATTCAAATATTATGGCAAATAAGTTGGATTGATGGAACAACTTCCCTAATTTATGTTCAATAGCATAAATGATCTATATGTTAAACTAGTCCTTAGGAGAATGCATGATCAATTCTTGTGGACTAAAAAACCCCATTTGATAACTAAGGATATAATTAAGGAAGTCATTAGATGCTATGATATCAGAATAGTACTAGTGTTGAAAGAACTAAAAAATGAAGTGGTGATGGAACTCACTAGTGAAACATATGATAAAAGGTCTCTTTCTACAAAGCCTATTAAAAATCAAGCTATGAAGTATGCAACAATAATTATTGGACATAAAATCTACTTCACTAACAAATATAACTTCATGTCTACTACAAAAATCTATATTGGTTATGACATGGCTGCAAATGGTGCAGATTATGATTTGTGTGAAGTTCTCTAACATAAACTATTTGAGAATATAAGGATGTCGAAGGAGAAGAAATATCCTTTCAATTTTGGTTCATTGATTATTTTTTTGTTTTTCTATTTTCTTATAAGGCTTCTAGGGAAAGATGAAAGAGTGTTTTGGGACCCTTCCTGAGTGCTTGCTCATTAAATTTTTGATTATATGCTGATTTGAAGAGCAAGGATGATGCTCTGACAATATGATTTATTGTGTTAAAGAAAAAATTGAATGAGAGAGACAAAATATTGAGGAAAATTGTTGAGAAGTACAAGAATGACATCATATTCCATGTTTCTTTTGATGAATGCATGGTTGAAGAGGTTGAAATCCAGACTGTTTGGATTCAACCCTTAGGATATGAAATTACAAAAGAGGAAGTTGGAGGTTATGTGCAAATTCTATTGAAATTTCCAAGAGATTCTAATGAACCAAGGGTTGCTACATATCCTAAAAAATCCTTGGAAGTTCATTTGGAGAACAACAAACCTGCAACAAGAAAAAGGGTAGATGGAACACTTAGAAGATATAGTTTCACTACTAAATAGATAGCACAAGGAAAATATTTGGGAGAACATAAGTCTCAATAATCGTTAGGCATAAGAAGATCTGGTAGTATTTCTCCTTCTAAACTAGCTTTTGGCCTAGCTATAGTAAAGGTTGAACCCGGTGCCTTTGACAAAGGAAAAGGCCTGGCCCCCTCCAAACCTACTACAATATTGGGTAAGAGAAAAGGTGTTCCTAAATTAGTACATGATAAGTGAGGAAGAAAATAAAAAACTACAAGGGAGAAGAATCTCAATATTACTAAAGATCGGAAGGAAGAAGAGGAAGACCCAACTACAAAATTGATAAGAAGGAGAAGAGTAAGCATTTCCTCCAGTGATGGTGCTTCACAAAAAGCTAGTGTTGGATCAAAGAGAGTTCACTATATATCATCCTTAGAGGATGTTCAAGAACAAGAAACTAGTGATCACGAAGAAAAAGAAAAGAAGGAAAAATTTATAGAAGAGGTTTATTTGGACCACGTAGAGTAGAATGTTTATCTGGTAAGACCTGGTACCCCTCTCAAACTATAAGCCTTGGTAAATAATTTTTTGCATTATGAAAATATGTTGAAATCCATAGAATTTTTTTTAATCAAGTAGGTGAAGAGGATATGGAAACATTAATGATAGCTACCATTAAATATGTAATTATTTTGGAAGTTAAATGGGATGATGTTAAGGATAATGTACCTAAGAAGTTATGGGAAGTTGTGATGAAGAGAAGATCAAAGGTAATCGAGATGGAAAAGAAAATAAGGGCTAAGGAATATAAGGAAATTGGATCCTCTTTGTCTCTGGGCGATATGGAAACCTTGAAGAAGTTTTGTTCCACATTGTTATGAATGAAGAAAAGGGTCAACATTTTAATGACTAGAGATAAGAGGAAGACCAAGAAGATAAATAAGGAAAATGTAAATACAATCAAAAGTACAACTAAAAAAGTATGATATACTTGGTGCATTCGGTTTAGTACCTAAATCAAGAGAGGAATACCCTATAGAAGTTATGGAAGACACTCCTTCTAGTACAAGTGATGCAAACATACCTCTGAAAAAGAATTCCATAGATAATCCTTTTAAAATAGACATTCTTCCATGAATTAATGTTGCTAATAAGCATCCAAAGACAAAAAAATATATTGAAGAAAATGTTGAAGCAAAAATACATGATGTTGCTCCTCCTGTACATACTATAGAGGAAAGAGATAAAGTTCAAGAAGAAAAGGACAAGGATGAAATTGATAGGGAAGAAAATATAGAAGAAGAAGGGAGGATGGAAGAAAAGAAGGAAAAAGAAGATAAATTTGAGGAAGAGGAAATAAATGAGGAATTAGGTGAAATTGTTGGAAAGAATGAAGAATAAACAAAGAAGGTAGTTGAATCAAAAATTTCCTTTAGAGAATCCTCCTCCAGTGATGAGTTTTTGAAAGGAATTCTATCTAAATAGATTAGATTCCATCCTATGATTCCTCTAGAGCTGCTACAACTTCCCATGAATCAAGGCTATGTGGATTTGAACAAGATTTCTACTATGCATAAAATGGTGTTAGGTGATGCATTGCACACTTATGGTAGAAGGGAAATATTGGAAACACATCAGAAGGGAACTGATCTTATAGATGCATCCATCAAGTCTTTCTAGGAAGTCACACATGATACATAAATGGACACATCTCTCACTTCGGTAGAAACCCTGAAAATTCTATTGGACTCGTTCAAGGAGTATGCCACTAGACTTGGAGAGAAGACAAGACAAGAAGTTGAAGAGAAAATATCTAAGAAAAGGATATGTGTGCTTCATGATTAGTGTGCTCTAGCACACACCAATGTAGAAAATAGCCTTTAATTTATAAAATCTTGTGAGACCGAGGAAAACACTATGATTTCTTATTGCATAAGGTGGCCTGATGCTACACAAAGCATGAAAGATCTTATGGACTCCATTGAGTCCTAGTTGACAGTTGTTCCTATCACATACAATGTATCTATGGATAGGGAAAAGTCAAATTGGAATGCCATCTCTATGCATAGAGAAAAAAAATCATTTTACAAAAGAAAAAGGAAGAGATTATCAGAAAATTTGGTCTACCTGGTGATAATGTAAGTATGGAATATACTCTGGTAGCCAATGCCTTGGCTAATGTTGACAAAATGGATAAGATCAATATAACCCTAGAAACTCTTGATGAGGCTACAAAAAGTATAATTGTATTGGAGACTCTAATTTTTTTTTGATATCTACTAAATAGAGTCGGGAGAATGGTAAAATAACCTAGCAAGGCATTCTCTAGGAGCTTCAAAGTGCTCCCTCCGGGTAAAGTTTTTTGGGTTTACACATTGATTGGGTTAAAATCCTAAGGGGGAGTTTAGAATTTTGATTTTATTTGTTGTAAATTATTGTAGGCAATGTGTACATATATATTTTTGGGTCACCCTTTGTCCTTGATGTCAAAGTGTGAGAGACAAAAGGAGAGAAAAGGGAAAATTTTATGCAGAGAAAATTTAAAGTTTTGTACATAATAAGCTTATAAATTATTTTGGAACATATTTCCATCAATGAGAAAGGGGGAGATTGTTAGAATAATGAATAACACATCTCTTAATATAGCTTTTTTGTTTTCATTGATGTCACCATGATATATGAGTTGCATTTGGGTATGTGCAGGATCATGATGGGCCAAAAAGTGGTGATATGTAAGTGATATGATGGCCCATGTAGTTGACAAATTTTTTTTACCCAAAATTGATGAAACAAAAAAGGTTTTTAAAGGAGATTCTCAAATTTCCACCAATATAAATAATTATTTACTTTGAATTTAATAAATTATTATTATTCATTTTCTATTTGAATTACGACTAAAGTCCTAATTGATAGGCTGATTGGAAAAAATCTATGGCTTTCAAATGGTATCAAATTTTTTGAATCCAAAACATGTGTCACATTCTATGCTTCACATACTATAGGATTAAAAAAAAAAAAATGAATTTTATGAAGTTTTGACCAAGTTAAGGTGGTTAGACATACAAGTTTTTATATTTTTTAAAATTTGTAATAAACATTCATAATTAATTATTTACTTGGAAAAAAATATAAAAAAATATGCATCACATCGGAACATGAGTCCTCTACTTATATCTAAAATATTATAATAAAATATTATCTTCTTATTATGGTAAGGGTGGTAAGAGAGACACCTACTTCTTATTTTTTCCCTGAAATTTAATTACCATAACATTGAAATTTCAAATTTTCACCAAATAGATGTTTTTTTTTTTTAAAACTAGTAGTTTAGAAACTACATTCAATTTTATATAGATTCTATTCTTACATATTTTTGAAATAATATAGATAAATTATTCAAAATTTTATGTCAAGTTGCCTAACTCTGATTTTTCTGAATTTTATTGCCACTTAAAGACCTATTTTTTCCATGATGATCCTGCACATACCCATCTACAAGATTCAAAGTCAAGTTGATCTAGTATTCTGAACTGATAATGCATAAAAATCCTCTAGTATTCTGGTCCACAACTCCCCTTTGGTGATCGTCATTGCTCATAGTTTTGGGAAATGTTTTTTGGTTGTTTGATGCATGCATGGTCAGAATCTTGTGTGTACAACTAATCGTGTATGATGTTGGAATCATTCTATTATTTTCATTCTGGTTATTAGGTCTATCTCTAGCCGGCCTAGTAAGTGGTTGAATTTGTAATGAATTAAATTTTGTTTGAGCGATCCATGTCGACATGATATAGCCTGCTACACATTTGAATTTTTTTTGAGAATATTTTTAATTTGCTTGAAGCTGACCTAATTGACACTTTTGGTCAAGACAAATATATATATATAGGATACTTTAGAGATTAGCATACATGTGACTATGTTATGTGAGAATAGTGGTATTTTGGCGGATTGAATGTGAATAAAAAAAGGAGAAAATATTGGTATGTTGGCATGCAAATTATTTGAGCTAGAAAGGAACTGAATCTGCACTGGTGAGGTGTATCTTCCTCAAGTCATTCTCAATTTATATGTCATTTTGTTACTATATCTTTTGTAGGTAGTGAGCCTCTCTTTTGGACAATGAGTCCTGGCAGTGAGCCACCCTTTCCAATATCTTATAACCGGTTATACTATATTGTGAGTTAACCCTCACCATGATTTTTTCCATTCTGGGTTTTCCACATAAAAATCCTAGTGTTGATGTGTTGTGTGTTTTAATGTTTGGCTAATGCTTCTACTTATCTTAACTATCACATGTATTGGATTAAATTGGATGGTATTTGTTCAATAAGTTTAAGAAGATACTGATTCACCCCCCGTCTTAGTATCTTGGATATTCAATAGAATGGATATAAATATAGTCTATTAGATAAAAGGGAAAATGGAAAGAAGAATGTTACTTGTTCTAATTGTAAGAAATTGGAACATCCTAGTAGTAACAACAAAAGAAAGAAGAAAATTTATCTGGTGAAGAAGAATAATCAAACCTTTGATCCAGGAAAGGAAAGAAAAGAAATGGAACGAATTTGGAGAAAGGAATCATCGATTTTATGTGTGCTGACCTCTTATATAGATACTCCCATCAATCTCTAAATAAAAGAAATGGATAAGGGAGAGCTATAATCAAAAAATATAATAAAACCCCTCATTGGTACTTGTGTCATATCATGATAAAACTATATTTAATGTGGTAACAAGATTAAGGTATTTTATTTGTTGCCAGCCTGAAGAATGAGGTCTACAAAATTTGAAAGAATGAAGGACTGCATAGTTTTTGAGGCAATCTACCTGCAATTTGAAACATTTATTATAAAATAATTTGCAATGAAAGGAATATATTCAGATGAAATTAAAAGCCTATGTATCTTCAGAGAAGCATGCAAAGGAATTTTAGAAGGGAATTCATGATTTTAGAGTTTGAAGAATGTAACAGATGAATTCAAAGTGAGCTCTAGAAGCAGGATATGTATACATTTACTGGTTAGCATTTTCAGAGGTATTCTAGTCTGCATAATCTTTTACTTCTATTGATGGATAATTCAAAGATTGCGAATTGTGTAGATAAAGATAGGTTGAAGAGATATATGAGGAATTTTTTAGAAGAATCTATTGGTGCACTCTCTTGCATCCCTTTGAGAGTGTTTCCTACATAATATATCTATGCATTTTTTTATAGTAAGATTGAAGAAATTCCATAAGGGTAAGTGTAGGATCATCATTGAAAAAACAAGCCCTTAAGTGACAATGAATATTTAGATAATTAGAGTTAGGAAATTTCACATAAATATTTTATAAGTTATCTATATTATTTCAAAAATATGTAAGAATAGAATCTATAGCAAATTGAATGTAGTTTTTAAACTACTAGGTTTATTTAAAAAAAATGTATTTGGTGAAATTTTTTAATTTCAATGGAGTGGTATTTAAATTTTAGGGAAAAAATAAGAAGTAGGTGTTTGTCTACCCACCCTAAAAATTTGTCACCTTAACTTGGTCAAAGGTTCATGAAATTCATTTTTTTTTAAATCCTATAGTATGCAAAACATAAAAAGTGATGCATGTTTCAGATTCAAAAAATGTGATACCGTTTGAAAGGTATAGATTTTTTTTCAATTACCCTATCAATCAAAACTTTAGTCATTATTCAAATAAAAAATGAATAATAATAATTTATTAAATTCAAAGTAAACCATAGTTTATATTGGTGGAAAGGTGAGAATCTCCTTTAAAAACCGTTTTCACTTCGTCAATTTTAGGTAAAAAAAAGTTGTCAACCACATGGGCCATCATATCACTTACATATCGCCACATTTTGGCCCATCATGAATCTACACATACCCATTGGTTCAATTCAATGTGCTTTGGTATAATGAATTGAAAGAGAATCATGATGCCTACAGAGTATTAATTAAGAAAAGGTTGGATGTTTGGGGGAAATTTCCTTTGTTTGAATTTGAGAAAAATGTATATTCAAGTGGAATTGAGTATAATTCATAATAAATATTTGTGGAATGATGAGGCACATCTAGTCACCAGAGAAGCAATTAGAGATTTAACTAGTTTATGTTCGTGTGAACTGGTTCCTAAACTAAAGACTATGAATGAGAAAGAAAAAATTGAGGTTATAGGTGTGAGTTCTAAAGGAAAAGAGATTGGTTTAAGATTTATTGTTGATCCAATAATAAGGTATGCTAGTGTATTGACAAAAAATGTATACCTTTAAAGAAAAGGATAATATTTTGCCTAATTTGGACCTACTTTAGGTACCCTTGCATCAATTAGCCTCCTAAAACAACATTTATAGGTCCCTAAGACTCGTTATTTTTGACCGTGAGGCCTATTTTACCTAAGGAACCATACAAGTCCAGACAAAAATACCAAAATCTCTCAAAATTCATAGATCCCACCTCAAAAACCCCTGGTGGGACTAGGTCACCCAAGGTGGTGACCTAGTCCTTTTTAGGGTTATTTACATTTTTGAGTGGGAAAATGTCTGACTTGCTAAAAATTCGCAATAGGTGTTGGCCTCTTAGGTAAAAATTACTGAAAATTGGGTATTGTTGCTTCTAAATACTTGTTTTTCGGTCATTTTCACAACTTTTTGGCCATTTTTCACAAGTAACTTCAAGAATCAAGTATTGAAAATCTTCCACAAGAAGATTCATCTCCCTTCTAAAACAAGGTTGAAGCTTAGGGCAACAAAATAGGGTTTTTATAGGTCTTCAAACTCACATCTCACTCAAGATCTCACATTGCAAAGGGTTGATTATGGATGCCTATGGAGAATCATGGAGAAATCTAGGTTGAGGAGGTGCAACTAGCCACCAAATCACACCTAAAGACTTGTTTTCAAAGTGATTTCATCTTCCATTTTCTCTCTATCTTCAGATTTAAGTTTTTCATCCCATTTACATTCATTTGTAATGTTGTAGGGTTTCTCAGATTGAAGTCTTACATCATTCAAATTTCTTGCATGCATCTTATTCTCGCACATTAGAATAGGTTTTTTTCTTACTTCAAATTTTCCTAGTTTTTGACACACTTAGGGCTAGGATTTATGCAAATTTATTATCTCTTTCAAAGTTTAAATACAAACTAGGGGTTTGACCAAGATAAAACCCATATTAAAAACCAAAATATACTCTATTTTGGAGGCGATTTTGTAGATCTGGGTCTAGATTTCAGTGAAGAAGCAAAGTGTAGACTATAGACCTTTCACTCCACTTTCAATTTTTCCAAAAATCTAAAAGGGACTAGGTCACCAATAGTGGTGAGCTAGTCCCACTAAAGGATTGTTTCAATGATTTTGGTAGATTTGAGCACCCAGTTGGCTAGAATGGAGCTTGAAGTAGTTTACTAGAATTGGAACTAGGTTGCCCAGCTTGGCGTAAGTGTCCTAGTTGACATAAAAGTTAGATTTTCCAGATTTTCGGAGGCTTCTACAATCCCCACTTTGGTCTTCATCAGTTTCTAGGTGCGCTTGTCTAATCTATTGTGTCATTTTACCTTGTATGGTTTTTATTTCATCATTTTTCATAATAACATGTGTTTTCAAATAATGTAGATCTCATTAGCTTACATGCAATAGTTAGTTTCATTTATCATATTATAGCATTTAGAATAGTTAATATTGGAATTTAAATTACACTTGAATTCCTAATATTGAATGAATCCCAAGATTTATGTACCCAAAGAGAAACACCCTTTCTTCTAGGTGAAAACCCTAGAAGGTCTTAGGGAACCCATCCCTTTAACCCAAAACATAAATTTTGCGGTTCATTTTGGTGAACCTACATTTAGACACATTTTACTTATAATTTAGTTTGTATTTGCATCCTAGGAACCTCTTCTCTTACTATTGTATTATATTTTGCATTGTTTAAAAAGGAATCCTAAGTTTTTCATACTTTGCATTAGTGAAAGGTTCATTTTTGCATCTTATTTCCTTGCATAATAGAGAAATTTTGCATATTCCATTTAGATATACATGTTATAGGTCCTAGAATACAACATTTATCACCAAAAAAGCCAAAAAAAATGTCACAATACCCCTACTGGGACTAAGTCACCACCTTGGGTGACCTAGTCCCAATGCATATTTTGGATCAGTAATTTATGCATTTACTTGTTAGTTTCTAAGATTTTTGTTTTTTTCAGTTCCTACTCCTTTTACATTCAATTACTTAATGTTATATGGTTATCATTAGCATTAGCATATTTTACTTCGATGGAATTTATGAATAGCATTAGATATTTACAATCTTCATTTTCAGCATTAGTTCCTAGTTCTTTTAAAGAAAATTCAATGGAACATGAAAACAAAACCATATAAACATCACATGAAATAATGAACTCACTTCTTCACTATAGGAAAATTATATCATCTAAAGCTTTTATTAGCGGTGAATTGGATAAGTTAGATGAATCTCTATAGGGCTTCCTCTCACTAAGTTCATCCATTAAGGTTTGTGATGATAAATCCAAACCCAACACTGATAACCTTTCTCCTAAACCTTTTATTTGTGATGATATGGGTATGACAAATGAAGTTCTTTAGGATTTCATCTCACCTAACTCATCCACTAGGGTTTATTGTGAGTAACCTAAAACTAAAGATGTCAATGTAATCCAACCTCAACTTTTTCTCTACCCACCTTCCCATAAAATTTCAACCCCATCTAAACCTGAATTTACCCTCTTCCCACCAAAGTACGATACTATTGCTCATACTCATTATACTCAAAATAATCCACATCCCCAACAAGCCACCTCAACACCCTTACCATTTACCAACCCCATCTTACTTTCCACACCTCATTTAAACTCACAACTTAGGGAGTATTATTTTGTTGAACAACTTAAGAATACTCCTGCCAAGATATCCCTTTGGGATCTTCTTTAGAACTCCCCTAACTATCATTCAATGTTTCAAATGGAATTGCAACATATATTGGTCCCTCCTGATATGAATTCTAATGATCTGGTAGCTCTCCTACAAGAAATTTATGCAACCAATGTGGACATTACCTTCTACCAACATGATCTCGCTCCATTATAACTAAGAAAGAAAAATGAAGCCTTTATGATAATATCCCAATATGATTGAATATGCATAAAAAAAATGTCGTTGATAATGGTTCTAGCCTAAATATTTGTAGTGAAAAGCTTCTTGATAGATTACATATGGATAGATCACAAAGAAAATCTGATTCCTTATCCATTAGAGGATTTTAAAATTTTACAAAGAAACCCGTATCATCAATTTACCTAATACTGTTGGAATGGTTACACTGCAAACTCCTATTCATGTCATCCCCTATGAAATTTCTTATAATCTCCGCTTGGGAAGACCATGGATACATGAGATGCATGCGATTCCTTCGACCCTTCATCGTAAAATGAAATATGTCTATAATAACAAAGTCTATCAAATTGATATAGAACCCAAGCTTGAGAGTTTCTTACAACTTGAAAAGGAAACATCAAGTCCCCTCAACACATTAATTCCTAGCTCCAACATTGATGAGGGTGCAACCTGAGACACAGAAAATCACACAGAAAACTGAGATCCTTATTATTTTCAAAAATGAAAATCTTACATACAGAGGATCTCAAATCCTCGAGTTCTACAATACATGCAAATTACAGAAAGAAACTACAAAAATTCCCCTATTCGCAGCATGTGATCTTCTTTTTCCAAAAACTACCACAAAAATCAGAAACTACCCCATAAATAGCCCCATTTCCTCCGTTTGGAGCCAAAAACAACATTCTAATTATGCACAAACTTTTGAAAGCCCTAACTCAAGATCTAACTATCGGATCTTCAATGATAATACCTTTTCGGAAAGGTCTTGCGAAAATAAAATGCCAAAAAGTGGGGCCTAAAGGCTAACCACTTTCATTTTTCGCCAATTTTTGGGCCCATCCGGAGCCTTTAAGTCCCTCAAAATTAGCTCTGAAGATTTTGTAAGGCAAAAAGCAGAAATTGAAACTTGAATAACTTTTGAACCGAGAATGATCTTCGCCTGATTCTTTCATCAAAGTGTTTATTATTTTGTCCTGAAGCTTCCCTTAAATTTCTGTCTCCTCATGCCTTCAAAATTATACCTGCTAAAAATAGCAGTCAAGCAGAAAAAGCAGTAAAGCAGTTCTGAAAGTTGGGAATTCTTCTTCGACGAAAAGGGTATCCAGAAATGAAAAAACATATACAAAACTCTAAATGAAAGTAAATATATTTTTGGGTGATGTAGGATTACCCTTATACCACTAGATGCTCCTGCATCAGACACCCAGGGTAATTTGAAAAGTGATCCCATCACTTCTCAGATGGTTGAGGAAAATCCAAACGGTCAACCTCTGCCTTAGACAACCAAGATGAATCTTCCATAGGCCTTCCTCTCCACTTCACCAAATATTCTTCATACTGCCTGTTTCCGGTACTCCTTCCCACATGGCTATCCAAGATTTCTTCTATCTCCTCCTTTTCTGAAGTAGGTGTTGGAATACCACACTGTTCTATTATTGGTACTTCCTCTGTGCCAATCTCATAATATTCTGTCAAATCTGCAATGTTGAACACAAGGGAAATGTTGAATCCATCCGGCAACTCTACCTCATATGCATTCCCTGAATCATGCCTCTTCAAAATTATACAGGGACCGAACTTCTTCATCTTCAATTTGTTATAGGTTCCTACTGGAAACCTTTCTTTCCTCAAGTGGACCATCACTTCATCACCAATTTGAAATTCCTTATACCTCCTCTTTTGATCTGCCTTAGCCTTATACTACATATTCATCTTGTTAATGTGTTCTTTTACCTTCTCATGCATATTCTTGATGTGTTCTACAAAGTCTTTAGCTTCAGCACTTGTCTTCTTCTCTTGGTCCATCTTTCTCAATTCTGGAGCAGTCCTAGGACTACTTCCATACACAATCTGGAATGGTGATCTACCAATGCTTCTATTGACAGAATTGTTGTAAGCAAATTATGCCTGGGGTAAGATCAAGTCCCATCCCTTTGGTTTATCTCCTACCAAGCATCTCAGTAGGTTACCTAGACTTCTATTCACAACCTCAGTCTGCCCATTAGTCTGTGGATGGTCTGCAAAACTAAACTTGAAATATGTTTTCAACTTCTTCCACAAGGTCCTCCAAAAGTATCCAACAAATTTGGTGTCACAATATGAGACTATACTATTTGGCAGACCATGTAGCCTCACCACCTCTCTGAAGAACAAGTCAGCAATGTGTACTACATCATGGGTCTTCTGGCATGGGATGAAATGTGCCATCTTCGAAAACCTGTCAACTACCACAAATATTGAATCATTCCCTCTCTGTGTCCTTGGCAAACCAAGAACAAAGTCCATACTTACATCCTCCCATGGCCTCTCTGGTACAAGTAAGGGCTGATACAACTTGGCATTCTGACTCACTCCTTTAGCCATTTGACATACCCTGCAACTCTGCACAAACTTCTTCACATCTTGTGACAACTGAGGCCAATAATAATGCTCACTGATAATGGAAATGGTCTTATCTCAACCAAAATATCCTGCCATTCCTCCACTGTGTTTCTCTTTTATCAGGCTCTCCCTCATGGAACTCCTCGGAATACACAGTTGACTTCCCTTAAACAACATGCCTTCTTGAATTATGAAATCCAGCCACTTTGTCCTGTCAACTATAACAGGTTCCTTGCAAGCTTTCCAAGCCTCTACAAAATCAGGATCTTTCAGCTATAATGTCTTGAGTTCACTAAACCCAACCACCTCAATCTGCATTTCTATCAACAATGTATGCCTCCTACTTAAGGCATCTGCAACCCTATTTGACTTCCCACTCCTATGTTTTAAAACAAATGTATAATTCTGCAAAAATTCTACCCATTTCATATGCCTCTGATTTAATTTTCCTTGACTACTCAGGTACTACAATGCTTGATAATCAGTATACATAAAAAATTCCTTCGGCAACAAATAATGCCTCCATTTCTTTAATGCTTGAACTATTGCATAAAATTCCTGATCATATATAGAGTACTTTCTCTTTGCATCATTTAACTTTTCACTGAAATAGGCAATGGGCTTACCTTCCTGGCTTAACACTGCTCCAATGGCACAACCACTAGCATCACAATCCACCTGAAACACCTTATTGAAATCTGGGAGAGCCAAAACAGGTTGTTCTATCACCTTCTGCTTCAATAGATCAAAACTCCTTGCTGCTCTAGTGCTCCACTTGAACTCTTTTCTATCCCCTCTCATTGTTTCAGTTAGGGGTGCACAAATACTACTGAAGTTTCTAATAAACTTTCTATAAAAACTTGCCAAACCATGGAAAGATCTCACCTCAGTAGAGTTCTTGGGGTAGGCCATTCCAGAATAGCCTTCACCTTCTCTGGGTCCATCTTGAGACCTTCTGTCGAGACAACAAACCCCAAGTACACTAACTCCTTCACAAAACTACACTTCTTCAGATTAATCAGCAATTTCTCTTCTCTTAACTTCTCAAAGACTCTACCAATATGCATTATATGCTCATCCAGTGACTTACTGAATATCAAAATATCATCTAAATACACAATAACAAAGCTTCCTAGGAACTCTTTCAGTACCTCATTCATGAGCCGCATGAATGTGCTCGGTGCATTGGTTAGCCCAAAAGGCATGACTAACCACTCGTACAGGCCCTCTTTGGTCTTGAAGGCGGTCTTCCATTCATCTCCCTCTCGAATCCGAATCTGGTGATATCCACTCTTCAGATCAATCTTTGTGAAGTACTGAGCTCCACTCAAACAGTCCATCAGGTCATCCATCCTTGGCAAGGGAAATCTATACTTGATTGTTATCTTATTTATGGCCCGAGAGTCTGTACACATCCTCCACTCCCCATCCTTCTTTGGTGCTAGTACTGCAGGTACTGCACATGGACTCAGACTCTCTTGAATCAAACCCTTTCTCAACAACTCCTCAACTTGTCTATTCAACTCCTCATTTTCTGCAGGAGTCATTCTATGAGCTGCCTTATTCGGCAAACTGGCTCCTGGGATCAAGTCAATCTGATGACTGATCTTCCTCATTGGTGGTAAACCCTCAGGTACATTATTAGAAACAATATCCTGAAACTCATTCAATAACCTAGAAACTTCTACTGGAACCTTCTCACTACCCTCCTTATCCAGTTTAGGAATCAATGCATAACACACACGCTCATGTTTCATGCCTTCTAAAAATTTCCTTCCATCAACATAACAAATTCTAGCACTACTGCATACCTTTTCTCTTCAGGGGTTTCAACTTATTGCGGACTCCATCCTTCATTAGGGAATAAGTGTTTGCATGGCCATCATGTACAACTCGCCTGTCAAACTGCCACAACCTCCCCAATAACATGTGACATGCATCCATAGGGATGATATCACAGAGTACCTCATCATGATAGCTTCCAATCTTGAACTTCACTAGGCACTGCTCATTGACTAGAACTTTGTGGTCTTTCTGCAACTAGGCAATCCGATATGGATGTGGATGCCTTTCCCTCTTCAGCTTCAACTTTGTAACCATTTCTTCTTACACTAGATTATCAGTGCTCCCACCATCAATAATGACATCACAACATTTTTCTTCACACTTGCACCTTGTGCGAAATAGATTCTTCCTCTGCTTTGGCTCCTTCTCTTTAGTCACCAGGGCTCTTCTAACCACTAGGGCTTCTCCCCTTTTAGCATCATCTAAATGCTCAGATCGAGCCTCCTCATCTACATGCGCAACCCTTGCATGACCTTTTGGCATTTTGTCTGTCCTTCCTTGGTATTGTGGACATGCATAGGCTCGATGCCCTTCTTCCCCACATTGGAAACAAGTTCCTCTGAAACCACCCCTTCCGGGTCCTTGCCCAAATCTTCCTCGTCCTCTACCTCTTTGATCACCACCATTCTGATCATGTGGGCGGTAGAAGTTATCATTCCTCTGGCTTCGACTGGTACCCACATCTTCACTTTTCTTCTCTTCCTCATTTCGGCTTCCAAAAGATCTTCCGCTACCCCTTCCACTTTGACCTCCTCATCCTTTTTGCTTACTGTCAAGTCTTTTGTTTAGCTTCTCTTCAACTCTCAGCGAAAATTGGTAAGCATCCTCAATGGTGGCCATTCTGACCAAGATTAGCTCCTCTTGAATGCTCGGCTATAACCCATTAAGATAACGGGCTACCTTCTCCTTGTTGGCTTTCGCATGTCCCGTTCTGATGATTATCTTGTGAAAATCTTCTATGTATTCTTTCATAGATCTACTTCCTTGCTTCAACCCTTGCAATTTCTTCAATAGATCTAACTCATAGTCCATTGGCATGAACTGCTTCTTTAGTTTCTCCACCATACGATCCCATCTGGTGATCTTTCCCTTTTCTCTCTTATTTCTTTATAGTTGGACCTCTTTCCACCAGATACTAGCGTGGCCCTTCAGCTTCATTTTTGCAAACTTAACCCGTTATGAGTCCTCTACTTCTTCATACTCGAAATACTCATCCAACTTGTTGATCCAATCAATCAACTCTTCCGAGTTCAGACCACCAGAAAAACTGGGAACTTCTACTCTAGGTCTTTTTTCGATCTTCAAAATGGCCCTTATCAACCGCATTTGATCTTGATCAATAGCTTCTTCTTCCTCTTCTATATCTGAATCTTCTACCTCTTCTTCATCCTCACTTTCTTCTCCCCTTCTCGGGTTTACCCCTCTTCTTAACTCTCTTTGTAATGTATTAATTTGTCTCTGGAGGGCTCTGAAACCCTCGACCGCTAATGGATCTCTTCCACCAGCATTTCTGGCACCACCTCGCCTACCACGCGCCACTCTTGGAGGCATCTTGAATATCTTGAACCCACAACCACAGTCCTGGTGCGAACTGCCTCACGATCGGCGATCTATCCACATGCTCAAGAAAACCCGCTCTGATACCACTTTATGAGGGTGCAACCCGAGACACAAAAAATCACACAGAAAACTGAGATCCTTATTATTTTCAAAAATGAAAATCTTACATATAGAGGATCTCAAATCCTCGAGTTCTGCAATACATGCAAATTACAGAAAGAAACTACAAAAATTCCCCTATTCACAGCATGCGATCTTTTTTTTCCAAAAACTACCACAAAATTCAAAAACTACCCCATAAATAGCCCCATTTCCTCCATTTGGAGCCAAAAACAACATTCTAATTATGCACAAACTTCTGGAAGCCCTAACTCAAGATCTAACTGTCGGATCTTCAATGATAATACCTTTTCAGAAAGGTCTTCGAAAATGAAGTGTCAAAAAGTGGGGCCTAAAGGCTAACCATTTTCATTTTTCACCAATTTTCGGGCCCATCCGGAGCCTTTAAGTCCCTCAAAATTAGCTCTGAAGATTTTGTAGGGCAAAAAGCAGAAATTGAAACTTGAATAACTTTTGAATTGGGAATGATCTTCACCCGATTCTTTCACCAAAGTGTTTATTATTCTATCTTGAAGCTTCCCTTAAATTTATGTCTCCTCACGCCTTCAAAATCATACTTGCTAAAAATAGCAGTTGAGCAAAAAAAGCAGAAAAGCAGTTCTGAAAGTTGGGAATTCTTCTTCGACGAAAAGGGTATCCAGAAATGAAAAAACATATACAAAACTCTAAATGAAAGTAAATATATTTTTGGGTGATGTAGGATTGCCCTTATACCACTAGATGCTTCTGCATCAAACATCTTCCCTTCTGAGAAGAATCAACAAGAAGACAAATCCTAGTTTAACTTACTTGGCAATGATCGGGGATCATTAGAATTCATACCTTAATTTATGGGTGATTAATTGTCACATGAAAAGAGGATGGTAAACAAGAACAACCAACAATCCTCTCTACCCAACATGAAGAACACCCTGTCCATGCATCTACCTCATATCATTTGGAAGAAAATGCAACATACACAATAAATTTTGATGAGATAGATTATCAACAACCACCTACCCCATAGGAAATGGAAAGACTTTATGGATACAATTATGATCTTGTAAAACAATTTGGCTACATTGGTGAAAGACATGGAAAGCATCAACAAGGCATTCGTGTGCCCATTGAACCTAATACGCAAGGAACTAAGACCTGCCTAGGCTTTTCCTATTGTAAAGCTACAAACTAAACTCAACAACCATCTCTCAACATCAACACTATCACATGCACACCAAAAACCAATATCACACTAAAACATCCTAAATCTATGATATGGATTCCCCACCATTTAATTATGTTCATGATGATGAAGCTTTGAAACACTTATTAGGTGCTTCAGATAATAATTCTAATTCCAAGAGAAATGCCTCTTGTGCTATGATAAGTTTTGCGCTCAACATTAGTGACATTAATGAAACTCCCACAAGCATGGAACCATATGATCCAAAAATTCCTAATTCAAATATACTCACTTTAGGGGTTACCCTTGACATACATATGGACATAGATGATAAAGACAAAGACATTAAAATTGGGAAGTTCCTTGATGACGAAGAACAAGAGGATCTTGCAACCTTGATTCATGCTTTCCTTGAACTATTTGCTTGGAAATATTTCAATATGCCCGACATAGATCCAAATATAGTTATTCATACGAATGTTCTTGTTGAAAATGCTAAGCCCATTCGCCAAAAGATACAAAAGACAAACCCTAAGATAGCCTTATATGTTAAAGGATAACTTTAAAAACTCCTTGACATAGGTTTCATTCACCCTATTGATTATTCTCCTTGGATAACAAACATCATCGCAGTTGCTAAACCTGATAATCGTGTTAGGATATGTATGGATTTTCGAGACTTGAACAAAGCCTCTTTAAAATATGAATTTCCTCTTCCTAAAATTGACATGATCATGGATTCAACTATTGGACATGCTTTGTTATCCTTTATGGATGGATTTTTTGGATATAATCAAATCTTCATAAACCCACAAGATCAGTACAAGACGATCTTTACATCCACTTGGGGAACATTTTGTTGGGTTATGATGCCTTTTGGATTAAGAATGTAGGCACTACTTATCAATGAGAAATGACCTTAATATTTCATGATTACATACATAAAATCTTAGCAGATTATGTTGACGAAATTCTAGCTAAATTCTTCACCCAAAAAAATAATGTGAATGTCCTTCGACAAATCTTTATTTGCATCTATAAATATAACATGCACTTAAATCCAAAAAAAAGTGTGTCTTTGGAGTAGATAGTGGTAAAATTTTAGGGTTTATCATATCTCATAGAGGCATTGAGGTGAAAATGAAGATAATTGATGCTATAATTAACATGCCACCTCCTCGCAACATTTCTCAGTTGCATACATTACAAGGAAGGATTCAAGCCATCTATCATTTTATCGCATCCTTAGTCAATCGTATGTTGAGTTTTACACACCTCCTCAAAAAGGATGAAAATTTTGATTGGAATGATGATTGTAAATAGGCCTTTGAGAGTTTGAAAGAATATCATACAACTCTACCTTTTTTACAACCTACCATCCCAAAAAAACCCTTCATCCTCTATATCGCCGCTTCTTCCCACACTCGTTTTGCATTGTTGGATCAACAAGATGACAATGGTAAAGAGCATCCTATTTATTACATCATTAAAAATCTCATAGATTATGAGACACATTACAAAACAATTGAAAAATAATGTTTGGCTCTTCTATTCGCTACTAGTAAGTTGTGACATTACTTACTAAATGCATAAATACAAGGGATGACAATGTTTGATCCTCTCAAATATATTTTCAATAAAATAGGCCTTTCAAGACATCTTGCTAAATGGGTAATGTTATTAACTGAGTTTGACCTTTCTTATATGTCCCAAAAATAAATCAAAGGCCATGCCTTAACTGACCAAATAGTCTATTCTCCTTCTCCTTAAGTGTTACCTACCATTGACTCTTTTCTCGATGATAGTGTATTTACCATAGAGCTTCCTACATGGGAATTGTACTTTGATGGATCCAAGTGTCAAAAAGGCTTGGGTGCTGGATTTATCTTAATTCCTCCTAGAGGTAAGTCCATTCCCTTGTCCTATTGCCTCAATTTCTTATGTACAAATAATAGAACCAAGTATGAAGCATTAATTGCTAGATTGTGTGATGCTTTAGTCATGGGAATTAAAGATATAAAGATCTATGGTGATTAAAAAAATCAACAACCTTTATCAAACTAAACATGATAAACTATCCCAATATAAGGATCTCATCTTGACTTTGTTAGATCAGTTTGACATGTTCACCATTGATAACATCCCTCAAAAAGATACTCGACATGCAAATGCAATGGCTAGTGTGGCCTCTCTTATCTCTCCTACGAATCCTTTTGAAAAATTCATGTTTACCATCCACCCCATCATGAAACCTTCCATTATTAATAAACCTGATGATGTCCTCCCAACATTCCTAGATAATTCATGTGAATGGTATGATACCATATATAACTTCTTAAAATATTGTACTATTCTCGAGCCTATGACTAGAAACACCCACATTCGTCTAAAAAGGTTAGCCACTAAGTACATACTCCTTGCTGATACAATGTATATAATATCCTTTGATAGAATTATCCTCCAATGTCTCAAGGATTCTTAAACTCATATTTCCCTCGAACAATCCGATTTTTGCACTTTTGGAGGTCATTTTGGAGGAAAAACCTTACTAGAAAAACTCCTTTCCATGGGTTATTAGTAGAAAAACATTGAAAAATATTGTTATGCGTATGTTAAGCAATGCCATCAATGCCAAGAACATAGAAATTTGATCCATGCTCCTACTTCTAAGCTTCATGCCCAAATCCCTATTTGGTTGTTCTTTGTGTGGGGATTGGATTTAATTGGAAAAATCTCACCACCTTCCGTTGGACGTACATTTATCATTACCATTTCACCAAATGGGTAGAAGCCATTCCTCTTTGGTCTACAACTATTGATGTGATATGTCATTTCTTATTGGAACACATCATCGCAACTCACTTTGGACTTCCTTCTACATTAGTTTTAGACAATGGAAACCATTTAAAAATAATGATGTGAAGAGATTCCTTGAGACTTTTCATATTCAAAATTTCTTTTCAAGACCTTACTACCCACAATATAATGGCCAAGCCAAAAGCACAAATAAAATCCTCAAACAAATCCTTAAGAATTTTTTAATCTAAACCAAAAATATTGGCATATGCAATTTGAATATGAGTTGTGGGCCTATCGCACAAGTGTTTCCTCTTCTATGAGGAATACACCTTTCAACCTTGTCTATGGTACTAAGGCTATCATACCTTTAGAGTTAGAAATATCCATATTACAGATTTCTCTCCAAGGTCTTGTTGATAATGACAATTATAAGCAACACCAATTACACGAGCTTGAAATTCTTGATGAACAACGCATTAATGCTCTCGAGCATCCTCAGGATTACACTAAGAAATTACAATGCACACATGATATTGGTGTCATTCCTTAGACATTTACCAGAGGTGATTTGGTTTTATATGAAAATAAGTGAAACACTACTTTTGACTACGCTAAAAAAGGCATGCTCAATCCTAATTGGTTAGGCCCCTATGTGGTCAATATGAATTAAAAATTTGGTGCTTACACCATAACCGAGCATGATGGAACTCCTCTTAAATACCCTATTAATGTCACATATTTGCATTGTTATTATGTCTAATAACCTTTTGAATGGTATGTGTTGGCATTTTTTACTGCAACCCAAACGTAATTCCCAAAAAAAATCTATGAACTTGCCACATTCAATAATAAAAGTCTAGAAAATGTATGGCCAACTTGATGAGAACAACGATAAGGATAATTCTCCTACACTTTAGATTCTGTAAGATACAGGAAGGTATTATCTAAAATGTGCTCTTAACATACAATATTAAACAATTCATATGCACATGGATAAGCAACATATAGATTCCCCATTTATGCTAAAAGGATGAAATCATTCAAGAAATTGGCTATTCCTTAAAAAAGGCTTGGGTCCAATTAATAGAGAAATGCAAACATGACTAAAGTAGATTGATAGGAAATGTTTGAATAAAAATATCCTAAAGCCATAACACAAAACATGAGAGAATAAAAATGTGATCATAATTCTAGTGCCATATCACAAAGCATGGAGTCAAAAGAGAAAACTCAACTACAGGGAAAATTTAAACTTAAGCATCTATTATCTATATGAATCACATTACAATACACATATCAATATCTAAATATATTACTTCTTTATGAATCATATTATTAGCTTGCATAAAATTACTGATTAACTAAAGCATTTAACTGATCCTTTGAACTAGAGCTATCGTTAAACATAATTAACAATAAAGAAAAAATGAAGATTAATGAAAATAATCTTGGATCAATACCTCACTAATAATTCATGTAAATTATCACAAAAGGAGAGAAAACAAACTCAAAAAATTCGCATGTTTAACACAAAAATTCTTAAGAACCCCATAATGGACCAAGTTCTCTTATCTGACTCAAAACCTTCTAAAACCTAGACTTACATTCATACTCTCTTTATCACTCGACTCCTAGTTATCATATCTTGGATATTTCAATAGACCACTATCACATCCCATAATTTCCTTTTATAAAACACGAGAGCCGACAAGCTTCAGGCCGAAGAGTACACATGTCTATTTTTTATTGGATAGCTAATTCCTAATTCAGTTACAATTTCATTATGTGACTAAAACTCATGAGACAAGTATCATCATTAGTTTTTATGGAAGAAATGAAACCACCCTCCAATGGGCCACTTGTTCACATCAAAAAAGGAACCTTCAACCGCTGCAAAAGTTTATTCCACATCAACATGTTGTACTTGAATTTGAAAGGAGAATGCATATTTTCAAATATAACCTCCAAGGCCAGACCTATATTATACATGACCAATTTTCATTCCCCACACATAGTATTCATATTTCAAATTCATTTCTAAAAACCTTTTTCCATAATTCAAATTCATCCTCGGATGGCCAATTAAAATCCATAACCTAATTAGTCATATCTCGATAGTGAAAATACTTCACCATTACTGCTGTGGATTTCTTACCAAACATCTTTAAGAAACTGATGAAAAATGACAGTTTCTCCAATGTATTATCTAGCATACCAATGTCAACATTTCTGCATATCTCATGGCTTTGAGCAATCATGATATTAGTCATCCGATCCTTCCAAATCTGCAAAGGTTTTATCTTTTCTTGACTATGAAAAATATGTAGCAAAGGAGTTAAGTACTTTCCATCATATATAGCCTTTAACCCTTTGATATTTAACTCCATAGGGTAAAAATACCTCTAGAACTTCTACTCCACAACTCCCTTGACAAACTGGTAGGTTGAAATAACCATAGGATACATATCCCCATGTTTTCTTCCCACTGCCTGAATTTCAATTTCTCAATCCTAGGGCTCCATCTGTCCAGTAATCGGGTGGCCACCTCTCTATCTCTTGGGAACATCCTAAGCTCTTGAAAAATTAGAGCATAATTTGTATGAACACTATTCATTTTTCCTTGGACCTTCCTACTTAAATGTTTCAGCACAATGTCCACAATCACTAAATTTCTCCTTCTTGAAGATTCTCAAATTTTCTGCAGCATCTCCTTATATTCCTCAACTTGTTGAATTAATTTCTCCCTAGAGAGTCTATTTCCTAGTCTATTAGCCCTTTCAACTGCAATAATCACTTGTCCCATGTTATATGGAACAATAGCCAAGGACTATCCTTGTGAATAGGGTTTAGATTTCTCTACAAGTGGGTCAGAGGTACTGTAGCTAGAACTAGTCCACCCCTAAGACCTCAATGTTTCCATTTACTATTTTAATAAGGCCAACTTAGTTTCTAGCTCTGTCACCTTTTTTTGACTCTTAATATATTCAATAATAATGTCATTGTACTGGCCTCTAAGAGTATCCTAATCCTTGGTCAGATCCTCAACAATTGCTCTGGTGAATTTTGGAACATTTACAACCATATCAGTAGTCTCCAATGTTGGGGTATCAGTAACTCTTCTTATAACTAACTGGCCATTGAAATCAAATGGTTATGCAATAATTGATTTCTTGGATCTAGTGGATAGAGACCAGATTGCAAAAGCATCCCAATCTTCACTAAAATTTGACACCTTGAGCGCTAGCATAGCTTCTCCATCAGTTGCAAGAAGTGGCCTATTGTCCCTTCTTATTGTATCAAACACCACAACATTGACAATATCCCATTTAGGGAGTAACAATACTCCAGTCTTTTGTACTAATGCTCGACCCTACTCTGGTGTTATTTATTTGAATTTTTCCTTCATCTATTGTTTGACCTTAGATTGAATTATCTTCTCTAGAAGCTCAGGGTGAAAACTTCTTTCTTGTGCCACTTTCTCAGCATATAATGAGACATGTGCTCTCCACAAAAAATATTTAAAATAAATGGTTTGGATAAAAGAGTAATCCATCATGAACTATTGTAGACCTCCATTCTTAGATCATCATTATTTTTTATTCCCCTTATTTCATCTTTTCCCAACCTAAGAGAAACTACCCCAAAACTTGATGGAGTGTCCAATGGGAAAGATGGAGTTCCTTGATGAATTTCATCAGGAGTAACAATGATCTCTTCATCCTCATCACCATCACAGCCAACCAAATTTTTTCTTTCAATTTTTTGTCTCTTTGGTGATGAGGGACATGTCTGGTCAACAATATTTGGCAATGATTGCCCCGAAGAAGATGGTGCAACACTTATAGTAACTTCACCGGGCCTGCTTCCCTTTTTCCTAGAGAAAACCTTTATCTTCTTTGGAGGCTGATAAGTAGGCCTCTCCTCCAACCTTACTTCAAGGTACTCCTCGATATTTTGTGACTTTCCCCTCTCTTCAACAACCCATTCATCCTTCAAAATTCCCACCAAACTCTCAAAATTGTCAATGGCATACATAGCCCTATTGTATTCACCATTGATAGCGAGTATAGGATTGAAAGTAGGTATCTTTTCTTGCTTTCTTTTCACCATCTTGAAAAAGGTGTGGTACTTTTCCTTTTTCTCATCTTGTTCATCTATATAAAATAAAATTCTTGATAATATCTTCAAGAAAGTAGAAATTATGGAAAAAAGTTCCAGTCCAATGCTTAGCCTTCATTTGAGAGATAAAACCCTCAGCATCATGATTCCTAGGGTGTACAGTCTTTAATCCATAAGGTCTAATAAGTGTGTACAAATCCTTCAATCCTCCCTTTTTCATAACAAAATCTACAAACATTATATATTCAAGGAAGAAATACCCTTTCTTCTATTCTACTTGCAAATGTTCTTCTTGAGCAGACCCCAATTGTCTCACAATTTCTAGAAATCTAATTATCAAAGGCACATCCCTCAGAAAAACATAAGGGTTGACATTTTTTCTATACACTCTGAAATATTTTTTTATTATGGTAAGGGATAATATCTCCTCAATTATGTGTCAATTTGAATTCAAGCCTTCTCTCCATTGGCCTCAATAAATCATGAATCTCCTTATGAATCCTGGGAGGGTCAAGAACTAGAGCCTTCTTCAATTTGGATCCAAATACATTTTGGAACGTTACATAGTCAAACTTGTGATCATGCATATCAAGGATCCTAGTCCAATATTGGACAAGCATTTCAATACTACCCTCCTTTTCCTTCAATTCCTTATTCTTTTCAAACACTGCCTGACCCCTATATAGAAACATGTGAATCAACAGGGAATACCATTTGAAACCAACCCACTTCTTTCCTTCCTTTATATCTACTAGACATCCATGCATCTTCTTTGCCAAATAATTGGAAAAATCATATACCACATTAAAAATTGGATGTTGAATGTTCACAACCATGCACATGACATCGGTAGGTAGATTATTCTTCAAATTGATTCTGAAAACTTGGCACAAGGAACAAACTATATTCTTGAAATAGCTAGAGAAATAGTTTATAGGAAAAGGCTCTGGCTTGTTCTTTCCAATTACCACCTACTTCTTATTCTTTCATTTTCTTGAGGTTTCCAAATGAGGTACAAAAAGAGATGTTCTGAATAAACCCTTGGTATTTTTGTATTCTTCTCTGAAGGCCTCAAGATTTATGGCAACCATATCTTGACTCCATTCATGTAGAACAAATATTTTTGTAATATCTTCCCTGGTTACCTTTACCATTTCTATGTCAGATTGAGTTCTAACAACTATGGTTATAGGGTCGTACCTCGCAGCAACATCTTTCAATAAATCTACATCCAAGTAGACATTAGGAACCACTAGCTTGCCTAAATCCAACCTCCATTAGTTACATAAAGGAAAACATAGATTTCTATTCCCAAATGAGTTTGAGAACAACTACCATCCACTATATGGTAATTCAGAATCCTGAGCCGCACATTGCTTGTCAGTTAATCCTTCTATGAGAAAGGGCCCATAGAACAAAGCTTTTCCCTCAAGGATTTAATATGTCTATAATATCTTGGGAAATTGGGCTGGTAGTGGCCTCAAAGCCAAAGCTTTGGGCCTTGGGCACCATTTATATAGGACACAGAAATAATTCAAGCTACGATTTTAATATATCTAACAATTATAACTCACACCCTATAGATTTAAATAGAGAATTTTTCACAATTATAGAAGGCTTGGAAATTGTTAAGACAAGCTTTAAGATACTTTAAAGAAAATATACTCAAATAGTTCTTGAGGAACGAAACAAGAAGCAATCGATAATGGTTCTTCAAGCAACTATAAAACCTTATGAAAACACAATAAATGGTATACGTGTTAATTACGGTTTCACTTAGAGAACATTAATAATAGTGAGGCTTGACAATCACAAATACAACTAGCTTTGCTTGGCACCAGGCAATTCTTCTTGAACATGGAGATATACATGAAAAATAGAAATTCGCTAATATTTTTGCATTTAATTATGAGAGAAGAGTTGAACTCGACCATTAAAATTCACTCACACAAGATAAAACAGCTATAGTACAACACCAACCTTTTTCTAATAAAATCCATTGATTAAAAACAATGTAGGCTAGGAGAACGACTTAGATTGAGTCAAAACAGTTTAAAAATTCCACATCCATTCACCATTCTTTAGGCAAGCAGGAAATCACCTACTAGGCACCACCTTGGTTGTCCTTCATACATCATCAACGTCCACATGTCAACAATTCACACACCTTACAACATTATTAAAAATAAAGTTTTAATTGCACGAGGTCAGCGAGGAATGACCTAGATGCATCAGTAAAGAAACAACTATCAATGCTAACATCCATCATCGGTCAGTGAACAAAAACTTGTCCCCACCATCATATGCGATAGGTGGCAGAATATCGTAAGCCTCGCACCACTTTTATAATGTTAGAAAGAAACCTTGTGAGGTATGCGAGGAATGTTCAAGATGAGAATCACTCCATCCAATGGCTACGCAATCTGCAAATGCGAAAAATGTTATTTATAAAAGGGGGACTGACTAGGTGGATGGGGAAATGACCCTCAAGCTCGAAAAATATTATTTAGAGGTTAATCTAAAACATTTTACCAACCCAACACTATGGAAAAATACAATACGGCTTGGACGCAAAATACCGAGAGGACAGGTAAGAGGGGTCGATAAAGTCATGACCAAAAGGGGTTAAGATCTCACTTAAATGACTGACCACCATTAATACTAATTCAACATTAGAAAAGAAAACCTATGACCCAGACTCATTTGCAAAACTCAAAATCCAACCAATTAGAGCCAAGGATAAAATAAACTCACAAGGGGAAGAATTTAAAAGCTCCACCAGTGGCTCTGACTAGGGATGTATGCCCCCTATGGGCATAAAAAGATTCTAGATTCTATGGTTACACAAACAAGATACAGAGAGAACTAAAAATAGGGACTTGTCCGAAAAAGACAAGTAGACAAAAGGAAAAACAAAATCAAACACACCTATATACACTACTTACAGGACTATACAACGTACATGGAAAAAGAGCCACTTCAAGAGAAATCGTATTTCAAGAACTGTCCATGTACTGGAAGTTCAACAACTTCACCTGTAAGTGAATTTAAGAAATATGAATCTTCTCCATGTGTATCCATAATTATATATGGGCCTAGCCAAAGGGGATCAAACTTTTTATGCTTCCCCTTATCTTCAGATCTTGCATTCCAAAGCAACACCATTGCTCCAATATCAAATTTTCTCTCAACTACCCTTTTTTCATAGAGGTGCTTCACCTAAAGTTGTAGTATTTCATTTCTCTTATGAGCCTCTCTTCTATTTTCATCTAGTTGATTCAATTCATCCATTTTGTGTTGCATCTCATCACATACATCATCATCATATTTGTGGAAAAATTCATACATTTTCAATAGGTTGTTTTGTGGGATACGCGCCTCTATCCAATAGAATAGGTTAAAAGGAAAATGACCAATTTCCTTCTTCACAGTTGTCCTATCAGCCCACAATGCTAGCTTTAATTTTAAATCCCAAGCCTTTTTGTTCTTCTCGATCATACGTTTGATGATCTTTATCAGGATCTTATTACTAGACTCTACCTATCCATTTCCTTGGGGATGATAAGCGGAATAATATGAAACAATTATACCATATTGATTACAAAAATTAACAAATTCCTCTCACCTGAAACACATTGCATTGTTTGAGACAATTCTTTCAAGTACCCTAAATCGGCTTAAGATATTATTAGTCAAAAAATCAATAACAACTTTACTTGTGGCCCTTCTGGCTAGGATTGCTTCAATCTATTTAGTAAAGTAATTAGTTGCCACCAATATCCATGTATGTCTTCCACTAAATTTTTCAGATATCTCTCCTATGAAGTCAATACCTCATTGCTAGGAAGGAGCTGAAACAAACACAAGTCTCAAAGGCAAATTACCAAAAAAATTCAACTTATCAGAAAAATTCTGATATGCATCACATATTTTGGCATATCGATGAGCATCCTTGAATACAGTAGGCCACTAGTATCCTGCTCTTAAAATATTATGTGTTGTTGTCTTAGCCATGTAATGGCCTCTAAAAGCTTCTTTATGCATTTGTATTAGTAGATCCTCGACTTGGTCTCCATCCACACATCATATAATACCTTCAGGGCTCCTCCACTAGAGCTCACCATCAATAATGGAATATCTAATTGCTTGCAATTTAAGGGTTCTTTTCTTAGTAAGGGGCATACCTTCAAGATATTGCATCATTTGTAAATACTCAACAATCCTCCTATACCAGCCAAAAGTTCGCATATCACAGATAGGTGGAATGTTCTTTTGCTCTATCTGGTTTATCTTATTTGCATCCAGATTTTCTTCAACCATTAATTTGGCTAAACCTTGACCCTCTACAAGCTTGGTGATTTCTATGTCAATATTAAACTCTTGGATTCTATTTATCCATCTACATCTCCTTCCTGTAGTTTCTTTTTGGGTGAAAACATCTTTAACTACAGCTATTGGCACATATGCAGCAACAATTTCTCCCATCAGCTAGGGCTTGAAATTATTAACTTCCTTTACCAGGGCATATGCCTGCTTTTCTGATATATCATATTTTAATTCTGCAACTTGTAATGATTTTCTAAAGAATGTAATTGGTTGTTCAAAACCATCATTGTTTTTCTGCAATAATACTCCAACTATAGTATGAAAAGAGGCAAAATTAAACAATTAGAATGGTTTTGAGTAATCAGGTGACTTGAGAATAGGGGCTTTCTTGATTGCATCTTTGATAGCCTAGAAGGCTTTGGATGGCTCTCTTGTCCATACTATCTTTTCTCCCTTTCTCAACATCTTAGATATTGGGCAGATAGTCTCAACAAAATTTGTGACAAACCTTCTTACAAAGTTTATTTGTCCAAAAAAAGATTGGATGCCCTTTACATTTCTTGGCTATGTAATTATATCAATATTAGCCACTCTTTCAGGATCAATCTGAACCCCATCCTTTGAAACAAGATGCCCCAACTTTTTTTTTTCTTTTACATCGAAGGCACATTTCCTAGGATTTAGAGATATCCCATACTCCAAAGCTCTAATAATTTTTTTGTCTTAATAAGAAAAATGGTCCTCCTCACTCTTTCTATGGGCAGTAAGATCATATTGGTAAATTGCAAGGAATAGATTGAAGAAATAAAGAAAGGCTAGATCCATAGCCCTTTGAAAAGTTGCTTCAACATTTATTAGTCCAAGTGGCATTCTTACATAGACTTATGTCCCCCATGGTGTGCTGAAATTAGTCTTGAATTGCTCAGAATCTTTGACCATTACTTGGTTATAACCAGAAAATCCATCCATCATGGATAGCAGTTCACATACTATGACCTTTTGCAACATAGCCTCCATATTAGGCAGTGGGTAATTATCCTTTAAACAAGCAACAATCAAGTTTCTAAAATCAACACATAACCTGATGTCCCAATTTTTCTTTCTAACATGAACCAAGTTAGAGACCCAAGATGAGTGTCTGATTGGTTTGATGATTCTGGCCTCCCCTAGTTTGGCAAGTTCTTCCTACATTTTGGGTTGCAAGGTAGGATTAATCGGTCTTTGTTTCTTCCTGAAAGGCTTCATGTCAGGTTTCAATGGGATTTCATGTTGGAAAATATCCTCCCTATATGCTTTAAGGTCTTCATATGACCAAGCAAAAAAATATCTATATTTTCTAAGTAGAGTAATCAACATGCTTCTAACATGTGGCTTCATTTTCCTCCCAACATAAACTTTCTTAGGAGCACCTTCTATTCCTAAGTTTATTTCTTCTAGGTCCTCCTTATGATTGGGTGCTTGCTTAGTTTTTGACATATCTGGGCCATCAAAAACCCTTTCTAGTGCAACTAAACCCCGAGGGATGGTATATGTTTTGAGCTGAATCACCTCATTCCCAAACAAGGTTTCCTTCCCATCAATTTTAGTTACAAATGAGCCAAAATCAATTTCCTAGATTTCATACTGATCCACACAATACAAGAATTTCAAAATGTCTGTGTCATCATCAAACACTTTCCAGTTGTAGATGTTATCAGGTACTGTAGGCCTAGTTTGTACTTCTATTTGTGACATGCCACCAAAGGTGACATCATCAAGTTTGACAGCTATGTTTGCTAACAAGTTAGCCTTAGCATTTTGTCCTCTTTCGACCCATTCAATATCAAAATCACTAAATCCTTTAATAATATCCCATACTGCATTTTTGTATTGCCTAAGTCTTTTATCTCTAGCTGCAAAACGGCATCTAATCGGGAAACAACTAACTCACAGTCTCCCAAAAGATTTAACACTTTAATACCATTCTTTGAAGCCATCTTCAGATCAAGTATGAGAGCCTCATACTCAACAACATTTTTAGTACAAGAAAACTACAACAAGAAGGAATATTTGAATGTTTTACCTTGTGGGGAAGTGAAGAAAATTCCTACTCCTGAGCCATCTCTAGAACAAGCTCCATCAAAATGCATTATCCATAAGTCACCTTTTGATGATATCTTCAGTACTTCTTTATCAATAGGTATTTTATGGATTTCTTCTTCTGTTTTATCTTCCTCAACACAAAATTTTTTTACGTCAGTTTCCACAAAGTTAATTCTCATAGGCTCTAGTGGTTCTTCCACATTTTCAATAATGTGAGGGGCTCTCTTTTCCCTATCTACTTTAACATCTTTCTGTTCAATAGAAAATTTAGAAAAAGACAAGTCACACTGTATGCTCTCACCCATTGAAGCACTCCAAGTCCTAGATAATAACATGCCATAAGTAGGTGGGATATCTACCATTGTAACACTCATGTGTAGCTCTTTCTTTGGAAATGTTGCTAGTCTATATGGAACATTATTTATAATACCTATGACAGGCACTTCCCAAGAATCCATTGCATAAAATTTACCATATGTATTGTCTACTTTTAGACCCATTGCATGCATTACTTTCACTGGCATCACATTGTTAGAAGCTCCCGATTCAATCATACAAGTTTTCAAAAATTTCCCATCAATAATCAGGCTTAAGAAAAAAGGATTGACATGGTTAGGATTAGCAGTAATAGTAGTTCCTAGGTATATTTGAGGGCTTTCTGTGATATTTTCTTCAATAAATTTTTTCTTTTCTTGATCCTCTTTTGAATTTATTTGATCAAAACCACTATAATATTTCTACTTGTAGGAATACTGTTAATAAGTGCAACAATTTTATCCTTATGTTCATGTATTCGCATCATTTCTAAGAAAGGAACAATAACCCTAACTTGAGAAAGTACTTGGAACATATCTATTGAAGTGTACTTTGGTAATTCAGGAGAAATTGTGTTTACAAAAATTATCTTTTCTTTTCCCTTGGGAGTTTAATCATTAGGAGAGTGTTGATTGTTGTTTTTGGTGTTTTGGGATAAAAATTCATTCTTTGTCTTGTTCTTATCAACTTTCTTTTCCCATATCCTAGGCTCCCTTATTTCCTTAGGCTTTGAATCGACATTCTTGGCCTCCAAACTAGTATTTGTTCTAGTTACTTCCTTTTCCTTAAAGAACAGGCTGCAAGGCTTACCTAAATCACCTAGAATAGTTATGTTTCTCAGTTGTATATTATTCCTTTCCCTAGCAACTAAGGCAACAATGTATTTTTCAATTTCTTCATCAGAAGGTCTTCTCAAAATAGTATTATCCACCTCCAATTCATTCCCAAAACAATCATCATTGTCTCTTTCATTTGGAAACAGTTGTTGGTGGTGTACATCATTTTTTTGTCTTTGAATATTAACATCCCTACCAAAAGGTTCATCATCTGAGGTATTATCATCATAGGAAAAATCAGTCGGTCCTAATAATACATTTGTCATCATATCTTGATCTTGGGGAGACTCAGCATCTCCCTGGCCATCTTGAGATTCTACCATGTTTTGTGCTACTACACATTGTTGTGGGGAACGTGGCATTCCACACACCTCACACCATGGTAAATTATTTGTGGAATTCAGAGAATGCTTCTATAAAGGATCGGGTGGAACTTGATTGTTTCTCTAGTTTCCTTGCAAGGGCTTTCCATTATTCTAGTTAGTAGTATAGGGATAGTCTTGTAGCCTGGGGGCTTTCATTTGTTTGAAAATGAGGTTTGTCATTTTTTGCTTTTTTTCGCAGCAGGGTAAGGACTTGATCTATCTTCTCATCAAAATCAATAGGTTTACTAACCTTCTTGGTTTGATTCTTGGTGCCTTTAAAAGTTTTGGGATCTTCTCTTCTCCCCACTTTACCAAAAGCTCTTCTATTATTTTCAATGTTCACCGCCATCTTCTATGCTTGCCTCAAATTTTGAGGGTCTTTATCTCTTAGTAAATAGTACATTTTAGCATCATATGCATTACAATACATGACTAAACATGCACTTTCATTAGGCCTTAAGTATGCAGTAACTCTTGCCATAACCTTCTAGAAATGACCATTAAACTCAGTAACCAGTTCATTATGCCCCTTGGTAATGTTATTGCAATCATTTAATTTAAATTTGGGGTTAGTCTGATCCCTGTATTGTTCCCTAAAAACTCTACAAAAGGCATCTCTAGAATCAATACTAGCATTAGGTAACCCTCTATACCAATCTCTAGCATCTTCAACTAATGATTGGATAAATTATCTCATTGCTACGTCATTATCCCATTGCCTAAAGTCTTCAACAAAGCCTTGAAAAGATTTCAAATGGTCTTCCTCACTAAAATAATTATTACCAGTGAATTTTGGGAGATTATTTCGTGCATTATCTAGGACTATATTAGGGTACCCCTGAATATTACCAAAACATAATTTTCTGTATCTATCAATCTGGGGTACTCCTCCACCACGTCCATTTTTGGGGGTGCTTTGTTGCTCAATATATTTCTTATCATCCCCCCTATTAGAACTGTAAAATTTTAAAAAATCTCATTGGCCATTCATGATCATTAGTATCCCAAAGAGTCCTAAAGTTTTCTTCACATAACATACTCACCGAGGTTAGGGTAAATTTTTCTCATATGATCACATAAAATTTATCTAACCCTAAAATTTTGATATATGAAACATATCGGCATAAGATAATACAAGTCTCGTCGATAATAATACACATCTCTTTCAGTATATCAGCAAGAAATCAGTTGTTTCATGCCGATGAGGACAAATGTCGGGCAAACAAGGGTTCATAGTTTCTATTGTCAGGACAATGGCTATCGACATGATGGTGTGAGGTCATATCGAGCTCATGTTTATTCCTACACTCAGAGATCATAAACATGTATCAGTCAAACTGGGGTCATCAAGGTGAGGTTCCAAAAGGCAGCCCAAAACATTCACCGATCTCATCGATAAAGCAAAAGGAATTCGATAAATGAGACAATATTGCTAGGAAGAGCTTTGGGGAGTCTTGCTGACCTCCCCTATTATACTAGGTTTGGGCGTGACAACATGTGTGAGATAAAAAATTTCCAGAGGGAAAATGTGCATGGTCTAGCTAAAGAAAAGGTGTATCGATAAGATAAGCCTCAGTAGGGAAATCTAAGGAAGGTCATAGCGAGTATTATTCTATCAGCAACACATTTAATTTGCCTCGGTGATTTAAGTTGATAAAAATAATATCTCGATGAGACAAAGAACCTTCGAAATGAAGCAAAGAACTATTGGCCTGATTCGTTAAGTCATGGTGATAGGTTTGCTTTGATGGCAGTCATGGTGACATTTAAAACTAAAATAAAATCTGTCGAGGAAACTTGTGGTGTCAGGGGAGCTACAAGATGTCTTAGTGGGTGTGTGAATGTTGAACAAAAGGATAGAACAAAGATTTAAAATGTCTTCCTGATATGCTACGTGATATGACAACAAGAATTTTGAAGAGCCTGCTTCATTCGTGTCACAACCAAGAAATTAATGGCGCCATGGAACATTAAATATTTTGTGAATCTAGGTGCACTCAATTAAAATCATTTTTTCATGGAATTAATAGCAAAGGAGAGGAGAGGAGCGAGCAGAGGATTGGGGTGTCCATTCAGCTTGGAATTTCAAGCGAAGTACAATAAGTTCTTCATTCCTTGAATCTTGTAAATTTTAAAGAATGGAAAGCACTAGTTCAAAGAAATCAAAAGGTAGAAACATGGGGAAAGTGGTCAATCAAAAGGAAAAAGGCAGAAAACTGAAACTCATCCAGAGGGCACCAAATGAAAATTGAACCAGGATCTCATAGACTGACTACCCGGTTCTGGACCTAAAGCTCGATGCTCTACACAACTTAGGGATGAAGTAGATAAATTAGATGATAAATACAAATTCATAGGAGATGTTTGGACCCCAATTAGAGGCTATGAACTATTCAGTTTCCATTACTATCAGAGGAATCGTTTTGAGCTAGTATGTAACCTATGGAAGATCAATTTAGGTAAACTCGTTTGCCCTAATTTTTTTGTTGATGTTGACTTGGTTAAATTGTTGGAAAGTCATTATAATCTTAAACATAAGGCCATATGTGATCTATCTGGGAATCCTTTCATACATTTATCAAAAAATGCAATAAGTGAGGTTTTGAAATTAGAAGATATGTGCAATGAGAGAGTTGTAAGTGAAGAGGTCAAGAATCAATTCAGGAAGATGGACACCATTTATAGGGGTTGGAGATTACCCCTGCATATAATTAGGCATGGTGGCCAACCAATTCCAATGGAGGACAATGAATGACCACCATTTCATGTGGATCTTTTTGAGCCTTATATTAAGTACACCTATTTTTTGGTAGGATAGGTATTGGGAATGGAAGTTCTAGAGTATATGGAAATTGTGACTATGCTGATTGGAGCAGATATTCAATCTCATAACTCCACACCTTTGGATTATGCTTCATATGTGTTTAAAGAAGTTTACGTTGGGTTGATGGAGATAAAAAATGGAGCCTTTGTCTTGCACCTTATGAATTATTCATTATTGATGCACTTGGTGTTATACTTTGAACAAGAATTAGGGTTGTGACCCTAGGAGCTGAGAATTTCACAATTTGATAAAGAAGGCAAGCCATTTCCTATTCAGTCATGGATTGTTGTTTGGGATATCATATTTGCTAATTCTAGTTTTGTAGACTTTGAAGAATAATTTGTAAAACCCTTGTAAAAAATCTATAATCATCCATGTGACTATTCCTTGTCTGATCAGATAAAAAGGTTTCTCAGACCTAAAGATTTTAGTGACCCAATCAGCCACAATTGGGGGGACTGGTATTATTTAGAGAACACCACCATGATTAGGGTTTATGGATTTGAGGATGCCCCATTTATCTTTCCTAGAACAGTTCCAGACCGGATTCCCTACTTAGAAATTGTTAGGCAAATGGATTTCTCCAGTGTCATGAATTTAAGCTCTTTCGGAAAGCAGGCTTTTATGCCCAGTACATTATATTTTAGTGATTTTACCTATGTTAGCAAAGGAATTATATAACCTGATTCTTGATAGGTTATTATAGTATAACATGAAGAGAGGGTCATTAAGAAAAAAATCTATCTAGAAGGGTATATCCACTCGGCTAAACAAAAGATAAAATTTGGAGGATATCATCATGTGCCCTACTAGTTTGATGATGTGATAAGAAACTGGGAAATAGAAGAGGCAATGATGGTGATTGAGCGACATAACCAAGAGTTGATGGATATAGAACTCTTTTCCTCTAGAGAAAAAGCATCAAAGGCTAACATGTCACAGGGTTGATCCGGTAAGGTATCAAGGACGAGAACTCAGGGTTATACCTATTCTACTAGAGAAATAAATATCGATGAAAGTGTATATAAAGATGCAAGACATGAAGAATACAAATATTTTATAGCAGATGATGAATTTGCAAAAACCTCAGAATTCAAAACATTTCTATACAAGCAAAAAGGAAAGGAAATAAGAGAATTGACTGACAATGTCACACTAGGAAATGAAGAACAATTGTTGAAGAGTCTGAGAGATGATGTAGAGAAAGAGATGACAAGTATGACACCTGAGAAAGGGAGAGAAATCTTGGAAAAGGCTGGTGTCATTACATTCCCAGGATTGGAGCTCAATTTTGCATTAGTCTTCGATATTTTCCCAAAGGACAATAACACTACACACAAGCTCAACTTGGAAAAGGTGACAAAAGTTTATGCAGGATCAAAATACAACCCAAATGAGTTGAAATTAATGATTTGTGCCTTGTACCCACCTCACAAGAAGTCAGTTGTCATTGATACTAAGAAAGAATTGGGACACGTGATGACTCTAAAGGCTAGGGAGGCTGATCTAGGTGCAACTGTAGAGATTGGGATTAATGTAGAAAAATTGAACAAAGCTCAAATATAGGAATTGATCAAAGAAAAGGAGATGTACAAAGAAAAACATGAAAGAATGCTAAGAGAAAATGAGCATCTGAAATACTTAGTGGATGTTACAACAAGGCCAATAAATCTGCTCACCCAGGGTGAAAGTTCACAGATAAAGGATCATTTGGAGGGATCAAGTGCATATTCTCAAGGGAAATATGACACACTTATAGTCGTAATGAAAAGGAGGTAGGCCATTTTAACCACTTTGTTAAATAAACTTTGGGGAAAAACTCACAATACTTTGAAAATGCAATAAAAGAACATAAAAGGGTGGATGGCAAAATCCAAGAGAAACTCAAGGAAATAAAATCATGGGGTACTCCTAACAATCCAACAATTGAGGATGCTAATCGTCTTATGGATAATCACAAAGGATTCTTTGAAGAGTTACAAGAGGATGCACAAGAATTGATAGAACTCGCAAAAAATGGATTGACTATGCTCCTTGATGATGGAGGAAAATTAAAAGAAATGATTGTGTGGAAGAGCGAAAGTGAATTAATACTGTAGGAGATTTTAAAGACAACCACTATGAAATATACAACATTGTATGAAGCAAGTGAACAGAATGGAAGGATGGTGACAATGGAGATCATGATTCACAATGCATTAGGAGATGTTGATACACATGAGCGTTGAGACTACACAGGTCACATGTCAAGGGTCTATTTGTGGCTTAACAGAGCTTAGTTAATTTTAATCTTGTTAGTGTTTCATGCTTAAGATTTTTCTGAAAGGACACATCTTTTCAAGTGGTTGATATATATAAATATCCATTTTTGCAACATGGGCAAGAGAATTAGAAGATTTTAGAATAGGGACATATTACGACAAGCATAATATTTTCAAAATGTTTGCATTCAAGGAGACTATGTTGAATGAACAAATTTTGAGGAAGATAATGGAAGACTATTGATCTGGTGGCTTCATTCTGGTATCAGTTCTTTGTTGGATTTTTGAAATTATTTGATTGTCTCCAATCTGATGTTTCTTGATTATTTAAATTGAAATATCAAGTGTATGTTAAATTTATCAGTACACATTTTTTGTATCTATGTGATTTTATTAATTGGGTTCTTTAAATAAGAATTAAATTCCATTTAGTCGATTACAGTAATCTGGGAAAATTATTTAAATTATTAAGAAGAATCAAATAGTTAGGATTGATATTTTGTCTCAAGTAGGGTCAGTCAGTCATATTATTGCATGTTTACACTAGTTATAAACTCATATTTGTATGCCAAACAACTAGAGAACTTGCTAGATAGAAACCACTCATTTAAGACTTTCATTCGACTCTATTTTACCCAACAAGGCACTAGTCTTCCTTTATTTTCATTATTTTGTTTTATTCACTTTTTTTAAACATCTATTAACTAAACATATTAGGCTTCACCTTGATATTGCATATAAAATTTATATCAAATTTAGATCATATCTCTCCACTATCAAATTTCCATTTGTGGATAGTTTAGCCAAGTAGGAAGCATAGTTGAAAATCTACAGCTTTCATATAGGTACACCCACCTACGCTTAGTAGAGCCTTAAGAGTAGGAGATTCAACTGTATTTGTTGGCCTTTTTAATTGGCCATTAGCATTGTGAGAGCTTGGTAACCTATCATGTTTCAAAACCTGCATTTTTGATACCTAACACCCCCCTTTATCATTTTCGCCACCACCTTGCTATTTATCCTTTCCAGTGCTTCCTTCTTCGTCCTCTAAGTAAGAGCTAAAGTGTTTATGACTACCTCCACCTCTACCACCTTGGTTACCACCACCCCCACCTTTAGGGATTTTCTTCTCAGAATTATTTCTCAGTGACTCATTCTTGCTCTTCCCTGAACCGAAATCTTGGGAAGTAGGTATAGATATCTTTAAAAAATCTATCTTTCTTACCATTTCGGCATTAGCATCTTCTATTTCTACCTTTCTTAGATCAACCTATAACTGATCATTTATTAGTTGCAATCCTAGGAGCTCGAGGTTTTCGGGAAACTCTAATAGCCTGGGATCAACTTCATTATTTTTTCATAACTAGTATTAAGATGGATTTTATAATTGGAAAAAACATAGGAATGTTTCTGAGGTTGATCAACATGAGCTTTCACATGGTTTACAAAGGTTGTCTTCTTAGATCCAGCAAATGGATCTAAATTTTTGGTAGTTGATATAGAAGGGGTATAAGTGGGAGTGGTAGAGGTTCCCATAGAGACTATTGCTTTAGGAAATTCACAAGCCCTCTCAGCAGCTGCCTTAGCAGCCCTTTCCTCAAAGGTTTTTCTCTTAGCTGCTTCTTCCCTCATCTTTTCAACTTTCTTCTTATGAGTATTTCTTTCCAACTCCTTAGCTCGGAATCTTTCCAGATTCTCTTTTCTTATTTTGTCCCTATTGTCTTCTACCTCTTGCAACCTCTTTTCTTCTTCAATTAAGGTTTGCATATCCCTATCTCTATCCGTTTCATTTTCAAGGATATATCCTACCTCACTTGGAGTAGGAGTATAGTAAGGTTATTTTTCCTTATCTTCATCTTGAAGAAAAGGAACTTCCTCATTCAAAGAGGTCCCTCGTGGTTTGAAATTTTGTCCAGTAAAAATGGACATAGTTCTAGGTGTTGTGTCTTTTGGGAACTATTTGTCCTATTCCCAGAGACCCCATCCCTCCTCCTCTTTAGATATATCAGCTTCAAATTCTCAAGTCATTTCAAAAGGAAACCTACCATGATCCATTTTAGGCATAATAGCTTATGAGGAATTTCCACAAATGAAAGAACTATTCATCTCAAAATTTAAAGTAGGAGAAGAAACAATAGGAGATGAAACAAACTTACTTGGGGTATCATTTAATTTTACCCATTTATTTTCCTATCCCAGTTCGAGCTCTAGCATTGGCTCCATTTTCTTTTTGCATAGCTTCTAGTCTTCTTCATGGCCTTCGGTGTATGAGGACTTTCCTTTGCACGTTTATTTTTGTACTTTGTATGAATATTTGTGCTTGAGATTTCAGAGTCACCACCTAAAATATTGGGAATTATGAAGTGATTGCACTTCGCTTTTGCACTCATGACTTTGGACAAGATTTTGAACATTACCCGACACACTGACAAAGAACATAGGAAAACTAGACACATGCACTGAATATGACAAATTAGGCACACAATTTAAACCAAGTATATCGTAACAAATGAATCTGAATAAACCAAATCTATACTAGAGAATTTTCATTTGATAGTTCCCCAACGAAGTCACCATTCTATTGGCATTTTTTACTGCAATCCAAATGTACTTCCCAGAAAACCTCTATGAACTTGCCACGTTCAATAATAAAAGTCTAGAAAACATATGACCAAATTGATGAGAACAATGATAAGGCTAATTCTCCTACACTTAGGACTCTGTAAGATCTAGGAGGGTATTCCATAAAATGTGCTCTTAACATACAATATCAAACAATTCATTTTCAAATGGATAAGTAATAGATAGATTCTCCATTTATGTTAAAAGGATAAAATTGTTCAAAAAATTGGCTATTCCTTGAAAAAGGCTTGGGTCCAATTAAAAGAGAATCGTAAACACGACTAAAGTAGATTGATAGACACAAAATATGAGAGAATAAAAATGTGATTAGAATTCTAGTGCCATATCCTAAAGTATGGAGTTAAAAGAGAAAACTGAACTACAGGGAAAATTTCATCTTAAGCATCTATGATCTATATAAATAGCATTAAAATCCACATATCAATATCTAAATCTATTACTTCTTTATGAATCCTACAATTAGCTTGCATGAACTTACTGATTAATTAAAGCATTTAACCAATCCTTTGAACTAGAGCTATCGTTAACCGTAATTCATAGTAGAGAACAAATGAAGATCAATGAAAATCCTCTTGGATCAATATTTCATTAATAATCCATGCAAAGTATCACAATAGGAGAGAAAAAAAACTCAAAAAACTTGCATGTTTAACAAAAAAATTCTTAAGAACCCCGTAATTGACCAAGTTCTCTTATCTGCCTCAAAACCTTCTAAAACCTAGACTTACATTCATACTTTCTTTATCACTTGACTCCTATTTCTCATATCTTGGATATTTCAACAGACCACTCTCACGGCCCAGAATTCCCTTTAATAAAACAAGGGAGCCGACAAGATTGAAGCCGAAGAGTACACATGTCCATTTGATATTGGACCACTAATTCCTAATTCAGTTACAATTTCATCATGTGACTAAAAAGAATAAGACAAGAATCATCATTAGTTATGGAAAAAATGAAACTACCCTCCAAAGGGCGAATTGTTCACATCGAAAAAGGCACCTTCAACCGCTACAACACTTTATTCCACCTCAACACCTTGTACTTGAATTTGAAAGGAGAATGCATATTTTCAAATATAAACTCCAAGGCCAAACTTGTATTATACAAGATCAAGTTGCATTTCCCACACATAGTATTCATATTTCAAATTCATCTGTAAACACCTTTTTTCCATAATTCAAAGTCATCCTCAGATTTCCAATTAAAATCCATAACTTGATCAATCTTATGTCGATAGGGCACATACTTCACCATTACTGATGTGGCTTTCTTATAAAAGTTCTCTAAGGATGACAAATGATAGTTTCTCTAGTCTATTCTCCAGCATACCAATGTTAGCATTTTTGCATATCTCATGGGTCTGAGCAGTCATGATATTAGTCATCTGATCCTTCCAAATTTGCAAAGTTTTTATCTCGTTTTGACTATACAAAATATGTGGCAAAGGAATTAAGTCCTTTCCATCATATATAGCCTTTAACCTTTTGATCTTTAACTCCATAGGGGTGACATACCCCTGAAACTTCTGCTCCACAACTCCCCTGATAAATTTGTAGGTTGAAATAAATGTAGGATACTTATCACCATGTTGTTTTGCTCCCACTTCCATGAATTTCAATTTCTCAATCCTGGGGCTCCATCTGTCTAGTAATGGGGTGGCCACTTCTCTATCTCTTGGGAACATCCTAAGTGATTGCAATATTAGAGCATAATTTGTATGAACTCTTTTTAGTTTTCCTTTTAACTTCCTACTTAAATGTTTCAGCACAGTGTCCATAATCACTAAATTGCTCCTTCCTACAAATTCTTGAATTTTCTGCACCATCTCCTTATAATCCTCAACTTGTTGAATTAATTTATCCCTAGAGAGTCCTTTTCCCAAGCTATTATCCCTTTCAACTGCAATAAGCATGTGTCCCATGTTATATGGAATAATAGACAAGGAGTGTCCTTGTGAAGAGGGTTGAGATTGCTCCATAGGCGGGTTAGAGGTAGTGCAGCTAGAACTAGCCCGCCCTTGAGACCTCAATGTTTCCATTTTCTATTTTAATAAGACCAACTCAGTTTCTAACTTTGCCACCTTTTGTTGACTCTTATTATATTCAATAATAATGTCATTGTATTGCCCTCTACGAGTATCCTGATCCTTGGTCAGTTCCTCAATAATTGCTCTGGTGAATTTTGAAACATTTACAACCATATCAATAGCCTCCAATGCTGGGGTATCATCAAATCTTCTTATATCTAAGTGACCACTGAAATCAGATGGTTCTGCAAAAATTGGTTTCTTGGATCTAGTGGATAGAGACTAGATTGCAAAATAATCCCTTTCTTCACTAAAAGCTGACCCCTTGAGCGCTAGCATAGCTTCTTCATCAGTTGCAAGAAGTGGCCTATTACCCCTTCTTATTGTATCAAACACCACAAAAGATTCAATATCCCATTCAGGGAGTAACAATACTCTACTCTTTTGTACTAATGCTCGACCCTGCTCTTGTGTTATTTCTTTGAATTTTTCCTTCATCTATTCTCTGACCTTAGATTGAATTACCTTCTTTGAAAGCTCATGGTGCAAACTTATTTCTTGTACCACTTTCTCAGCATATAATGAGACATGTGCTCTACACACAAAATATTTAAAAGCATTGGTTTGGATAAAAGAGTCATCCATCATGAAATCTCTGCAGGCCTCCATTCTTAGATCATCATTATTTTTTATTCTCCTTATTTCATCTTTTCCCAACCTAAGAGAAACTGCCCCAAAACTTGGTGGAGTGTCGAGTGGGAAAGATGGAGGTCCTTGATGCATTTCATCAGGAATAAAAATGATCTCTTCATCCTCATCACCATCACAGTCAACCAACTTTGTTCTTTCAATTTTTTGTCTCTTTGGTGATGAGGGACATGTCTGGTCAACAATTCTAGGAGGGGAATCCTGATCAACAATATTTGGCAATGACTTCCCCAAAGAAGATGGTGCAACACTTTTAGCAACTTCATGAGCCCTGCTTCTCCTTTTCCTAGAGAAAACCTTTATCTTCTTTGGAGGCTGATAAGTAGGCCTCTCCTCCAACCTTATTTTAGGGTAATCCTCAATATTTTGTGACTTTCCCCTCTCTTAGACAACCCATTCATCCTTCAAAATTCCCACCGTACTCTCAAAATTGTCAATGTCATACATAGCCCTATTGTATTCACCATTAATAGTAGGTATAGGATTGAAATTAGGTATTGTTTCTTGCTTGATTTTCACCATCTTGACAAAGGCGAGGTACTTTTCATTTTTCTCATCTTGTTCATCTATATCAAAAATGTTCCTGATAATATCTTCAAGAAAATATAAATTATGGACAAAATTTGTAGTCTAGTGCTTAGCCTTCATTTGAGAGATAAAACCCTCAGGATCATGATTCCTAGGGTGTACAATATTTAATCCATAAGGTCTAGGAAGTGTGTACAAATCCTTCCATCCTCCCTTTGTCATAACAAAGTATGCAAACTTTGTATATTCAGGGAAGAAAGACCCTTTCTTTTGTTCTACTGAAAGATGTACTTCTTTAGCACACCCCAACTATCTCATGATTTCCAAAAATCCAATTCTCAGAGGTACATCCCTCGACAAAACATAAGTGTTGACATTTGTGGAATACACTCTAAAAATTGTTGTATTATGGTAAGGGATAATATCTCCCCAATTATGTGTCAATTTTAATTCAGGCCTTTTCTCCATTGGCCTCAAGAAATCATGAATCTCCTTAGGAATCCTGGCAAGGTCAAGAACTAGAACCTTCTTCAATTTGGATCCAAAGACATTTTGGAACGTTACATAATCAAACTTGTTATCATGCATATCAAGGATCCTAGTCCAACATTGGACAAGAATTTCAATACTACCCTCCTTTTTCTTCAATTCCACATCCTTTTCAAACACTGCTTGACCCCTATATAGAAACATGTAAATCAGAAGGGAATACCATTTGAAACCAACCTACTTTTGTCCTTCCTTTAGAGATACTAGACATCCACGCATCTTCTTTGCCAAATAAGTAGAAAAATCATATACCACTTTAAAACTTGGATGTTGAATGTTCAAAGCCATGTACATGACATCGGTGGGCAGAGTATTCTTCAAACTCATTAACAGAACTTGGTACAAGGAACAAAATATATTTTTGAAATAGCTACATAAATAGTTTACAAGGAAAGGCTCTAGCTCATTCTTGCCAATTACCACCTGCTTCTTATTCTTTCTTTTTCCTCAGGCTACCAAATGAGGTACCAAAAGAGATGTTTTGAATAAACACTTGGTATTTATGTATTCTTCTCTAAAGGCCTCAAAATTTATGGAAACCATATCCTGACTCCATTCGTGTAGACCAAATATTTATGCAATTTCTTCCCTACTTATCTTTACCATTTCTATGCCACAATGAGTTCTAACAAATCTGGTTATAGGGTCATACCTCACAACAACATCTTTCAATAAATCTACATCCAAGTAGACATTAGGAACCACTAGCTTGCCTAAATCAAACCTCCATGGGTTACATAAAGGAACACATAAAGGAACACATAAATTTATATTCCCAAACGAGTTTGATAATAGATGCCATTCATTATATGGTAATTCAACATCTCAAGCCGCACATTGCATGTCAGTTAATCCTTCTATGAGAAAGGGCCCATAGAAAAAAGATTTTCCCTTAGGAATTTTGCTAGTAGAAGGCTTTAATAAATCTATAATATCCTGGGAGAAGGGTTTAGTAGTGGCCTCAGAGCCAAAGCTTCGGGCCTTGGGCGTCATTCATACAGGACAGAGAAATAATTCAGGCTAGGGTTTTTATATATCTAACAATTATAACTCACACCCTATAGCTTTAAATAGAAAATGCTTCACATTTCTAGAAGTCTTAGCAATTATTAAGACAAGATTTAAGGTAATTTAAAGAAAATCTACTGGAACAATCCTTTAGGAATGAAACAAGAAGAAATCAATAATGGTTCTTCATGGAACCATAAAACCTTCTGAAAAATAAATAAATGGTATACGTGTTACTTACGGTTTCACTTGTAGAACATTAATGACAGTGAGGATTGAAAATCACAAAGATGAATCACTTTGCTCGACACCAGAAAATTCTTCTTTAGCATGGAGATATACATGAAAATATCAATTCATTAATCTTTTAGCATTTAATTATGAGAGAAGAGTAGAAATCAACCATTACTATTCACTCAGGCAAGATAAAATGGCTATAGTACAACACTAGCCTTTTTTCAAATGTGAGTCATTGATAAAAAGCAATGTAGGCTAGGAGAATAGCTCAGATTGCGTTAAAATAGTTTAAAAATGCCACGTCCGTTCACTAGTCTTCAGGCGAACACAAAATCACCTACTGGGCACCACATCAACATGAAACAGGCCCCACCTTGGTCGTCCTTCATACAACATTGACGTCCATGTGCCAAAAATTCACACACCTCACAACATTTTTAAAACTAAATTTTTAATTGCACGAGGTCAGCGAAGAGTGACCCAGATGCATCAGTAAAGAAATATTTGTCAGTGCCAACATCGATCATCGGTCAACGAAATTTTTTTTGTCCCTGCCATCATATGTGATAGGTGGCAACATCTTGCATGCCTCACACCACTTTTATAACATCTATAGGAAACCTTGTGAGGTCTGCGAGGAACGTTCAAGATGAGAATCACTCTATGCAATGGCTACACAATCTGCACATGTGAAAAGGTTATTTATAAAAGGGGGACTGACTAGGTGGATGGGGAAATGACCCTTGAGGTCGAAAAATATTTTTTAGAGGTTAATCTAAAACATTTTACCAACTCGACACTATGGAAAAATACAATACAGTTAGGACGCAAAAGACTGAGAGGATAGATAAAGGGGCTGGTAAAGTCACGACCAAAAGGGGTTAATATCTCACTTAAATGACCGACCACTATTAATGATAAGTCAATGTTTGAAAAGAACACCTATGACCCAGACTCATTTGTAAAACCCGAAACCCAACCAATTAGAGCCAAGCATAAAATAAACTCACAAGGGGAAGAATTTAAAAGCTCCACCAGTATGAATTATAAAGTAGTGTTGTTGGAGCTATTGGATTCTATCCTATATGCTTTCTCATTGCTTCATTCTTTACAAATCATTATGTATGTGTCTTGAACACTAAAGTGATTATTTAATTCATTTTATAATTGCTTTAGGCTTCATACTATTCAAAAATTCCTTTTTGTGTGTTATGTTTCTTTACCATAATAGGTGCATCAAATACTTAATCTTTATGTTGTATCTAAGAGAAGCTCTAACACATTGCATTAGATCACATAAATTTTATTAAATCTTGTGGACATTAATTAAGTACTCTTACAAGGGCTATCTTATTAATCACATTGCCATTTAACATTCACACATTAAACCAACACATATAACATCAAAATGCATGTATGTATATATATCAAAAGTTTTCTATACATGTCATCATAATATACAATGTCACTGAGGACTATGATTACCAGATCCCTCAAGATCTGGTACTCACACTACATTAGTAGTAGGACATCGGGAGATGGTCATGCGTGATTGTGATCATGATCCACTGAATCTGATCACAAAATACATCCTCTCCATCTACGCAAGTTCCACCCAATTATCTTGTGCTATTTTATCCCTCTCTGCTTGTAGCCATGAAAAATATCTCTCTAGTCTCTCCACAGTTTTTAGATCTCACGATGACTATGCCTCTAGTGTAGTCTTGGCTCGATAGACCTATCTCCTCAAGCCCTGATATGCCACCCATAGTCTTGTGAAGTGTCTTAGTGACTTTGGATCTCACTCCACAATAGGTGGGGGCACGTAATATGAGTCCATATCCTCCTCATCAAAATATGCTAACAATATCTCTACAGTCGCCTAATGATAGAGATCCTCCCAATCCTCTGTGGGTCCTGCAAGATAGGAACAAAATGTAATCATTAAACATCATGATATGTATAAAATAATACATCAAAGTATAAAATACATGTATCAAAATTAAATATCATCACCTATATCTCTGATGGGATGAGCAATATCAACCTCATCATGTGTAGGGGGCATGGATGTTGTTCTATCCTCTCCTCAGCTGTAAGTACCAATGCCCGTTGTTGTTGCTATATGGGATCTACTCATATGGATGGGTGAGGTCTCTCCCCAATCTTATCAGTCCTCAGCTACTACCTCATCACTCTCACTCAAGGGTGGCTCCTCATCCTCATTCTCCTCCTCCCCCTCCTATCCATCATAATATGGGTCTGTTTACTCATCATACTCCTCATCAGTAATGTCGGTAAATATATCTATAGCTTTGTATTTTGTCTCCTCAGCTCTATCTTCTCTCTCATCTCCCCCATATGGTACTGGTCTTGCACCCCCTATGGGCTCATCAATCAGAAACATTGGATCTGGTCGTGATGCTGTCCACCACTCCTCATGATCCCAAGTGACACTGACATCATCTGCATCAAAGACTGATGACTGATCGTGATCAAAAAAATTGGAGTCACTTTGGATGACATCATCTAGTGTGGACCATGTTGTGTCACCAGGTCTTCAGGCACTCCCAACTGAACTCCTTAAATATGATCATGCCTGTGGTGGTCTTTGAATCTATCCAAACTATCTCATGACTTGATCATAGTAGAAGAGACACACTATGTGATCATGTCAGCCAACCAAAAATCTATCTAAATGTAGTCTCCTCATTTCTCTGATATGGTCCATCCACTACAGTACAAGCTGATAAGGTCTTCACAAAATATCCTACTCCTCTAGTCAGTTGAACCTCACCCTCCAAAAGTGTAAATCTCCATACTGTCATAACTGTCAAAGAGGATAGCCAAAGGCTTGAGGATACCCAATTATTGTCGAACATGGGAAGTTAGTAGGATTAGTGCACGTGATATGCTCCAGGCACCAAACTTATAGAAGTGTACAATGTACCACATTGTCTAGCTCTTCGAATACAAATCGCCCCAGATCATAATATAAGTGTGCCAAGATGCAATGTCCCCAAGCATACACTGTCTTGTACTTTGCCATCCCTCGTACCAAGTGGACTAGCCCACCCTCCAAGTTTTCTACTCATCCATCTATGAGGAGTACTAATGTGATGGTGTGCATCATAGTCCATCTCACCATTGGTACTAATGAATACAGTAGTAATTCCAGATCAATCCATCCTACAACCCTCTCATCATGAACTAGTCCACCAAGGAAATACTACATGTCCACCCACTACTCATGAAAGGTTTAACCCCCTAGAGGCACACCCACTCTCCTTGAATAGGGACTCAGAGTATTCGGTGGACATCCTCTAGTGTGATGGTCATCTCTCCATTAGGAATGTGAAATGTGCATGTATCCACATTCCATCATTCACACAATGCAATCAACATAGCATCGTGGTACCTCATGGGGGAATGAGGTATAGGAAATAAATACCTACCTCCTATAGGTTCTTTGTGTTCACTATTGACAAATTAGGGGCTAGGTTTCTCATAAAGTTAAACTATCTCACATTGAGACACTGATGAGATCAGGTGGGTACTTATCAAAATCATCAAAATATGATCTCTAAATCATCTAATATCTTCAATTTTACTCTAACTCATCATGCAAGTGTGCTACTATTGTTCTTGTTTTCTTTCTCTAAGGCCCTAGAAACTTTAGAACCCATTTGGGACACTTCATGAAGAAAAAGGACACTTTGCGAACAAATGAGACACTTTGCGAACTTTTTTTCTAGGATCCTAAATTAACCTAAATATGCATATAAATCATCTCAAAATTGAAAAATAAAAAATAAAAGGTCGTAGAATTGACTCACGTCATGATGTCGCTCATCATTGGCTACATGGTCTCGTAGTGCATCCAATCTCGCATGTGTGAAATCATGTGTACTCGACATCTCTCACTATATCCTAGTCACTCTCATGCTATACAAAAGGTAAATGAACAAGTGAAAATTTACACCATTTTCATTACTTCTACTCCTAATTTTAATATAAGCACATTTTTACTTTTACCATTTTAGACCTATTAGTGTTCTTTTCATTCAAATCAGCATACCAAGTGCTAGTGAACTTCACTTTTTATGCCATTTGTTGCATAAAAATTGTGTTTCCATGCCCTACATCACTCACCTATCATTCTGTGGCATGGTACTTGGAAATTCCCTCTGATATACATGTCCTCATTTGATGTGGCTAGATTGCTACCTTGATTCCACCTTCGTAAAGCAAGTGAAATTAAGGGGGGGCATACATCAACCCTCGAATTTGATTTCTAGGAATTAGATAAGAGGATATTTGGACTACTAGAAAATTTGTGTTTCAAGATGTGGTTCCTAACATTTTGGTTTTGTAGATAACTACACTGGGGGCTTCATTCTCATACCTTTGAATGAGTATCCTTTTACAAATAAAAAGGTGCATTTTTTAGAGTCCTTAAGCTTACATATGCACGTAGAGTCATATGGGTGATAAAGTGGGGGCTAAATGTGCTGCCAAAAATTGTATACCTTTGAATAAAAAGACAATTTTGTTCCTAATTTGGTCCTACTTTACGTACCCTTGCATCAATCACCCTCTTAAAACAACATTTATAGGCCCCTAAAACTCATTATTTTTTACTTTGGGGCCTATTTTACCTAAGGAACCATACAAGTCCTGACAAACAACATCAAAATCACTCAAAATTTATAGATCCCACCTCAAAAACCCCTAGCGGGACTAGGTCACCCAAGCTGGTGACCTAATCCTTTTTAGGGTTATTTGCATTTTTTAGTAGGAAAATGTCTAACCTGCTAAAATTTACTAATGGGTGTCGGCCTCTTAGGTCAAAATAACTGACAAATAGGTGTTGTTTCTTATAAAAACTTGTTTTTAAGGTCATTTTCACAACGTTTTGGCCATTTTTCATAAGTCACTTCAAGAATCAAGTATTAAACATCTTCCACAAGAAGATTCACCTCTCTTCTACAACAAGGTTGAAGCTTAGGGCATCAAAATCGGGTTTTTGTAGGTCTTCAAGCTCACTTCTCACTCAAGATCTCACATTACAAAGGGTTGATTATGGATTCCTATGGAGAATCATGGAGAAATCTAGGTTGAGGAGGTGTAACTAGCCACCAAATCACACCTAAAGACTTGTTTTCAAAGTGATTAAATCTTCCATTTTCTCTCTTCTTCAAATTTAAGGTTGGCATCCCATTCATATTCCATTTACATTCATTTGTAATTTTTTGGGGTTTCTTTGATTCAAGTCTTACATCATTAAAATTTCTTCTATGCATCTTATTCTAGCACATTAGAATGGGGTTTTGTCTTCATATTTTCCTACTTCTAGACACACTTAGGGCTAGGTTTTATGCAGATTTATTGTCTTTCAAAGTTCAAATACAAACTAGGGGTTTGACCAAGGAAAACGCCATATTAGAAACCAAAATATACTCTATTTTGCAGGTGATTTTGTGGAGATGAGCCCATATTTCAGTGAAGAAACAAAGTGAAAGCTATAGACCTCTGACTCCACTTTCAGTTTTTTTGAAAAGCTAAAAGGGACTAGGTCACCAATAGTGGTGATATAGTCCCATTGAAGGATTATGTTAATGATTTTGGTAGATTTGAGCACCTAGTTGGCTAGAATGGAGCTCAGAACAGTTTACCAGAACTGGGACTAGGTTTCCCAGCTTAACGTAAGTGTCACAATGGGCATAAAAGTCAGATTTTCTAGATTTCCAAAGGCTTCTGCAATCTCGACTTTGGTCTTCATCAGTTTCTAGGTGCACTTTTTTGATCTGTTGTGTCATTTATGTTGTATGTTCTTTATTTCATCCTTCTGCATAACATGTGTGTTAAAATAATGTAGATTTCATTAGCTTACATGCAATATTTAGTTTCATTTATTAGATTATAGCATTAAGAATAGTTCATATTGGCATTTTAATCATACTTCAATTCCTAATATTGAATGAATCCCAATATTTATGTACCCAAAGAGAAACCCCCTTTGTTCTAGGTGAAAAATATAGAAAGTATTAGGGGTGTTGGACCACAGTTGTCATTGCACCAAAAGATCAACATATTAATGCCTGATACAACTGCCAGATTTAATGTATCCATGGGAGGTGATTAGTCCATGTCACAAATCCCAAGGGGAGCATTGACCATCTACCAACAAAATCACACTCAACATTATCCAAGGGGATTCAAACCTGGCACCTTTGTCTCTGATACCACTTGTTTGTCCATAGTTGTTGTTGCACCAAATGATCAACCTGTTAATGCCCAATACAACTTCGAGAGTTAACAGATCCACATGAGGCAATTAGTCCATGTCATGAATCCCGAGGGGAGCGTTGACCATCTTCCAACAAGGGGACCTATTCCTTTTACCCAAAACATAGATTTAATGGTTCAGCTACTATGGTCATTGGTCATAAAGTTTTATCAAGTGTTATAGATATCAATTAAGGCTATAAAGCACTCTATTCAAATGTTAGAGACTTCAAACGCACATACAAATGCTTGAAAATAAGCTGATCTTGAAGAAGGTATTGTAAACCATTTTTTTTTCATTGTAATTATGTTTTTAAGCCCAAATGAAATGTTATAGTTAGAAATGCATGTTTTAAAGCACCAAATTCAAATGTTAGAGACTTTAAACACACAAGTAAATGATTGAAAATAAACTAATCTTGAAGAAGGTGTTGCAAATTTTTTAGTAGTTTGAGCTTTTTATTTCTTTGATTATTCATCCAAATGACTGTTAATAATTTTTTTTTAGTTTCTTCATGCTCCAAATGGTAGATGAAATATAGAAAAGAAGAAGATGTTAGGTTAAAAAAATTATTAAGCATCAAACCCATACAACCTAGACGTGAGCTAACTTTAGGTGTACCAAAGGAAAATTTAACTATACAAAAACTAAAAAGCACCTACACCATTACAAAGAGCATTAAATTATACCTTACTTATAAAAAACATTGAAAAATACTTCTATGTGACCAAGATATAACTCGGCTTATCAAATAAAGAACTTCATGATAATTTTTGGTAATTTGGATGCACAAGAATCTACCCTTGTTGAATTATTTGGAACATTTTAGATGAGGATAAGAAAAGGTTCTAAGATTCTAGTAAGTTTTGTGGACAGGTACTCCAGAAGCATAAATTTTCTTGTGTCTAATTTTTTTTGTCACATGGAATTAGTTGAATCAACGATAGTCTAGTTATTTGAACTGGATTATGAAGTGTTAGAGGATGAAATTCATATATATGCTAAAATTCTATTAGAAATCCATAAGCATCTCAATGAAGAAAGTACCTTTGGTAGCATGAACAAAACATGGAAGAAGAGGAAGAGTGTAGTGAAGCTAGAAGGCAAAAAAGAAAGAAAGCTTGAACATGATCATGAAATAATGAATATTCAAAAATCTCTAGAAGATTTATACAAGGTTATTCCTGTTGATAATTTTAATTCATCTATTTCTATTGTGGATAATCCATGTGGCATGATTAATTATTTAAAATTCTACATCTTCAAACTTGAAATATCTACAAGAATTAGGTCTAATGAAGAAAATTTGAATGATATAAAAGGAAAATGTGTGAATGCACACAATTGAGTAATGAAGTTATTGGAGACTGTACAAGGTTGTGAAAATGAGGCACAAAACTACTTTCTTTTTTTCTAGATCGGTTTGGCAATACATTGAATATGAGAAATGAGATAAGGATGAGCGAGTCTTGACTGAGCAGTCAAGAAGATACATACAAATTAGAAGAAGATAAAGATAATCAAAGGTGTTCCTACATTATGCAACTTGAGGATAAATTTTTCTCTTTGCAAGATCGAAGGAAAAATGTTATGAAGAAGTTTGTGGCACTCCAAGACATGATTAAATTTAGACATACTTTTGTTTCTTGTGCTCTTGGATGTGTTGGTGAATTATCAGAAATTAATATTAATCCCAATACTTTAATAGATGGTATAGAGTCTCTAATTAAACTTAATCTATTTTACAAGACTCTAACTATCAATGTAAAAGGTTCATGGGAAGAAGGTAAAATTTCATGGAAGGCTATCTTGGAGAGTCTCAAAGGTTCTTCTTCAAGTTAACTCATTGTTCATATCTTTTTTATTACTTTTTGATGCATATGTACATCTATAATAGACCCCTTCCTTTTCCATTGATGTCAAAGGGGGAGAGATAAAGAGATGGAGGGATAAAGAGTCAAAGAAAAACCTTTATGTGATAGGAGGATTAGTCACAACATTCATTATGATATACTTGAATTTTTTTTGTCATGCATGTTGCCATCAATGCCAAAGGGGGAGATTGTTAGAAGCTTTACAACATGAGAATGAAGTATGGATGATTGTGTTTGTTTTTCCTATGTTATCATTGATGTCAACGTGGTAATAATTGCATGGTGATAACTATATGGGAAGTTTCCTTGGTTTATTGGAAGTTCTTTTCCGGTAATACTTCTTTGTGATGGATCACTATGTTGGTATTTGAGTTTGAAACTCATCGCACGATCTGATATGACTCTAATATCTTAACCATCTTTTATTGACTCATTCACACAACTATATATTGGATCTTGAGATGTCTTTTTCTCTGTATGGAAATTTATCTCTAATAGAGTTCAAATCTATATCTTACTATTGATCTATGTTTGAGGTGTACTGTGTGGGAGACTCTGCATTCTACTAAGTTGAACATTCTTATACTGCGGTTTTGTGGATAGTCTCTTTACTAGTAGTATGATGGGAAATTAATGTTCTCTAAGATCCAAAAGTTGTTTAATTTGAGGATTATTTGTTGGTTTGGATAATTGTGGTTTAGTCTTGGCTGACTCAATGAATGCAATAGAATACGAAGACTAATAGCCAACTTGGAATAACAAACTACATGGATAAAAAGATCAAATATTATATTGTGTCGATGAAGAAAGGTTCTGATTATTTTATGTTCATCCAATTAGGCCAGCCTAATTGATGAATAAGATATACTTGTATATATACAAGTGAGAGTGAGAGAGTGGAAAAAAAGAGATATGTGGGTGAATGAACAAGAAAGTGACAAGTGAATGTGAAGATCAATGCCTAAATGCTTTACCAGTTAGTATAGATTTGTTGAGTGATGCAGTAATTTATATTTTGAGCTTCAATGGAACTGAACCATGCACATTGAAGGTGTATTCCATTAGCTCATTATTTTGGTAGTGAGCCATCTTTTGTACTCACGTTGTGAGCCTTTTAAGGATAGTGAGCCCCATAATATTTTGTATTTGGATATAATATATTGTGATTTAACCCTCAATCTGGTTTTTCCCATTCTGGGTTTTCCACCTAAAAATCCCAGTGTTCATGTGTATGATTGCTTTTTCTAGTTTCTATGTTCTTTGTTGTGAATTTAGTGAAAATTGTGATAATGGTTAAATAGATTTTATTATCGGTCTATGGAATATTGATTCAGCCCCCCTCTCAATATTCTAGCTATTCAACACCTTTGGACAATGTCTCATTGCTAAAATAATGTTGGATAGGATAGGATCAATGATATTGACCCCCATGTCAAGTTGTTTTCCATAAGCAAGTGTGAATTTTACACCAAAGCTTTTTCAAGATCAAGATAAGTTGGATTTGGAGTAAAAAAATGGGTTCAATGAATGGTTCATGAATTTATTATGAATAAGAAGGGTGGACGATGGATGGAATGTTTGATTTATTATGGATAGGATTAGATTCTTCCACTTGAAAGTGTGATGTTTTCTATAAGCAATTGTGAAGTTTATACCAAACCTTTTTCAAGATCAAGATAAGTTGGATTTGGATTAAAAAAATGGGCTGGATAAATGGTTCATGGATTTATTATGAATAAGATGGGTGATGATGGATGAAATGTTTGATTTATTATGGATATTATTAGATTCTTCCACTTGAAATGGTGCATTCAGATGCTGGATTCTAGTCATGGTGCATGTTTACCAAGTTTTCATCATGTTACTTGTCCAAAGCACTACCATAGTGGTTTTCACTAGAGGATATTTATTTATCTTAACTCTTTTCTTGTTTTTTATTTTTTATTTTTTATTTTATATTTTTTTTTTTCATTTTATTTTATTTTATTTTATATTTTTATTCTTTATTTTTTATTTTTTATTTTTTATTTTTATTTTTTTATTTTTTATTTTTTATTTATTATTTTATTTTTTTAAGGTTTACGCTCATGTTAAACCACTTGGTGGTATTTATGTAGATGCTTCTTGTACTAATATAGATGTTGTTACTATCATGATGTGCCAATGATATCCTGCTTAGAGGAGTTGTTTTGCTAAGAAATAGGTGCTTGAATGTTATCCCTAAATTCTCAAGGTCAACTTTTTCATTATCAAATTTAACCTTATTTAAATGCACACATTGCCATAGAGTTCCCTTAGAGTCCTTATGATAAATATTTTTTTCTAACACATTGTTAATGTGAGATTTGGATATCCTAGATGTTGAAGTGGATGGTGAAATGTGTTGAGAGATATGAGATGCAGATGGATTGCTTGATATTTTGGAACTTTTGACTCTCTAAACTTGGGATTATGAGAAATGATAGGTGGATATGGATATTTAATTGGGATCAAATTCTTTATATACCTTGTAGGTCACTCTTAAAGATTTATTTTTCATCGTTGTACATTTTTGATGTAAAAATTTCATTTTTTATTTTTCTCCATAGTTTCATTGACTAATAGAGTTTGATAGGGATGATTTTTTTGGTTTTTCATTGGTATCCATTTGAATTTTTCTTGTCCATTTTATTTTTCTGCTTCTTTTGTTTCAATGACTTGTTGGTTTTTTTTTATATAACCTTTTCTCTTGATTTTTGTGCCAATTAGAGGGTTGAAATATGCATGGATAATAATTCATGATATGGCTAGTTGTAGCATTGGTGGTGTTTTTATCATAAGGACTCTTCATGCTCTCTATGTTGATGTTTGTATTAGATAAATTTTCCCCCATTATTATAGAGTTATTACTATTATTTTTAGATTATTTAATTGTTGATTAACCAAGATCCTGATTTTTAGGATTTTCAATAATCTGGATTGGTTCTAGGATACCCTGTTCGAGTAGGCCTAATCCTCTACCTTGATAATGCATCTATTAATTTTTTTTATCAGTAATAGGATCTGATTTATCTTGGAAACAAGGTGCTAATCCTTCTCTACTTTTTTGTGGATCTTCAAAAGTGATAGCTTCTTAATTGGTAAGAGAGCTTTCTCTAACAAAGGTAAGTGATCAAATTTTATAAGTGATAGGATCGTCCATATGTGGGATAACTTCTTGATTGATTTCACTGGCTTGATCTTCAAAGGATGTTTCTGATTCATAGTTCTTGTAGAAGTCTTTTTCATAATCCATTTTTACATGTTCTCCAAAGGAAGTTTTTGATTCATAATTCATGTAGAAGTCTTCTTCATGATCAAATTTTTATATGTATATGACTTATTCTATACCTTGATCATGTGTAAAGATGTTAAGAGTCGGAGACTCTTCCTTATTGTTAATGAAGTTGAGAGTAAGAGACTCTTAGTCTATAGTAATAATGTCAAGGGAATGCGACTCTTTTTTTAGATGAAGATAATCTACATGTCCTTTAGGAGTAAAAATATCATGGGTAGATATAGGTGTGGGTGATATATGAATATGATTATTATTTATAAAATCTTGTATTTATTGCAAGATACCCATTCAATTATTGTAGTATATTGGGGATGTGAATCTTTGATCTAAGATTTTATCAGATTTATATTCCATGTCAAATTGGAATAGAACTATTAAATCTTGAGAAGACATTGAGCCTTGATCTTGACTAAATTTAAAATATCTTTTGATATGGTGTGGAGAAAGTTCTTGACATTGGTGAATTTCAAAGGATGGATTGCTTGCAAAGGGTTGTTGAATATCTTCCTTGGGAATGAGTATTGGTTTAATATTCTCTCGATCTTCAAATGAATTTAGATCAAGTGTTGAATTAAGGATTTATTCAACATCAAAAACCATGAGGTCAAATGATGACAATATGTATTGGAAAGGACCATTACTAGACTTTGGTCTAGGATTTTGATCATGCTTGGGAATAAGTTTTTGAGATATGTTATATTTCTCATTAGAGGATGTAGAGACATTGTCAACATGACCATTGGTAGATGGATCTTGGGTATTATCCTCAACAATTGAGGTATATATTTTGTCAATGTTTTCAACCATGAGATCAAATGATGTTAAGATTTCCTAAATTGGATCATTATTAGAAATTGATGGATTATCTTGATCATGTTTTGAAAAAGTAGCTATGTCTTCTATCTCATTAAGTGAGGTAAAGAGATCTTCAATGTAGATTGATTTTGATCATTGTATTCAACATTTGAGGTAGAGATATTGTCAATGTTATCATTAGTGATTGAACCTTGGATGTTGTCCGTAATAATAATTTATCATTCATGGATAAGGTCTAGGATGAAATTTTTGAGTTTAATCTAGTCTTATGTGTCATGACCTTTTGATATATGATATTCAAAATAAGCCTTATCAACATATCTTAGTCTTTTGAATTGAGGTTTGTAATTACATAATTATTTTGGAAGTGTGATAAGTTTAGTGTGGACTAACATGTTTAGCACCACCTCAATTGGCTCCCCTAAAGGAGTGTATTCATATTTATTGGTGTTATGGTATGGTAAAAATTATTATTATTGTGATGATTACACAGGTGGTTGATGTGCAATGTATTGATGTTGAACATTCTATTGATGATATGAGTCCATGTTTTGATTACTTTGATGTAGATATTATATATTTTGGGGTTGATATTGTTGATGGATTGTATTTTGATGTGTAATTTGAATTTTTTGAAGTGTGAATGAATCCATCCCACAATTTACTATGTGACGATTTGACATGTTTGTGTTTGGGATGTATTGATTTAGCAATATGATGTTGGATTGAGAAAAATTCACAATTTTATTATAGACAAGTGTACATTTTGACCTAGATTGAAATAGGACCCTCTCCTTATCACAGGGTTGAGTAGAGAAATATTATCAGATGTCCTTAAAATATCCAAGAATCCAACATCAAACTTGATCATCCAACCATCTCGATATCAACTTCAATCCAAATCAAACAATCAACATCCTTTGTCCAAAGGGTTTATAAATAATCCCTTTGTAAATCATTTTACTAAATAAAATTTTAAATTAAAACATCATCACACTTTCATAACTTTCCATGTCCCTCTCACAAAGGTCTATTTTGAACATAAATGAGAACCAAAAGATCACAAAATTCAGCCATCTAATATTTAAGTCAATAAAGAGATGTCAACATCAATCTATTATTGAAATCTATTTCAGCTCTATACACCCATGGGGACATCACACCCTACTAATCTCAATGATATATCATATATGGGTTACCCTGATCAAATCTTTGGAGCATCTTGTCACATGGCATATTTCAATCTAGGTCAAAATATACAAGCCTATAATCAAAGCATGGATAAGAGTATATGAGTGGATGTTTGATGTTTTTATTTGATGCTAGTCTATGAAACAGATGCATAAGACATAGATTTATATTTTTTTATGTCTTAAAGGATATGGCAATTTCTCTACTTGAACTAGTTGTGAATTTGTAACTAATATCCTAGAAACTTAGGGAGGTGTTGATGTCTATTGAATATATAAGACTACTAGGGGATATAGTGATGTGATGAAGATAATAGAAAGAAGATGGTTGGATTTGTTGTATTTTGATTGTTCATGGTGATATGAAGGATATTGATAGGATATGATAAAATTTTAAATTTTATGTTGTGTCCAAAACGTGATAGTTATGAACCTTAGTTGAACCAAGTTCAAAGTGTAGGATGGTGATGTTTGATTGTGTAAGGTGAATATATAGGTCTAATCATGACAGTGTTTTTTTACAACTAGTCCTCGAAGTACATTTACTTTAGTTCTCAATTGTTAAAATCACTTCTGAAGGTTACCCGGTTTACCTCTTTGGGCTCCGACCCCTAACAAAAGCCACTCTTCTAATTGGATAACACACTACACAATCTAACTCCAAGGGTTAATCAAGTGTTACAGAACTGAACCAACATGCTTTCTCCTATCCTAGGAGGCAACCACAAAGAAATCCACTCCAACACTAGGAGGACACTAGATACTTGTAACACTACCCAAGGGAAATCAAAACAATAGTTTTAACAAGGGAATGACCCACGTTTTTCTGGAAGACTTTACAACCCAACTACTCAACACTCATTCACAACATACTCATTAAAGGATACATAAATGAACTCATGCATTGACAATGAAAAGTTCTATATTGGGTTATCTTAAAACCATGTTCCTATCTAATGCTTTTCGCAGCAAGGTAAAATAATTCATTCAAGACTTTACATTAACCAATCAATTTTTTTTTATTAAATACGTAATCTCTACAACTAAATCGAATCATGAGCAATAATAAATTTGACTATAATTAATTGTCTAAGTTGTTGAATGTTCCTATGTTTAACAAGGTATAAAATACACACCTTTACAAAGAAAAACACCTCATATTAATATGCACTATTAAAATCAATATTTTTCTTGATCCAATAAATCGATTCTACAAGAAAAACATTAAATAAAATTACATAAACAATATATATAATATTAAATTACATTCTATATATATATATATTAAATATTATATATATTCATATATAATATAAAAATACATATAATATATATTAAATTAAATACTATATATAAAAACTAAATTCAATCAAAATAAAAAAAATAAAAATAAAAATTTAAAACCAATTTAAATAAACAAAAATAAAAATTAAAAAAAATAAATAAATTTAAAAACGAATTTAAAATCACCAAAAAAAATAAAAATAAATAAATAATATACACCGGTCTGGACGGTACCTCGTCCGATGGACGATACCGCCAGTACCCGCGGACAGTCCGCAGACTTGGCAACGCCTGCGCCGACTGTACTCTATATATAGCGGCTGGCAAACAAAGGGAAGGGGGCCGCAGTCCTCACTGGATAGTGCATCCCCCCATGCGGTGGGTGCACTGCCTAGTGGGTACTACGTACCCACATAAAATAACAAACAAAACAGTGGGGGGCCGAACCCCCCACACATGACATTTTTTCCTCCAATAAAATTTTCCAAGAAAATTTCGTACGCAGTACAAATTTTCGTACATTCATCGTACCGGCGACAAAACAGAAATTACAACAAATAAAATAAAATAAATCTATATATATGTAAATATAGATTATATATATCATATCTAAAATATGATATATGTAATGTATATTTACATACATATAATTTTTTTCCAGAATTACATTTACTGGTGAAATTGAAGAAATAAATTTAACCCAGTAATAAAATTTACAACAATAGACATCTCATGCTCAAGAGATTTCAAAGACCAAAAATATTAAAAGAAGACATCCATCATGTTTTCAAATAATATAAACAAAGGAAAAGTAATAGATTAATTTTGAGTTTTTCAACAAAATTTTCTAAGAGGATTTGTATTTTGAAAAACAAATCTAAATACCAAAATGTTGAAGTTTAACCTAGGGTTTCAAGAAAAATCACCCATTTGCAATTTCTTATCATTTAGAAAATAGATTAAACTAGGAACAATAAAGCAAGAAATAAAAGAAAACCTGGTTATTTGCAGCCACAAGAAATAGCCAAAATTCTTGATGCAGAGTTTCCTTTGAGCTCCTCAGAATTCTTTTTCCACAATGCAAAGAATTTTTAGCAAGCTTTGATCCAATAGCTCCACCTTCTTCACAAAATTTTCTCTCCTTTCAATTTAAATCTCCGAACAGAAAATAATTCTCAAAACTTTCATGTGCAAACCCTCTCCAAAAATCTCATACCTGTGAAAAAAAGAAGGAAGAAGAATCCCCGATTTTTTCTGCCCTAATCTTATAAAACATCATTTCCTCAAAATTCCAAAATAACCTAATGCAACCCTAATTCACATTCAATACAAGAAATTGAATTTAAAAGTTAATTTCATTTCTCCTCTTTGGAAGACCCTAATTTGACTTTAAAGAAAAAATTTCAATTTCACATAATTCCCTTTTTGATTTAATTTAATTTAACAATCAAATATACTTACATAATTATTATTAAATTATTTAAATAACTAAATCCAATCCCTTGAGATTTAAATTTAATAAATTAAATAATTTAACTTTAATTAACTTACCTACAATTATTTAATAATTAAATTTAATCCCTTGAGATTTAAATTTAATAAATTAAATAATTTCACTTTAAGTAACTTACCTACAATTATTTAATAATTAAATTTAATCCTTTGAGATTTAAATTTAATAAATTAAATAATTTAACTTTAATTTCAATAATCATTTTAAAAATAACCAATAAGCATAACATTAATATACTATAAAAATAAACATTTCTTCTAGCTAATGCAGTTTCTAAAAGAACTATTTAATAAGACAGCACTTTTCAAAACATTATTTAACATCAAATAAGAGACAACATGACTCAATACTTAGAACTGATGACACACTAAGGCTAGGGTGTAGACCTGACACATGTTACCAAGCTACTATCTCCCATTCAACTTAACCGTTGGATTGACACGCTCAAACCTATGAAACCAGGTGGAGTCGATGTCATGTACCTGCAACCTGAAATCAAGTAAACAATATAATATATCTAGCATATAATTCACACCGTGAAGAAGAAATCTCGGATTCGCAGGGTGCTCGCAAGCGAGTGATGTGGACCCATCTTCTTCACCAACACACTCATCAAATACTGACACTAACGTCATAAACAATATTCACATAAATAATCACATGATAATTCTACTGACATCATTAATTCATCAAAGCATGTGAAATAAAACCAAATAATCACATCACACAATAATATTTGTCGCTCAAGAGTAGTGATCAAAACATCATAATAAGAGTGTGTCCAGTATCAAAGTAGCTGCAATCCAAGCAAAGCATAAAACAACATGAAACGAGAAGAAAAACGGAGGGGTATTACATCCTCCCCCCCAAGGACCAGGCTTACTCCTGGAAGCCTGCAAACAAGTAGGGATATAACTCCCTCATCCTAACTGCATCCTCCCAAGTGGATGAAGCATCATCCTTGGGATCCCACTGCACTCGAACCTGATCAATATCTCGGCCTCGAAGAGTGAGCGTTCTGCGCTCCGTTATGGCCACGGGCTCCAAAGCTAGCTGCTCGTCCTCTACCTGTAAAGAATTCCAATCAAGGACATGAATAACATCTGGATGATAAGGGCGAAGAACTGAAACATGGAAAATGTCATGAATACATGCAAGACTGGGTTGCAAAGCAAGATGGTAAGCAACTAGACCAATATTTTCGAGTATCTCGAAAGGTCCGACAAAGCGAGGTGCCAACTTAGAATCCTTTCCATAACGGATTGGACTCTTTTGTGGACGCACCCGCAAGAACACTCTATCACCTACAGAAAACTGACGATCCACCCTATGCGCATCCGCATACTTCTTATGCCTATCATGTGCTGCTATAAGGTGCTCTCTAATCCGATCCACCTGCTACTCCATATCCTATAACATCTCTGGCCCCAATAATACTCTATCCTCTAATCGATCCCAACTCAAAGGTGTATGACAAGGATGCCCATACAATGCCTAAAGAGGTGCCATGCCAATGGAACTCTGGTAACTATTGTTATAAGCAAACTCCACTAGATAGAGATAATCCTCCCATCGTGTCTGCTGGTCCATAACATACATGCATAGCATATCTTCAAGGATTTGATTAACCCTCTTAGTCTGTCCATCTGTCTCTGGGTGATACGCTGAACTGAAGTTCAACTATGTCCCCATAGCATGCTGCAATGACGTCCAAAGAGCTGAAGTAAACACTGGATCCCTGTCGGAAATAATTCGACGTGGAATACCATGCAACCTCACAATATCCTCCATGAACACTCTAGCAACTGATGATGCATTATAGGTAGAACGCATAGGCGAGAAGTGTGCTACCTTCGTCAACCTATCGACTGTAACCATAATAGCATCATGTCATCGTGAGGAGTTGGGTAAACCAACAATGAAATCCAATGAGATAATATCCCACTTCCACTCAAGTATAAGGTGTGGTTGAAGAAGGCCTACTGGGTGATGATGTTTAGCCTTCACTCGCTGACACTCCAAACATCTGGCAACAAAATCTACAATATCACGTTTCATACCTGGCCAGAAATACAACTAGCGCAAATCTGCATACATCTTCTTCACACTAGGATGGGCCGAATACGGTGCCCGATGTGCCTCTATCAAAACCAAAGTACGAAGGCCACCTGCTGAAGGTACGAAAATACACTCAGAATGCCTGAGTAACCCATCTGACTCAAGTGAATAACCTGTAAACCTACCCTCAAGAGGCCTGCTTGCCTCAATCTCTGCTCTCACATCCTGATACCAACTATCTGCTGGAAGAGTAGCAAGAATCTAACTCCGTAAGTCTACCATAAGAGTCATCTCAGATAAAACATGCCTATGCCTACTGAGTGCATCAACTACGATGTTCTCTTTCCCCTGAATGTACTTCACCTCGAAGTCATACTCACAAAGGAACTCCATCCAACGCCTCTGCCTAGCATTAAGGTTCGGCTGAGTGAAAATGTATTGGAGACTCCTGTGATCACTATGAAGCTCAAATCTTTGCCCAAGTAAAAAGTGTCTCCATCTGGTCAGTGCATGGACTACTACCGCTAACTCAAGATCATGTGTGGGATAATTCAGTTCATGATCTTTAAGCTTCCGTGACTCATATGCTATCACTCTACCCTCTTGCATCAGGACTGCTCCTAAGCCCTCTAAGGATGCATCTGTACAAACCATGAAATCTCCTGCGGGATTAGGTATTGCTAAAACTACTGCACTAGTCAACTTATCCTTAAGAACCTGAAAATATGACTCACACTTCTCTGTCTAATCAAACCTCTTCCCTTTCCTCTGAAGAGAAGTGATAGGATGACCTACTCTGGAAAAGTTCTGAACAAACCTCCTATAGTATCCCGCAAGTCCCATAAAACTATGAATCTTTGCCACATTCGTGGGCGCAGGCCAATCCAGAATAGCTTGGATCTTTGAAGGATCCACAGACACTCCCTCTCCTGAGATCACATGACCAAGATACATGATCTCAGACTTGAAGAATTCGCATTTCGACAAGTTGGCATAAAGTTGGTTCTCCCGCAAACACTGAAGTACCTATCGCAAATGCTCCTCATGTTCCTCTACTGTCCTGGAATATATTAGTATGTCATCAAGAAACACAAGAACAAACCTATCAAGGTAGGTGCAGAATACTCCATTCATCAAACTCATGAACACAGATGGCGCATTCGTCAACCCGAATGGTACCACCGTAAACTCGTAGTGACCATACCGCATTCAAAACGTTGTCTTATGGATATCTACATCAGATATACGGAGCTGATGGTATCCCAATTTAAGATCAATCTTCAAAAAGATTGTAGCACCCTTGACTTGGTCAAACAAGTCATCGATTCTGGGAAGTGGATAACGATTTTTGATCGTTACCTTGTTCAGCTGTCGGTAATCAATGCACAACCGAAGTGAACTGTCCTTCTTCATGAAGATGACAGGTGCTCCCCATGGAGAAACACTAGGAGGAATGAATCCCTTCTCCAACAACTCCTCTAACTGCAAGCAAAGCTCTTTCAGCTCCTGAGTGGTCATACGGTAAGGAGCTCGTGAAATAGGCTCCGATCCAGGTATTAAGTCAACCTTAAAATCTATATCTCTCCTCAGTGGCATTCTCAAAATGTCATCTGGAAAGACATCAAAGAACTCCTAAAGTGCAGGATGACTATCTAGAGATACCTTCTCCTCTCTATCTCCTAATCCCAAGTCGTCAACTGAAACAGCAAACAACTAACATCCCTACCGAACACATCTCCTCAACTGCATAGCTGAAATAATCCTCAAGGATATTAGCCTCTGAACTCCAATAATCTCAACCTCACCCCCAGATGCATTAATGTATCGAATTGACTTCTGTCGACAATCAATAACTGCTTAGTGAGCCTCAAGCCAATCCATACCTATGACAACATCATAGGACCCCAAAGGTATAACTCAAAGATCTAAGGTGGTACAAAGTGGTCCACTCTCCAACCTACAGTCAGGCACTACGAAATGCGATGCAACCTTCGCACCTGATGCTAACTCAACCTGCCACCTATCACCTTGCCTTACGGCTCCTAGTCTGCAATGTGACACTATAGATGAAGAAATAAAGGAGTCAGATGCTCCTGAATCAAACAGAATAGTAACCGGGTTACCAAATATCATACCATGAGTCTCAACTATAGTACCCTGGTGCTCTGCCTGGTGGTTATCAACCACTATGAATACCCGGTGCCCTCTACCTGCATCTCCCACTATTGGCTCTGATGCCACTGGTCTCTGAGTGAATCCTGATGTGCTCTTATTGGGGCACATCCTAGCAATATGGCCCTACTGACCACAAGAGAAACAACCTATTCCTCTACTCTGACCTCTATCTCCTGCTGGTGCACTCGACTACTGAGCATTGCCTCTATAGGTAGACTGAAAACTCTAAGCGGGTTGCTCAGAATTGAAATGCTTCATGCGCCTCCAGTTCCTATTACCCTGACCTTGCTGAAAACCCTTCTGCTTCCCTTGGGAAGGTTGCTGATGACCGCCCTGTGCTGATACTTGCTGAGTCTTAGGAGGCACCACTCCCTGTGACAGACCACCTCGAACACTAGACCCAGCTCCTACATTACTGCCAATAACAACTCCTGCCTGACCTCCCAGTGCCATAGTCAGGTTCTCCTCCATAAGCCGTGCCTTCTCCATAGCTACCTCCATAGACTTGGGATCAAAAACCCGCACTCCTCCACTAATACAGGCATTTAAGCCCCTGATGAAATTTTGTACAAGCATCCCCTCATCATCACCAATCCCAACGAACTACTTAAGTTTGTAAAACCACCTCTCGTACTGGTCTATAGTCAAGGCCAACTGTCGTAAGGCATGGAACTCATCACCTCTACACTGGTGCCAATGATCAGAGAGAAAACGGGCTTAGAACCGCTCAAGAAAAATCTCCCAAGACATAGTACTCATATCAATGTGGAGTTTCTGCTCCTCTATCTTCCACCAAGTGGCTGCAAAACCATGGAGATGAATAATAGCACACCATGCTTTAGTATTACTATCATAGGGCCGCATGGAGAAGCATCGATCAAGTCCTATCAGCCAAATCTCAGCCTCTAGACCTGTACCTACTCCATCAAACAGTGGTGGTTGTGACCAAATTAGATCTCTCATATGAGAAGATGCTAACCTCTCTGACTGTGCTGGAGCTACTCTCACCCCAGGGTTAACCTCTGCATCTACCTGCTTCAGACCTAGAAGTGCCAAAGCATCTTCCAAAGCTTTTTAGGCAGCTTCGACCCCTAGAGGGTCATGATGCCCACCGCCTCCTAGACCATTCTGTGAGGCCTGATGTTCCTCCTGATCTGGTATGAGTGTAACATGCGGCAGAGAGTCATGTTGACTCCCAGCGGGTACCTCTACTCGACCATGTCCACGTCCTCTCCCTCATCTGCGTTTAGGAGGCATACTCCTACACAGACACAAAAGGGATATTAAACAAGGTACACTTGAAAACCTACGCAACTAAGCTTAATGGGTACAACATAATCCCAAAGTGCCTAGTGTTTAAACCTAGGCTTTGATACCATGTGTAATGCCCCGCCACGCAACCCTAGAGGAAGTTTCAATTCACTAAACAAGCGTACTAATTTTTTTTTTAAAAGAAGTGAATTAACCCACATGTTCAACTATAATTGACAACATCCCCTAGGGTTACATAACTGAGATTACATAAATCCCCATTAACATACAACATCTAAAATACATTGAAAGTAAATAATTCAAGTAATAACATTCAATAACATAAAAAGATACGTGATAAAAATGAAGCATTCATTATAAAAATCTATTACATACATCTATTACAATCCTCATTCCCAGAATGAGTCAAAATACATAAGTATGATCATTACAAGGTCCACCTCATAACACAAGAGGAGTAAATCAATATCATTACAATATGAGATACAAAGTACAAGAATTAAAAGTAAGAAATGTGAGATGTCCATCAAGAAGTCTCGCCACCAAGTACTGAAGATCAAGGGGACCCAACGGTTTTGGTGCATGTTCCACCCAACCAAGTGGTACCCGTAGGCCCACCCCCCATGCTAGGAGATAGTAACAAGGTAACATGGACGAGAAACCTACTACCTCAAACCAAAGGCAGACTCATACTCGTATAAGCTGACTCAACCACTCATATGCACAAAATAAGTTTGACTCTAATCATGGTTACATTGCTTCTAGACATAATATAATCAAGTGTGCCAAAGAAACCATACGCACAACATAGCACAGTGTTATCCTAGACAGAGTGTCATCGCAAGGTTTTCCATGAGATATCCTCTCGGCATTCTTCATAGGCTCCGAAAATCCTGGTGGCCTCAACCGAATCCCGGCACTCATACTAACTCAAGCGGAATCAACTACCTCTCATAAGGACAAGATAGTGATCTTGCCATTTCAGGCCTTCTCACTCACCCCAAGTCTAAACAAACCCTTGTGTCTGTGAGTGAGGTTAATTTATCTTGGTTAATGTGAACTACATCCTAGTCCTCGAAGTACATTTACTTTAGTTCTCAATTGTTAAAATCACTTCTGAAGGTTACCCGGTTTACCTCTTTGGGCTCCGGCCCCTAACAAAAGCCACTCTTCTAATTGGATAACACACTACACAATCTAACTCCAAGGGTTACTCAAGTGTTACAGAACTGAACCAACATGCTTTCTCCTATCCTAGGAGGCAACCACAAAGAAATCCACTCCAACACTAGGAGGACACTAGATACTTGTAACACTACCCAAGGGAAATCAAAACAATAGTTTTAACAAGGGAATGACCCACGTTTTTCTGGAAGACTTTACAACCCAACTACTCAACACTCATTCACAACATACTCATTAAAGGATACATAAATGAACTCATGCATTGACAATGAAAAGTTCTATATTGGGTTATCTTAAAACCATGTTCCTATCTAATGCTTTTCGTAGCAAGGTAAAATAATTCATTCAAGACTTTACATTAACCAATCAATTTTTTTTACTAAATACGTAATCTCTACAACTAAATCGAATCATGAGCAATAATAAATTTGACTATAATTAATTGTCTAAGTTGTTGAATGTTCCTATGTTTAACAAGGTATAAAATACACACCTTTACAAAGAAAAACACCTCATATTAATATGCACTATTAAAATCAATATTTTTCTTGATCCAATAAATCGATTATACAAGAAAAACTTTAAATAAAATTACATAAACAATATATATAATATTAAATTACATTCTATATATATATATATTAAATATTATATATATTCATATATAATATAAAAATACATATAATATATATTTAATTAAATACTATATATATAAACTAAATCAATCAAAATAAAAATAAAATTTAAAACGAATTTAAATAAACAAAAATAAAAATAAAAAATAAAAAATTTAAAAACGAATTTAAAATCACCAAAAATTTTTTTTAAAAAAAATAATATACACGGGTCGGACGGTACCTCGTCCGACGGACGGTACCGCCGGTACCTGCAGACAGTCCGCAGACTTGGCAACGCCTGCGCCGACTGTACTCTATGTACAGCGGCTGGCAAACAAAGGGAAGGGGGCCGCAGTCCTCACTGGACAGTGTGTCCCCCCATGCGGTGGGCGCACTGCCCAGTGGGTACTGCGTACCCACATAAAACAACAAACAAAACAGTGGGGGGCCGAACCCCCCACACATGACATTTTTTCCTCCAATAAAATTTTCCAAGAAAATTTCGTACGCAGTACGAATTTTCGTACATTCACCGTACCGGCGACAAAAAATTACAACAAAAAATAAAAAAAATCTATATATATGTAAATATAGATTATATATATCATATCTAAAATATGATATATGTAATGTATATTTACATACATATAATTTTTTTCCAGAATTACATTTACTGGTGAAATTGAAGAAATAAATTTAACCCAGTAATAAAATTTACAACAATAGACATCTCATGCTCAAGAGATTTTAAAGACCAAAAATATTAAAAGAAGACATCCATCATGTTTTCAAATAATATAAACAAAGGAAAAGTAATACATTGATTTTGAGTTTTTCAACAAAATTTTCTAAGAGGGTTTGTATTTTGAAAAACAAATCTGAATACCAAAATGTTGAAGTTTAACCTAGGGTTTCAAGAAAAATCACCCATTTGCAATTTCTTATCATTTAGAAAATAGATTAAACTAGGAACAATAAAGCAAGAAATAAAAGAAAACCTGGTTATTTGCAGCCACAGGAAATAGCCAAAATTCTTGATGCAGAGTTTCCTTTGAGCTCCTCACAATTCTTTTTCCACAATGCAAAGAATTTCCAGCAAGCTTTGATCCAATAGCTCCACCTTCTTCACAGAATTTTCTCTCCTTTCAATTTAAATCTCCAAACAGAAAATAATTCTCAAAACTTTCATGTGCAAACCCTCTCCAAAAATCTCATACCTGTGAAAAAAAGAAGGAAGAAGAATCCCCAAATTTTTCTGCCCTAATCTTATAAAACATCATTTCCTCAAAATTCCAAAATAACCTAATGCAACCCTAATTCACATTCAATACAAGAAATTGAATTTAAAAGTTAATTTCATTTCTCCTCTTTGGAAGACCCTAATTTGACTTTAAAGAAAAAATTTCAATTTCACATAATTCCCTTTTTGATTTAATTTAATTTAACAATCAAATATACTTACATAATTATTATTAAATTATTTAAATAACTAAATCCAATCCCTTGAGATTTAAATTTAATAAATTAAATAATTTAACTTTAATTAACTTACCTACAATTATTTAATAATTAAATTTAATCCCTTGAGATTTAAATTTAATAAATTAACTAATTTCACTTTAATTAACTTACCTACAATTATTTAATAATTGTATTTAATCCCTTGAGATTTAAATTTAATAAATTAAATAATTTAACTTTAATTTCAATAATCATTTTTAAAATAACCAATAAGCATAACATTAATATACTATAAAAATAAACATTTCTTCCAGCCAATGCAGTTTCTAAAAGAACTATTTAATAAGACAACACTTTTCAAAACATTATTTAACACCAAATAAGAGACAACATGACTCAATACTCAGAACTGACGACACACTAAGGCTAGGGTGTAGACCTGACACATGTTACCAAGCTCCTAACTCCCATTCAACTTAACCATTGGATCGACATGCTCAAACCTGTGAAACCAGGTGGAGTCGATGTCATGTACCTGCAACCTGAAATCAAGTAAATAATATAATATATCCAACCTATAATTCACACCGTGAAGAAGAAATCTCGGATTCGTAGGGCGCTCGCAAGCGAGTGATGCGGACCCATCTTCTTCACCAATACACTCATCAAATACTGACACTAACGTCATAAACAATATTCACATAAATAATCACATGATAATTCTACTGACATCATTAATTCATCAAAGCATGTGAAATAAAATCAGATAATCACATCACACAATAATATTTGTCGCTCAAGAGTAGCGATCAAAACATCATAATAAGAGTGTGTCTAGTATCAAAGTAGCTACAATCCAAGCAAAGCATAAAACAACATGAAACGAGAAGCAAAATAGAGGGGTATTACAGACACAAGGGGAGAGCATATACACTTGGTTTTCCAATCACGGAAGACATGGTGGCCAATTTATCACAATAAGATTTTAAGCCCAAATGAAGTGTTATAGATATCAATACATGTTATAAAAAACTAAATTCAAATGTTAGAGACTTCAAACGCACATAGAAATGCTTGAAAATAAGCTGATCTTGAAGAAGGTTTTGTAAACTAATTTTTTTCATTGTAATTATGTTTTTAAGCCCAAATGAAATGTTATAGATAGCAATTCATGTTTTAAAGAACAAAATTCAAATGTTAGAGAGTTTAAACACACATGAAAATGATTAAAAATAAACTAATCTTGAAGAAGGTGTTGCAATTTTTTTAGTAGTCTGAGGTTTTTATTTCTTCAACCATTCATCCAAATGAGTGTTAATAAACATTTTTTAGATTCTTCATGCTGCAAATGGTAGATGAAATAGAGAAAAGAAGAAAATTTTAGGGTTATACAATTTATTAAGCATCAAAACCATACAAGCTAGATGTGAGTTAACATTAGGTGTACCAAGGGAGAATTTAACTATACAGAAACTAAAAAGCACCTACACCATTGCAAAGTGCATGAAATTATACCTTATTTAAAAAAAACATTGAAAAATCGTTTTATATGACTAAGATATAACTTGGCTTATCAAATCAAGAACTTCATGATAATTCTTGGTAATTTGGATGCCCAAGAATCTACCCTTGTTGCATTCTTTGGAAAATTTTAGATGAGGATGAGCAAAAGGTCTAAGATTCTAGTAAATTTTGTGGAAAGATACTCTAGAAGCATAAATTTTCTTGTGTCTAAATTTTTTTGTCACATGGAATTAGTTGAATCAACAATAGTTTGGTTACTTGAATTGGATTATGAAGTGTCAGAGGATGAAATTGATATATATGCTAAAATTCTATTGGAAATCCATAAGCATCTCAATGAAGAAAGTACCTTCGGTAGCATGAACGAAACAAGGAAGAAGAGGAAGAGTGTAGTGAAGCTAGAAGGCAAAAAAGAAAGTAAGCTTGAACATGAGCATGAAATAATGAATATTCATAAAGCTCTAGAAGATTTATAAAAGGTTATTCCCGATGATAATTTTAATTCATCTATTTTTGTTGTGGAGAATCTATGTGGTATGATTAATTATTTAAAAGTCTACATCTTTAAAATTGAAATATCTACAAGAATTAGGTCTAATGAAGAAAATTTAAATGATATCAAAGGAAAATGTGCAAATGCACACAATTGAGTAATGAAGGAATTGGAGAGTGTACAAGGTTGTGAAAATGAGGAACAAAAAATACTTTATTTTTATCTAGATTGGTTTGGCAATAGATTGAATATGAGAAATGAGATAAGGATGAGTGTCTTGGCTGAGCATTCAGGAAGATACATAGAAATTAGAAGAAGATAGAGATAATAAAAGGTGTTCCTACATTATGCAACTTGAGGATAATTTTTTCTCTTTGCAAGATCGAATGACAAATGTTATGAAGAAGTTTGTGGCACTCAGATGCATGATTAAATTTAGATATACTTTTGTTTCTTATGCTCTTGGATGTATTGGTGAATTATCAGAGATTAATATTAATCCCAATACTTTAACATATGGTATAGAGTCTCTAATTAAACTTGAGCTATTTTACAAGACTCTAACTATCAATGCAAAAGGTTCATGGGAAGAAGTTAAAATTTCATGGAAGACTATCTTGGAGAGTCTCAGAGGTTCTTCTTCAGGTTAACTCATTATTCATATATTTTTTATTACTTTTTGATGCATATGTACATCTATAATAGACCCCTTCCTTTTCCATTGATGTCAAAGGGGGAGAGATAAAGAGATGGAGAGATAAAGAGTTAAAGAAAAAACTTTATGTGATAGGAGGATTAGTCACAACATTCAGTACGATATACTTGAATTGTTTTTGTCATGCATGTTGCCATCAATGTCAAAGGGGGAGATTGTTGGAAGCTTTACAACATGAGAATGATGTATGGATGATTGTGTTGGTTTTTCCTATGTTATCATTGATGACAAAATGGTAATAATTGCATGGTGATAACTGTATGAGAAGTTTTCTTAGTTTATTGGAAGTTATTTTCCGGTAATACTCCTTTGTGATGGATCACTATGTCCGTATTTGAGTCTGAAACTTATCGCACGATCTAATATGACTATGATATTTTAATCATGTTTTATTGACTCATTCAGAAAACTATATATTGGATCTTGAGATGTACATGAATATAAATTTATCTCTAATAGAGTTCAACTCTATATCCTACTATTTATCTGTGTGAGGTGTACTATGTGGGAGATTCTACATTCTACTAAGGTGAACATTCTTATACTGCGGTTTTGCTGATAGTCTCTTTACTAGTAGTATGATGGGAAATTAATGTGCTCTCAAATCCAAAATTTATTTACTTTGAGGATTATTTGTTGGCTTGGAGAATTGTGGTTTAGTCTTGACCGACTCAATGAATGCAATAGATTATGAAGACTAATAGCCAACTTGGCATAACACACTACATGGATAAAATGATCAAACCTTATATGGTGTCGATGAAGAAAGGTTTTGATTATTTTATGTTCATCCAATTAGGCCAACCTAATTGATGAATAAGATAAACTTGTATATATACAAGTGAGAGTGGGAGAGTGGAAAAAAAGAGATATGTGGGTGAATGAACAAGCAAGTGAGAAATGAATGTGAAGATCAATGCCTAAATGCTTTATCAGTTAGTACAAATTTGTTGAGTGATGCAGTAATTTATATTTTGAGCTTCAATGGAATTGAACCCTACACATTGAAGGTGTATTCCATTAGTTCATTATTTTGGTAGCGAGCCACCATCATTGTAACTTAGTAGTGAGCCATCTTTTGTACTCAGGTTGTGAGCCTTTTAAGGACAGTGAGCCCCGTAATATTTTATATTGGGATATAATATATTGTGATTTAACCCTCATCGTTGTTTTTACCATTCTGGGTTTTCCACGTAAAAATCCTGGTGTTCATGTGCATGATTTATTTTTCTTGTTTCTATGCTCTCTCTTGTGAATTCAGTCAAAATTGAGATAATGGTTAAATGGATTTTATTATCGGTCTATGGAATATTGATGCAGCCCCCCTCTCAGTATTCAAGCTATTCAACACCTTTCGACAATGTCTCATTGCTCAAATAATGTTGGATAGGATAAGATCAATGATATTGACCCCCATGTCAAGTGTGAAGTTTACACTAAACCTTTTTCAAGATCACGATAAGTTGGATTTGGATTAAAAAAATGGACTGGATGAATGGTTCATGGATTTATTATGAATAAGATGGGTGGATGATGGATGGAATGTTTGATTTATTATGGATAGGATTAGATTCTTCCACTTGAAATGGTGTATGCAGATGCTAGATTCTACTCATGGTGCCTTTTTACCAAGTTTTCATCATGGTACTTGTCCAAAGCACCACCATAGTGGTTTTCACTAGAGGATATATTTATCTTAACTCTTTTCTTGTTTTTTTATTTTATTTTTAATTTTTAATTTTTAATTTTTAATTTTTCATTTATTATTTTTAATTTTATTTTTTAATTTAATTTTATTTTTGTTATTTTTTATTTTTTATTTTTTATTTTTTATTATTTTTTGAAGGTTTACGCTCATGTTAAACCACCTGGTGGTGTTGAGGTAGAGGCTTCTTGTACTAAAATAGATGTTGTTACTATCAAGTTGTGCCAATGATATCCTGCTTAGAGGAGTTGTTTTGCTAAGATATAGGTGCTTGAATGTAACCCCTAGGTTCTCTTGTCAACTTTTTCAATACCAAATTTAAACTTATTTAGATGCACACATCGCCATAGAGTTCCCTTAGATTCCTTATGATAAATATTTGTTTCTAACACATTGTTAATGCGAGATTTGGATATCCTAGATGTTGAAGTGGATGGTGAAATTTGTTGAGAGATATGAGATGCAAATGGATTGCTTGATATTTTGGAATTTTTGACTCTCCGAACTTGGGATAACAATAAATGGTGGGTGGATATGGATATTTAATTGGGATCAAATTCACCTTGTAGGTCACTCTTAAAGCTTTCTTTTGCATCGTTGAAAATTTTTGATGTATAAAATTTCCTTTTTTATTTTTCTCCATAGTCTCATTGACTAATAGAGTTTGATAGGGATTATTTTTTCGGTTTTTCGCTGGTATCCATTTGAATTTTTCTTGTCCATTTTATTTTTCTAATTCTTTTAGTTCAATGACTTGTTGGTTTATTTGATATAACCTTTTCTCCTATTTTTGGTCCCAATTAGAGGGTTGAAATATGCATGTATAATAATTCATGATATGGCTAGTTGTAGCATTGGTGGTGTTTTCATCATAAGGACTCTTCCTGATCTCTATGTTGATGTTTGTATTAGATAAATATGCGCCCATTATTATAGAGGTATTACCATTATTTTTAGATTCTTTAATTTTTGAATAACCAAGACCTTGATTCTTAGGATTTCAAATAATTTGGATTGGTTCTAGGATATCTTGTTCCTGTAGGCCTAATCCTCTACCTTGATAATGCATCTATTGAAATTTTTTTATCAGTAATAAGATCTGATTTATCTTGGAAACAAGGTGCTAATCCTTCTCTACTTTTTTGTGGATTTTCAAAAGTGATAGCTTCTTAATTGGTAAGAGAGCTTTCTCTAACAAAGGTAAGTGATCAAAGTTTATAAGTGATAGGATCCTCCATATGTGGGATAACTTCTTGATTGATATCATTGGCTTGATCTTCAAAGGACGTTTCTAATTCATAGTTCATGTAGAAGTCTTCTTCATGGTCCATTTTTGCTTGTTCTCGAAAGGATGTTTTTGATTCATAATTCATGTAGAAGTCTTCCTCATGATCAAACTTTTATATGTATATGGATTATGCTATACCTTGAACATGTGTAAAGATGTTAAAAGTAGGAGACTCTTGTTCATTGTTAATGAAGTTGAGAGTAAGAGACTCTTAGTTTGTAGTAATGATGTCAAGGGAATGAGACTATTTTTTAGGCGAAGATAATCTACATGTCCTTTAGTAGTAAACATATCATGGGTAGATATAGGTGTGGGTGATATATGGATATGATCATTATTTATAAAATCTTGTATTGATTAGAAGATACCCATTAAATTATTGTAGTATATTGGGGATGTGGATCTTTGATCTAAGATTTTATGAGAGTTATATTCCATGTCAAATTGGAATAGACCTATTAAATCTTGAGAAGACAATGAGCCTTGATCTTGACTGAGTTTAAAATATCTTTTGATATGTTGTGGATAAAGTTCTTGACATTGGTCAATTTCAAAGGATGGACTGTTTGCAAAGGGTTGTTGAATATCTTCCTTGGGAAAGAGTATTGGTTTAATATTCTCTTGATCTTCAAATGAAAATAGATCAAGTGTTGAATTAAGGATTTCTTCAACATCGAAAACCATGAGGTCAAATGATGGAAATATGTATTGGAAAGGACCATTAGTAGACTTTGGTGTAGGATTTTGATCATGCTTGGGAATAATGTTTTGAGATATGTCATATTTCTTATTGGATGATGTAGAGACATTATCAATATGACCATTGGTAGATGAATCTTGGGTATTATCCTCAACAATTGAGGTATATATTTTGTCAATGTTTTCAACCATGAGTTCAAATGATGTTAATATTTATTAGATTGGATCATTGTTAGAAACTGATGGATTATCTTGATCATGTTTAGAAAAAGTATCTATGTCTTATAGCTCATTATGTGAGGTAAATATATCTTCAATATAGATGGATTTTGATCAGTGTATTCAACATTTGAGGTAGAGATATTGTCGATGTTATCATTAGTTATTGAACCTTGGATGTTGTCCATAATAGTTATTTCTCATTGATGGATAAGGTCTAGGATGAAATTTTGGAGCTTAATCTAGTTTGATGTGTCATGACGTTTTGATATATGATATTCAAAACAAGCCTTATCAACATACCCTGGAGTTTTGAATTGAGTTTTGTAAGTACATAATTATTTTGGAAGTGTGCTAAGTTTAGCGTGGACTAACATGTTTAACACCATCTCAATCGGCTCCCCTAAAGGAGTGTATTCATATTTAGTGGTGTTATGGTATGGTAAAAATTATTATTATTAAGTGATGATTGTTGAGGTGATTGATGTGCAATGTCTTGATGTTGAACATTTTGTTGATGATATGAATCTATGTTTTGATGAATTTGATGTAGATATTATAGATTTTGGGGTTGTTATTGTTGTTGGATTTTATTTTGATGTGTCATTTGAATTTTTTGAAGTGTGAATGAATCCATCCCATAATTTACTATGTGATGATTTGACATGTTTTTGCTTGGGATGTATTGATTTAGCAATATGATGTTGGATTGATAAATATTCATGCTTTTATTATAGACTTGTATATTTTGACCTAGATTGAAATAGGATCCTCTCCTTATCAAAGGTTTGAGTAGAAAAATATTATCAGATGCGCTTAAAATATCCAAGAATCCAACATCAAACTTGATCATCCAACCATATCGATATCAACTTCATTCCAAATCAAACAATAAAAATCCTTTGTCCAAAGGGTTTACAAACAATCCCTTTGTAAATCATTTTACTAAACAAAATTTTAAATTAAAACATCATCACACTTTCATAACTTTCCATGTCCCTCTCACAAAGGTCTATTATGAACATTTATGAGAACCAAAAGATCACAACATACAACCATCTAATCTTTAAGTCAATAAAGACATGCCAACATCAATCTATTACTCAAATCTAGTTCTATGATATATACACCCATGGGGATATCATAACCTACTAATCTCAATGATATATCAACTATGGGTTACCCTAATCAAATTTTTGGAGCATCTTTTCACATGGAATATTTCAATCTAGGTCAAAATATAAAAACCTATAATGAAAGCATGGATAAGAGTATATGAGTGGATGTTTGATGTTTTGATTTAATGCTAGTCTAGGACACAAGATGCACAATACTTAGATTTATGTTCTTTTATGTCTTAAAGGATATGGTGATTTCTCTACTTGAACTAGCTATGAAGTTGAAACTAATATCCTAGAAACTTTGGGAGGTGTTGATGTCTACTGAATATATAAGAATACTAGGGGATATAGTGATGTGATGAAGATAATAGAAAGATGATAGTTGGATTTGTTGTATTTTGATTGTTCATGGTGATATGAAGGATGTTGATAGGATATGATAAAATTTTAAATTCTATGTTGTGTCTAAAAGGTGATAGTTATGAACCTTAGGTGAACCAAGTTCAAAGTGTAGGATGGTGATGTTTGATTGTGTAAGGTGAGTATATAGGTCTAATCATGACAGTGTTTTTTAACAACTATGTAAGGTATTATGCCAATATTTTGAAATGATTTTTTTTTTAATTTTTTTGAGATGTGCCAAAAAGTAGGATGGTAGCAGCTACTTTCCAGGATAATAGTGGCAAAAAATATGACAATAGTGGTTTTTTATAAGGAATGAATGTGGTAATCCAAACAATAGTAGTCTTTGTGTAATTTAGTGATTGGTATTTAATAGAAATGGAAATAGTGGTTCTATGCACATAAGAAATTAGAAATTAGGATGAATGTGGTAGGATTGTAGAACAAAAGTGATAAAATTGACAATAGTGACCTAGTTTTGATAGTGTTCAGTTTGTGACAAATTTTCAGAAAGTTTGTAAGTTTGAATGTGTTTGATTTGATATTTTATGAGATATGTTTGATAACAAGTGATGCATACAACAAATAAAAAATATTTCAATAATTGACTCAATGGTAAATGGGGATATTTCATAGTTCTTATTCCATTAAGATCCAATAGTATAGCTCAAAGAATATTAGTCAAATTACACCCTAAGGAGTAAAGGTTTTTTGTTTCTCATAGGCTTACCTCACCCTCGAAAGAGTGATGAATCTGAATCTATAGGGGGGTCAAATAAGACATATCAAGGAAATGTACCATCTAGATACTCCTAGCTTTTTAAAATAGCATAAATTATTAAGCCTTATGCCTCAACTATAAATTAAAAAAGGTAAGTAACTTCTAGGAACAATGCTATTCCCATGCACTTCTTTGAAGAATGTTTCGAAAATACTTGGATTGGTTTCTAGATACAAGGTGTGTAATGAAAATCGTGAACAACAAATGTATACTTGAAATACATGAACCACTTAAGTCTCTAGGCTAGCTTGTGCAAATCATTATGTCTGGATGAGGACTATGCCACATTATGGAGTTCATGCCCTATATTCACACTACTCACTTTATATTTCATATATTTTATATGTCCCTTTGGTAAAAGTACTTTTAGGGTCATCTATTAATTTTTCATTATAAGATGTGTCTCATAAGCAAGACCATATCTAACAAAGGGATGAACAAAAAAATTCCAAAGAGCCCAAAGTATTTCTCGTCACCCAAGATCATCACAAAAACACAAGGGAGAGTATACACACTTGGTTTTCCAATCACAGAAGACACGGTGGCCAATTTATCACAATTAGATTTTAATCCAAAATGAAGTGTTATAGATATAAATTCATGTTATAAAGCACTAAATTAAAATGTTAGAGACTTCAAATGCACATACAAATGCTTGAGAATAAGTTGATCTTGAGGAAGGTATTGTAAACCAGTTTTTTTTCATTGTAATAATGTTTTTAAGCCCAAGTGAAATGTTGTAGATAAAATTGCATGTTTTAAAGCACCAAATTAAAATGTTAGAGACTTTAAACACACATGCAAATGATTGAAAATAAACTGATCTTGAAGAAGGTGTTGCAAATTTTTTAGTAGTTTGAGCTTTTTATTTCTTCAACCATTCATCCAAATGAGTGTTACTAAACATTTTTTAGATTCTTCATGCTGCAAATGGTAGATGAAATCAAGAAGAGAAGAAGATGTTAGGTTTAGAATATTTATTAAGCATCAAAACCATACAACATAGATGTGAGTTAGCTTTAGGTGTACCTAGGGAAAATTTAACTATAAAAAAACTAAAAAGCAACTACACCATTTCAAAGAGCATGAAATAATACCTTATTTAAAAAAAACATTGAAAAATCCTTCTATATGACCAAGATATGACCGTTTGAAGAGAGGGTATAAAAATTCATTATTGCTAGATAGTAGTAGCTCTTTTCTTAATAATAACAACCCAAAATTAGGACAACTATGACACATTTTAACAATAGCAACCTTCCTTCTAATACAAAAGCAACTCTGTTTCCTACACATTGAAAAACACTTTGTTAGAGAGTATAAATAAAAGTACAACCACATCTAGATTCCTATAATGTTGATTCAGAAATATGATGAACACGATTGAATTCATGCAATAGAAAATTAGAAATGAGATTATCGCACCTAGATTCCAAAATGACAATGATCCAGTTCATGACAGTGACACCTATGAAAAAATGATTGCATCTAGAAACTTGCAACTTTGAGAAAAACTCGATGAAATTTTAGATATAGGGACGTGTGTCCCACTGGGTGTGCCAAAATGTGTAAGGGGAAATTATGGATCAATATTAACTTATCAATTAAATCGATCAAATGAAATCAAAACAAAATGATAAAACCTAACCTAATCATGAAATATAATTTTCATAGCTATGAATTCAATGAATAAGGTTAGCATAATCAAATGAAAACACAAATGAATTCTAACTACATGATCTTACCATCCCATGGTGGAGTGTATTCACATGTTGATCTTGATATGTTAGATTTCTCTTCAACATAAAGCCTCCATGGTTTGCAAAATCTTGATAATGTTGATGATGATCTAAAATGTGAGGGTGTTTTCTCAATTTATTCAAGAAGCACACTCACATGAACTTTCTATAAATTCTTGAGATCAATTATGAGAAGGATAAAGGTTATTTTATATATTTTATTATTTTGAATGAATGATCTAGATGCAAAGATGAAAGATCAGGATCGACAAACCATGTTCGTTGAGAGGAAATTGATTACTTAACTAGTCTGATTAATCCAATCAAGGGAATTGATTTGATAATCAACAGAATTGGATTGAATAATAAATGGAATTGGAATAATTGGTGAAAATGGATTAATCAGCTAGAAAATTACATTTAGTAATAAGTGGAATTAGAAAATTAGATTGAGTAATCACTAGATGTGATTTAATCAATCAAAATATGTGAGGACAATTCATTAATTAAAAAATTAATTAATCTTGAGAGGAACGTGCAAGATGAAATTGATTTAATAAATAAAACTATTTATAAATAAACCATATTCAGTGAACTTTAAGAAATTGAATGATTGATTTAATTATTTAATTTGGAAGAGGGAAAGTAGATTAATTAAATATTTAATGATAACTATTTAGTTAAATTAAAAGAATAAGTAGCATTAGAGATATAATTAAATAATTTATGTTTATTTAATTCATCAAGAGGAAAAAGGTTAAATCAGTGATGACAATGAATTAATTAAATAGTTCAAGATTATTTAATTAATAGATGATTAATTAATAAAGGAAAATAGGGTTAATTAATGGAAATGATGTTAAATATAATAATGATATTAAAAGTGATGCAAATAATGAAAAATGTAATTTTAAGATGTGTGATATGCATTGAGACATTTGTACATGCCTACACTAACAACAATTAATTAACAAATGATAAGGGAATAATATCACTTTATGACCTCAAAATATGGGTGACAAATGTATATAATTAACTACCTAGTTAAGGGAAAATAAAATAGTCTACTTTCCTAAATAAACATAATAAGTATATACAATATAACACAAGTAAGATATAAATTATCCTAAGTAAAGAATTATACTACACCGATAAATGTTATTTAAAATAAATGAATTTTTTACCAATATTATTGACCATAGATTATGGATACATATTCATATAGGACCAAACAATGCGATGGGATTTGATCCTAGAAAAGGTAGAATGACGTAATCTAGAATATGTTAATACAATATCTAATAGAGATTAGTCACAAGTTAGAAATCAAATATCATATATTAGATTCTAGACCCTATCTATTAGTTGTAGAAATATAAAAAATAAACATCAATATCTCAATATCAATATGGTGTTTGAAATAGGTAAGTGTATTCTATAATGGAAATAAATCATATTCTTCTAGATATATATGAGATTGAAATTTAATAAAATAAATGAACAATGGTGCACTTTTTAGTTGATTTGGTTCAAACTTAGTGGAATGTGAATTTTAAAACATGGATCAGGTCATTGTAGGAATCCTATTCAGGAACATAATTACACTATCATTCTTGTATGAAACATATAAATAATTGGTAAATGAGTTGTAAATATAAATATAGGCTAAAATGGATAGATAGAAGAACTAGTAACTTTATAAGGTTTTATACTAATTTTATTTAAATTAACTACTAAATTGTGACACCTAGAATATAGCTAACATTGATATAAAACTAGGATATATATATATTATTTATTAATAATATATATAAAAATGCCAAGAGATATCCTTCTCAAGGTGTCCATTTTTTAATCAATTACTAACATAAAAATGCAATAGAATAGATGCCTCGAGAAGGATATCTCACGGTGTTTTTATATATATTATTAATAAATTATATATATATGCTAGTAGTAGTCATAACAAAACATGGAAGACAAAATTATTAGGGTTAGGGTTAAAATAAGCATTAGGGTTAGGGTTATGGTTAAAATTAGGAATAGGGTTACAATTATAGTTAGAGTTAGATAAATAATAATATGCGATTATATTTAATATTAAAATTTAAATATGTTACAGTTAGGGGTCAAACATGGTTAGGTTAAAATTTTTATTAGGGTTCAGTTTCAAGTTTAATTAGGTTTAGGGTAAAGAGATATAGCTAGGATTAGGATTAGGTTAAGATTGATTTGCAAACATTTATTTTAAAATATATATATTAATTTCCATTTGTTATGTGTTTAAGTTGATAAATAATTATATTTAAAATTTTACAAGATTTCATGCAATTGGTTGATTATTTGATTTCATTCAAATATATTTTTGAATATAAAATTTAACCATTTGAATAACATATTAAATGGCTTAGTATGTTGGGATGTAACCAAAATCATTTGAAATACCCCCAAAAAATATAATTTCATAAGAGAAAATTAAACTTTATATTTGATTTCAAATTCAGGCATAAATACTATGTTTAAAGATTGATTTTGCAAATATTTGTCGAATAAAAGATTTAAAAAAATTTCCACTTAAATAAAAATTTATGTATGAGTAATTAATCTAACACACATTTTTTAAAATATTATCAAAATTGAATATATTCATAGATACAATGCTTACATAGTTTGGGAACATTTGTCAAATAATTTACATACAATCATTTCATCTAATTAACCATGGATGCTCCAGTAATACCTCTTTATTTTCAGTATCATCAAGATTAGTCAGAACTTCAATTGTCAAGTTGGACTTCATAATAGACAAGGTAGGTATACCATAGTTTTCATGTAACAAACTAAATGATGGCATTAACTGATGCACCATGAATCTAATGGTGTACGTGAACTCAAGACTTGCAAGAAACCATTTCTCAAGTGGGCCCATGCGATTACTAATTTTGGATGGTCCCTTAAGAAATCTCATGAACTTCATACTCAATTCATCAGATAGAGTGTTTCTTTTTATATTTATCGTTCGTCTGATTGTGATCTTCCATATGCATTCAACAAGGTAAAGATCCCAAATTTCATGGTAAAGAGAAAGTAACCAATCACAAAAACCTATAATCTCAATTTTTAGATGATCAAATTTGACATCTAAGCTCGTTTTGATCTTTGATTCATATAGGGTGTTAAAGTATAAAACATAATTGGGAAATTTTATTTGAGAAGTCTGTGGTCCATTGTTATTTATTCTCTTCACTATCATATCTCTCACCCAATATCAAACAGTCAGTTCATCTATATACGAAGAAGGAATTTGGGTGGAAGATATGGGTGATACTTTGACAACCAATTATAACCTCATGTTGTATGGATTTAATCTAACATTTTTCTATTTTCATGAAAATTATTATTAGCTCTTACATTACTATTAAATAGGAGAATAAATATAATTTTTTCTAATCTAATTTAAAAAATGCATAAATAAAATGAATGCTATCAAAGTAACTCACTTTATATTTAAAATGGAATTGATATATAGACACAATTTCTTGAAGGTTAGTATATTAAGTAAATTATTAGAAACCTTTTGGAAATAAATATTAAAGCATAAATTTAAACACAAAAATGACCATTAGAAAACATATCTAGGAATTCATTTTACATTAACCATATAAAAGCAATGTAAAGTTACATAATCTTTATTTAGAAAACATGCATGTTGAAAAGAGATTAAAAATATTTCAAATGTAAGTCGTATTGGAAATTGAATTCAATAAATAACTTGACATTCTTAAATTTATATATGTTTTTTTTATCATTTATTTTTAATCAATGGAGATTACAAAAGAATAAAATGAAATATTTTAAGTGGTTCCCAAAAATAACACATATATTAAATCCATTTCAACCCATGCATGAATCAATTCCATTTCTCTTCGGGCATTAGGTGGTCTAGAATCCATTGATGTTGTGTGTTGAATTATATTACCTTGATCTATCTCCACAACTGGACCTATTGGATGTTATGGTTATGTTGCTAATATTTTGTTGTCATTCATGTAAAAAATATTAACATTGGTGCATTCAAGGCTATATAAGTTGAGGATATTGAGAAAATAATATTAAATATGTTGTAGGCAATCTGTGAAGCTGTGAAGATCAGAGTGGTGGAAAGTTCTATAAGTTGGTGTTCAAAAGTTGTGCATTAACAAGTTTGTTTCTAAGCCTATCTAGTATTTTCTCTAGAATTTTCAGAGGTACACATCAATATTGGAGCGAGTTATGAGTTTCTAAGTTCCTACAATTATTCTATTACTATCGTAGGTGTTTTTGGAAGAAGAGAATTCAATTCTGGGTGATCCCACAAAGCTGGTTTACAATTTTTAGGAGATTCTTATTTTTGTTGAGATCACATATTTTTAGAAAATATAATGATTTAAGCCTTAAAAATTTCCATTTTAATGATTTCAATTGAAGAGGATTTGATCAAACCACCTTAGATCAAACCCCCTTTGATAGAATCCCACTAGTTTTAAACCATACCTACAACGAAGTCTCCTTTACACCTATCAAAATGCTGATAAAAAACTAGTTTTAATTTATCTAATGGGGGATCAAATGATTTCATTTAAAATTTATTTGAAATGATCATGGTAGTCTTCGGAATGGGCTATCCAATGAATATAGTTTTAGTATGTTTTGGTTTTATTATGTATGTGTTTTTTTAGTTTTATTAAACATAGTTTTTTCACTGAAAATCAAGCTCTGTGTTCTACACATGTGGAATAGGAGATTATCAAAATAAAACTTTAAAAAATATGTTCAAGCTGGGTATTGATGTCCTTGACCCATTAAAACAATAAATTGAATTTTGATACATACAAAAAAAATTATGTTGTATAGAGTCTGCCTATGTTTCAATTGTAATTAGTTTGACTTTGAAACTTGATTAAGGAAAATATATTTAATAAAACACTATGAAACCAAATCAAAGTGCTAGATATCGTAGTTACAAATCTAAATTAAAAAAAATTAAAATTTTATCCTCCATACCAAAAATATTATGTTGTATACTGTGAGCATCACTCCTTAAAAATGTTGATTTAAACAAATAAACTAGTTTTCGAAGGAGATGGAAAACGAAGGGAAATATAATACCAATTTTTTTGAAAAAAAAATATTTCGAATCTATAGACATAACATCACAAATCACTAGTTTTCATCATCTACAAATTCATTATGGTTTAGCCGCTATAGGAGCCTAAAAGTGAAGATTTAGTAAAAAAAAAGGAAAATCAGTGTCCAATTTGCCCAAAAATTGTAAACCAGTATTATCAGATCACCCTTTTGGTAAATTAAGTTGTTGTGTATGCTCCTGTGATATTCAGTGATGGTTCTAGATTGTTCTCTATCCTTTTTGCATGTCTGCGTTGATTGGTGTGCTCGTGATCAAAAAATTTTCCTTTTTGTGTTCAAGTTTTCCTGTTCTGGGTCGACATGGTGGTTGTAGCATGTTGCAGATCCTTGTCAATTAATCTTCCAATGTTTAGAAAGTTTGAGGATGTTGATTTAGGTCTTCATTATGTTGTGACCAACTTAGGTTGGTATGCATTGAGATTTGCACATGAATTGGGTTGACAGTTTGTAATTCATTCATTCTTTATCTGTGGCCAACAAAGTTGTTGATGCAATTCCATGTAGCAGATTTATAAGAGCGATTGTTTATTCATTTTGGAGTGTGCTTGATGAATGTGTGTGAATTATGTGTGATATATGTGTGAATAAATATTATATTATTCGATTACAGAGCAGAGTGTGGATGATTTTGACCGAAGTGTTTTTGTGCCTAATCAGAATTGTCATTAGGCTTTTGAAGAAGCTAATTTCTCAATTCAACCTCATCAGATGGATTTAATTTGAATGTTGTATGTAAGGAAGTGAGACTTCCATTCTGAACACTGAGCTCTAGGCAATCTGTTTGAATGCATTTGCATTCTTTATTTATTTATTTTATACTTTGAATAGGGTATAAATTATGGATTAACCTCCAACATGGTTTTTCCCCTAATAGGGTTTCCATGCAAAAATATTGATTTGTGTGTTTCTGATTCATGCTTTCACTTTTAATTATCAGATATATGAAATTAAAGGTTGATAAAGGTTAAATAAATTTAAATTATATGACAACTGATTCAATCCCCCTCTCAGTTATCTATCCTTGTTTTTCCAACAATTTGTATTAGAGCAGGTTCCTCTGAAGAAGTTTAATAGCTTAAGGTGGTCCCAGATGGAATCATACAAGAAGGACAGTCCTAGTGATGGGGAGTCCTATCCTTCAAAAGCAATATTGCTCTTCCCAAGACATATTATTTGGTCTTCCTAGGGTATTACACTCTACCCTACTCAGGGATCTCTCCTAAACCCCTCCCACTTCATAAGACTCTCCACCAATTTTAAATTCTTCACCTTTTCTCTCAATTCACCACTAAGCTTCCCTGGGCTCAATTTTGCCACAAAGCTCCCAAACCTTTCTTGGGTCTTGGAATAGGTCTTCCAACTATTCCTAGGGTGATATTTCTCCACTCTGATCCTTCTTGCAGGATTCTTTCTTCATTTACCCATCGAATTCAAGAAAAACCCAATTTTAGGCCTCGTAGCCTTTTTGCCCCTTTTAGGTATCCTAGAACCTATTTTTTTGGCTTTTCTCAAAAACGGCCTTAAAAAACCCCAAATATTTTTGGATATTACTTCTATTAGTACCCTAGGCTTCAATATTTACTAGGTTTAAGGTTTTGCAAGTGTCCGTACATAGGACTATCCTCATACCCCCTAATTTCAAGGGTTTCTAGGGTTCTGGCTCCTTTTTCCAACTTTGAGGGCTTCAATGACCTCCCCAACTCTCATCCTTTCTCAAAAATGTCTATAATACATGTTTCCACACTCCCATTCTCTTTATTTTCTCAAACCAATATTTTTATCATCTTTCTTTTTTGCTGTCCTCTCCAAGTCACTAGCTAGAATACACTTGCACTCGCCTAGTGTTTGATGAATTCAACTCTTCCCCTAAAAAAAAAGACTCCACACACCATATTTACACTATAAGAAAAGTCCCCTACTTGATTCCAAGTGGGGATCATTATTTACAAAAATTGGCCTTAACCGGCCATGTAACCAAGAACACCAAAACTTGCAGAATTACAACCAGTTGAATTAAATGGATAATCTAATGCTTCACATAGTAATTAAATGACACAAAAGAAATAATCAAAGCATCATACCAGTCCTCTCAATCCATTCTTGATTGGATGAAGGCTCAAACACAAAAAATCACTCAAAAGTTGTTGAATTCCAATCACAAAATATGCTCTCCAAGTCTCAATTCATGAAAATGAACTTCCAACTCAAGTATTAGGGTTTGGATGACCTTATATACCTTTATCACACGTTCTAGGACCCTTAGGTTGGGCTTAGAACATCATTAATGCCTTTTTTGCATTTTTAGGCTAAATTCCTAAGACAACCTTATCTAGTTTTGCCTAATTTTATCATTCAGAATTTTCCAAACCTCTAGGTTCTAAACCAACCTAAGTTTACCACTAAAAAACATGAATTCTACCTTGGGACTTTACATCATATTCCTTATTACCTTGGTGGTTGGTTGGAACCACCTACAAGACAAAACTGCCAAGATCTTCCAATAGACCTTTTAAGGTGCTCCTGCACCATTCTCCCCTTGCAAAAAAGAAGTTAAGGAACCTATGGTGTCAAGAGCTCCTCACTAATTACATGCTTCTTAAATTCACCTTCTACTATCCAAGTAGCCTCTGACTCTGGTTGATATTTCCACTTCACTAGGTGCTCCTTGTATGTCTTGTGCCTAGTTTTCTTCTCCCTTGAGTCTAAAATCCTGTCCACTTGTCATCTGATCTGATTAGGTACCTTGAGTGCTTCCACATCCTTTTTTATCTTAGAATTGTACTGTTCTTCATCCATTTTTGGTCCTTTATACTTCATCATATCTTTCACATTGAAGATAGGAGAAATAGACATCTCCTTGGGTAACTCCACCTTGTATGCATTTGACCCATACTTAGCCAACACTTTACATGGCCCTATCCTTTTCATTTGCAACTTGCTTGGTATTCCTTTCTATAACCTTTCCTTGTTCAAGTATACCATTACCATATCACCTATCTCAAATTGTAATTCTCTTCTCCCTTCATCTCTTTTAGCCTTCAACTTTTGATTAGCCTCTATCAATATCTTCCTTACCTGCACATGAACCTCTCTCATTGATTGAGAAAAATCATTAGCATGACCACTGATTCCTTCATGTCCTTTCAATTCTCTAAGCTCAAGTACACCCCTTGGATGTAAACCATAGACTATCTCAAATGGACTCTTACCCATAGTCCTATTTGTGCTATCATTGTAAGCAAATTTTGCTTGTGGAATCACTTGTTCCCATCCTTGTCCATACTCCTTAGTTAAGCATCTCAACAAGTTTCCAAGTACCCTATTGATCACCTTTTTCTGTCCATCCGTTTGTGGATGATATGCTGAGCTATGAGACAAGTTGGTTCCTAGCCTCTTCCAAAGAGTTTCCCAAAAATGCCCCATAAACTTCACATCTCTGTCTGCATCTATGCTCTTTGGCAACCCATGTATCCTCACTACTTCCTTGAAGAATAGGTGTTCAATCTAACTTGCATCATGTGTTGTCTTGCATGGGATAAAATGGCTCATCTTGCTAAATTTGTCCACTACCACAAACACATTGTCAAAACCAGTTGGTGCCCTAGGTAGCCCTACTATGAAGTCCATGCTTATGCATTCCCATGGTCTACTTGGGATGGGTAATGGCTGATAAAGACCTACATTGCTTGATGTTCCCTTTCCCTTTTGACATACTCCACATTGTTCAACATATTTTCTTACATATCTTTGCATTTTAGGCCACCAATAGAACCTCTCCACTAAGTCTAGTGTCTTGTTCAAACCAAAGTGACCACTCAAACTGCCATTATGCTTTTATTGGATTAAATTCTCCCTCATGGAACCTCTAGGAACACACAATTGCTTCCCATTAAACAATAAACCATTTTTCAAGGTGTAATCAACATATTCACTGTGAAAATGGTTCTTAAAATCAGTACATACCTTGTATATTTCTGAGAAATCGGAATCTCCTTCATATAGATCTTTAAATCCTTCAGCCCCTATGCTTTGTAGCTGTATCTCTTGGACAATAAGCAACCTCCTCCTAAGAGCATTAGCAACCTTGTTGTTAACCCCCTTCTTATTCTTGATGGTAAAGGTGTATGACTGCAAAAACTCCATCCACTTGATATGCCTCAAATTGAGCTTCTCTTGACTATTGATGTAACTTAAGGCCTGATTATCAATGTATACCACAAATTATTTTGGCAATAGATAGTGCCTCCACTTCTTAAGAGCCTGCACCAAAGCATATAGCTCTAATTCATAGGATGAGTACCTAGACTTTGCTTCATTCAAACTTTCACTAAAGAATGCCATTGGCCTGCCTTCTTGGCTTAGTACAACCCCAACTGCTATGTTACTTGCATCACATTCCACTATGAATGGTTTGTCAAAACTTGGTAAAACTAGGATAGGTTGGGTAGCTATCTCCCTCTTCAAACTTTAAAATCCTTCATTGGCTTCTTTGGTCCACACAAACTTAGTTTTCAGTCCTCCTTTGATGGTGTCAAGAACCGGTGCACAAATTTCACTAAACCTTCTCACAAACTTCCTATAGAATTATGCCAATCCATGGAAACTCCTAAATTTTTTCCTTGTCTTGGGAGTAGGCCAACTAAGAATGGCTTCAACCTTGCTCTTGTCCATCTTAAAGCTCCCTTGAGACACTACAAATCCTAGATATATTAGCTCTTGCTTCATGAACTCACTCTTCTCAAGATTGATGGTGAGCTTCTCCTCTTGAAGTTTCTTCAACACAATTTCTAGGTGCTTCATATGTTCTTCTTTTGTTTTGCTAAAGATGAGGATATCATCTAGGTAGACAACCACAAAGACTCCTATAAAGTCCTTCAAGAACTCATTCATCACCCTCATAAAAGTGCTAGGTGCATTTGTAAGCCCGAATGGCATTACTAACCACTCATATAACCCGTCTATAGTTTTAAAAGCCGACTTCCATTCATCTCCCTCTTTCATTCTAATATGATAATAGCCACTTTTCAAATCAATTTTGGAATAGTACTTAGCACCCCCTAAACAGTCCATTAGATCTTCTATCCTAGGAATAGGAAACCTATATCTATTAGTTATCCTATTTATTTCCCTAGAATCAGTACACATTCTCCATTTATCTCCCTTTTTAGGTGCCAACACAACTGAAACATCACATGGACCTATGCTCTTTCTGATCAGCCCTTGGTCCAAAATTTCTTGAACTTGCCTTGCTATCTCTTTGTTCTGCTCCGGTGTCATCTTGTATGCAGCCTTGTTAGGTAGTGTTGCTCTTGGTATAAAGTCCATTTGATGACTGATTGCTCTCTTAGGTGGTAAATTTCACAAATAATGTTGATCCAATAAGCTGTCATAGGCAGCAAAGCTTCAAATGATTGAGACATGGTTCATGACACTAGATCTATGAATAAGCTTGAATTAAGGTCATACCTCATATATGATTGGGTGTCTTGTAGAAAACTCAACCCAAATTCTTGACTAGTATATTCTACCCTTTGTTGTAACCTTATAAGGACACACATGGGGTATCTTGATGAGTTTTAACTTTTGTACTGCCTCCTCTTGATGACATTATCAGTAGCTATGGCAAATCCAAAATCTACTGTGTTCATTTCGGTTGTGCTTTGATCCTTAACATGAGATTCTCACTCTAGACTCTTTGAAATTTGGAGCAGAACATAGGTTGATCTTCCTCTCACTTTGTGAAGATGTTGGCTTGTCAAGACACCTATAAGCCGAATGACCCAACTGTGCACAATTGTAGCATTTCATGGAAGCAAAATGAGAGCTTCTCCCAAAGCCTCCTGATCTACTTCTTCCTCCATTGTTAGTGCCTCTACCTCTGTAACCCCCTCTACTATTTGACTCATGGGATTGTTCTCCAACCTTGGAATCACCTTGGCTTCTGTTCTCATTACTTCTTCCACCAAAACCTCCTCTTTGTCCACCTCTAGAGTCTCTACCTCTTCCTTTACTTCTAGTATTGGAATCTTGTTTCTTTTTCAATTTCTCTTCCACCTTAATAGCCATTTGATAGCAGCTATGGAGGTTAGTAAGTGTGAAAAGACTCAAATCCTCTTGGATGCTCCATCTAAGACCGTTTAGATACCTACCAACCTTGATGCTTTCAACTTCTTGCACTCTAGATCTAAGGCTTAGTTTTTGGAACTCCTCTGTATATGCAGCTAGATCTAGGTCTCTTTGTATGAGATTTTGTCTCTTCTTGTGCAATTGGATGTCATAGTCCTCAAGTAGATAGTTCTCTTTTACTTTAGCCACCATAGTTTTCCAACTTCCTATGGGTTTCTTGCCTTCCATATCTCTTTCTTCTTGTAGAAACTTCCACCAAGTTAATGCTTGTCCTCTTAACCTTGATTTGGCTATCTTCACCTTTTGTGCCTCAGTAACTCCATCACATTCAAAGTGATTCTTCATTCCCTCTATCCATTCCATAACTAGCTCTGCATCCATTCTTCCTGTGAACACAGGGAAAAATTCAAGTGCCTTGCCACTCAATGCCTTCAATGCTTTGAGGAAGGGTTCCTCTACTATTGGAGGGTCAGGTTTTGGTTCTATTTCCTCCTCCACTTGGTATTTACCCTTGTCTTTGTCCCCTGCCAACTACACCTTCATCTTGCTTGCCGATTCAACAACTTCTTCCAATTTTTACTTCATCTCTTCCATAGCCTCTTCAAGATGCTTATTCTTCTCTTTCTTCTCTATCAAGTCTCTAGATAGCTTTGCATTGGTCACCATGGTGTTCTCTCCTATGGATTCACTTCTCTCTGACATTCACTAGTTTCAATTCCCAAGCCTTTATTGGCTCTGATACCAATTTGATGGGGAGTCCTATCCCTCAAGAGCACTCTTGCTCTTCCCAAGACCTATTCTTTGGTCAAGACTAGGGTATTCCAATCTACCCTACTCATTTATCTCTCCTAAACCCCTAACTCCTTATAAGACTCTCCACCAATTTCAAATTCTTCACCATTGCTCACAATTCACCACTAAGCTTCCTCATGATCAAACATTTTTCCTTTGTGTGGCTCAATTTTGCCACAAAGCTCCCAAATGCATTATGATTTTATCTTGGGTCTTGGAATAGGTATCCAACTATTCCTAGGGTGATAATTCCTCCAGCGGATCCTTCTTTCAGGTTTCTTTCTTCATTTACCCATCGAATTCAAGAATGTGTGTGAAGTAGGCCTTGTAGCCTTTTTGCCCCTTTTATTATAGAATAGAAGTGGTGGTCTTAACAACCCCCAAATATGATATTATTTTAGTAGTACCCTAGGCGAAGTGTGAAGAAGTATTTTTGTTCCTAACCGGAACTGTCATCAAGCTTTTGAAAATGCTAATTTTTCAGTTCAACCTCATGAGATGGATTTAATCTGATTGTTTTATGTAAGGTAGTGAGCCTTCCCTTCTAAGCAATGAGCTCTAGGTAGTGTTCCTAAATGCATGTTCATTTCTTATTCATTTATTTTATAATTTTAAAAGGGAATAAATTGTGGATTAACCTCCACCGTGGTTTTTTTTGTAATAGAGTTTCCACACAAAAATCTTGGTGTTACATGTTTCTGATTCATGCTTTCACTGTTAATTATCGGAACTGAGATTAAAGGTTGATAAAGGTTAAATAAGTTTAAATTCTATGACAACTGATTCACCCCCCCTCTTAGTTGTCTATCCTTGTTTTTCCAAAAGGACCAAAAAATATGATTTCATTTGCATCATAATCAAATTCCATATGCACCATCTGTAATCTATTGAAAATATTTTCATTGGAATTTCTCGATAGATTGTTGAGAGCATTTTAATCAATTTTGACATCTGTATAAAACTTGGCATGCTATACTTTGTATTTTAATGCCTTATACACATGATATCTATTCATTTTAAAGTTATAATTTGTTCCACATTGATCCCTTCTTCAAACAATAATGATTGAGAAATTTTATATTGGATGTGGAAATTTTTTTGAGACATGTTCCATATTTTGTGGAAAAAATATTGTTTGTCCTTTGTATTTATACTAACCACCTATTGCATGTGTAACTTGTAGAATTGGGTTGACACGTCCAATCAACATTTCTTCTAGCTAAGTCAACTTTGCAAGCTCCTTTGGCTGTGGCTCAGGGTCCATATTGTTAGAAGCTAAAAATCTATTATTTCCTCTCTCTTGTTGACATCTAATGCATATAGGACCTTCAAGGGTTTGAGATACTTTGATTCCTAGATAAATTTCTTGAAAAATATAACACATGTTTGGCACTTTTCAACTATCTAATCGATGTTGAAATTTCATTTGAAAACTTTGAAAATCAGCATGAAGCATTCCATCTGGTTTTTGTATGTTTTTACATTGTCTTCTACACCAAAATTGATATCAAATTGACTTCCATGTTTAGGTGTTTCTAATACACAATCTATTGACCTTGAAGCTTCATTTTCAACATTCAATTGAATGTTTGTATCGAATGCATTTTTGTACCTCTCACTTGATTGGAGATCACCTTGTTGTCTTTCTTGTCTTTATTATTGAATTTAACTTGGAGTATTTCATGATATGAGTCAACTCATAATGACAAGTAAGAAGGGGACAACATAAGCCTAATTTGCATTTTTTATTTTTTTATTTAAAAATTTATTACCTAATTTTTAATTAAGATTAATTTTATATTATTTTTTCCAACGAGGTAGGTGGATGGATAAACTAAGCATTAAGAATGGTTCATAGAGTTGTATCAAGATTTATTATGATAAGTTTACAATAGTGTCAAATTTTAGTTTAGAAAAATACATGTATGCTTGTGATTGAATAAAAAAATAACTTAGTCATAGTAAGTCCAAAACAAGGATACAAGCTTCAGTATGTTGAACACGCCAAAATAATGAGAGGGGGATGAATTTTTAGTGTTAAGTTTTTAACTTAGGGATATTTACTTAGGCAATTTTCCTATATTGGGTAGTTTTTAACCCATCTCATTTCTCACACCTTTAAAAGGCCTAAACACTATGCATTTTAGCATCTCAATTTCTTAATATCATCTTGGATATTTGGTAGAATAGTCTTTCTGCCCCTCTTGTGTATGTGTGAGGGCGGTTTGTTTTCACAAGTTGAGGATCCTAGGAAAGATTTTTCATCTCCTACATGGTATCAGAGCTCCTCCTACTAATCACCCTTTAGTAGATTTTATATTGTGGAGGTCCAGGCATATTTTTTGCCCACTAAAGATTATTTTTGGCATTTAAAATTTATAAAAAAATTATTTCGCCATTAATTTTTTCTGCAAGCTCTGATTAATCATTGCTTTTCCCCTCAATTTTTCCCTTTTTGTGGGGTGATTTGGGTGTTGGTTCATGTGGATTTTGATGCTTCAAAGATCATTATGATCTATTTCTTGAGATACCTACATTTTTCTCTTGTATTTTAGGAGTTATTCTCTTGGCATTTTCTTCATTAGAAGCCACGAATCATCCATTTGAGGGTGCAATAAAATCCTCAAGCCATGCAATTCCTCTGCTGGGCTATGAAATTTCTCTCTGAAAGGTAGTTTTATTGTGTGGGAGGTGTGAATCCCTTGTTCTGAGCTATGAAACTTCTTTTTGTAGGCGCAATTTATGAGTAGAGGCCATGTGATGTCCATTTTCGGCCATGAATTTTATGATTGATGCCATGATTATGTGTTTGGGGACTACGATCTTTGTTGGGAGGACTAGCAGAAGGCTATTGAAATTTGAAATCATAGTGGTTGAAAGGAGACCAAGTTTTCATTTCTCCTACAAACTCTACATTTTGGGTTTGGTGGACAAAAATTTATCAAAATTTAAAATTTATAAAGTTTGCACATCCCTTATCATCATTATGGTCACATCCTCCATATTTTTCCACTTGCCTTTAATCCTCCATTAGCCTGTCTAATCATGCATTTGCACAACCTTAATAATTGATTTAGGCTAACCTAATCTTCATGCCATTTTGCATGTGTCCTTAGTCAAACATTATTAAATAATTTATCCTTTTGGAGAAGGCATCCTCTTCCCCATGTGAATTTAAAATTCACATTTATTCTCCCCATGCACTTTAAGGAATTTTTAATTCCTTCTCCCATCCCCATGAGGATTTGTGAGGAATTTTTAATTCATCACTTGTCCTCTCAAAGTACATGTGGACAAGGACCTCCTTTATGAGGAGATCTTGTCCATTCCCAAGGTACATCTTGGTACCTCCACCTCATCTCCACATCATCTCCCCTTGTCCACCTCATCTGAAACATTTTAGCATCAAATGGCTTGTGAGTACTCAACTCACCCTAGCCCTTGATCTCCTCCACCTTGGATGCATCTCAGCCATCCATTGGTTTAGAGGCACTTCCCCTAAAAGTAGTGGAATTTCCCTCATTTTGAGAACACATAGTCAAACACTCAAGCAATCAACTAAGCCAACTTTAGCCCTCTCAAACATCTAGCATAATATCCACCATTGTTGCAGCACCTTAGGGCCACCATATTGTATCTCATCAATTACCCATATTCACCATTGAAATCTCCATCTCACTAGCTTCATTTTGAACACACTTGCATGCCATTTTGTCAACAAAGGAGCACACAAATCAACCACTAAAATGGCCAACCAAATCAACAATTCAAGCAAGGTAAAATTGTATTTTGTTTGAATTCAACTTAGGCCTTATATTGAGGTTTTTTCAGTGTTCTCCTTTTTGCATTTCATCTTGTTTTGCATCTTTAGAATAGTAAATTTCACTTGCACACATTTCTGGCATGCCAAGTGGGACCCACATCACGGGTCTACTTTTATGTTTTTTGTTTTTTGAAGTCTTTCATGTTCGTATCTTAGACATAGGGGTGAATCTTCCCTCGATGGGTGAACCCACCTGACACAAGGGCATACCTACATTGAAGATACTTGCAAAAGCGTAAACACCTTTCCCTTAGAAAGGCGAACCTGCAACTACCAATCCAGACCATCAATCTCAAAGGTGTATATGTTCAAAGAGACTGAAAGGGTGAACTTGCTTTAGGAAGTGGCTATCCCTATTTCAATGAAAAGGCGGATACGTTCCCACATTTCCATCAGACAAGTGATTATGATCTTGCCCATTTCCCAAAAAGGAAAAAAATTGCATCTAGCAGAAGAGCGAATTCACTTCACACAGAGGCAAACTTGAGGTAATCTAGAACCTTCAATTCCTTGATTTGATCTTTCATTTGATTCTAGTTTTGGATACTGATCTACTCACTCATTTTCCTATGATTGTGGTATTTCACTAATGACTTGTGTAACTTGTCCCATGATTGACGAAGAACAAAGGTGAAACTACTAACATATTTGTTGCAGGATGATTGATTCAAAGACCCTATGTTAGATTGTCTGTGTATCTTTTTCATACTAATTTACACACACCTTGACTTAATTAAAGGGTCAATTAACCTATTTTCCATGTTTGGGAGTGGTTTTTTGACGTATGCACTCCCCTTACACCATTCGGTTATCCTAGGTGACCAAAAATCGTAACTCATTCCATTTTATTCGAGTCAACCTAGGGAGTGCTAGTACATGTACGCTCTCCCCTTGTGCTATCTGTGAACCTAGGGACCAGAAAAAATGTCTAGTATTTCCTTTCCCTTAGTGAGACTTGCCTAGGATTTTATCACTCGAGAGATGATCTCGACCATGTGTTACCATCGGGGTATATAAAGCAGGAAGAGCCAAAGGTATACCCCAATCCAATCATGTCATGTCTAGCGAAGCATCAAAGCTAGGGTGATACCTAGATAAGAAATGTAGGGTTGGTCTAAATTTTTAATACATTGATGGGGCTCTTGATCCATGCTTGTGATGGGTTGGTTTTCATATTTGTGCCTCACGCACCCTCTTGGTGTATCAAAGATGCACGATATAGTCTATATAGCCTAGATAGAGACCCATGGTTTAGCCATGACTTGGTTTAGTGTAGGGGATATGGATTGTACCCACAAGTTACTCATCATGTACTCCCTTAGGTTGAGATAGAAATACTCATGGTGAACTACGATAGTTATCGAGGAGAGAGAGGTGAGCCCATGGTGTTTATTGATGACCTTGTGCCATTGGATCTCTAGCTATCTTCCTTCACAAGAGAGGGTGCTTCCACTCGATTTCATAGATTATTAATCTTGGGGTGCCCCCTCGAAGTGGTGGGCCTACATTAAGTTAGTAAACCTTTTACTAATAATTGTAGGCTTGTGTTGTCTAGAGTTTCTTATTGTGATATTCCAGTGCTTGTTTTGAGTCTAAGTCAGTCTAGCCCATTTCTTCTTATTTATCGTGTTTTCAATCCTTTGCCATAGTCTATCTCTTCCCTCAGTGGTGAGTTTTATTCTCACAGGGGTGAACTTGCATTGTGGATAGGCAATCCCACCCTAGAAAGGGGTGATTTTGTGTCCTAGTCTAGTCTAGTCATCCTTTGGGAGAGCCAACCCTTGTTAGGGGAGAACTTTCCCATGGGTCTCTTTGATAAGTTACCCCACGTCCACCTATTCCACGAATAGGCAATCCTATCATCCTAATAGGGGAGTCTGCATCTAGTTTGTATCATCTTCATCCATACCTCCCTTAGAATAGTTGAACCTATTATCTGTAGGGGAAATCTTATGTCTAGTCCATACACCCGAATAAATAGGTGATCCCATGATAGGTGTTTTTGTGTCCTATCCATACACTTAAATAAAGAGGTGATCCTAATAACAATAAAGGAAAACCTATTATCTGTAGGGGTGATCCCATGTCCAATATGTATCATTTTTGTTCGTACATCTAAGGAAATAGGTGATCCTACTTTCCCCAAAGGTGATTCCATGTAGTTCCAGACACAGGCAATTTTGTGAATCTTATAGAGGTGATCTTGTTATACACATGGGTGAGTCTGTCACCCGTAGAGGTGATTGTGTACACCTAAGATAAGCGATCCCATCACCTGGAGGGGTGAACCTATTATACAAAGAGGCATATGTGTTTCCCATACAATAAACCTGGGAGTTAATCCTTTGGACCACTAAAAGCTTGTTATTTTATGAGTATGTTCCTATGATCAAATTTTTTTATCACCATCCACGTGTCCATAATCATCATTTTGGTTCCTCTTCATTTTTAAAAACTCATTGCATCCTTAATCAAATCACATAGGTGCATCTTAGGACATCCTTAGATTGCATATCCATCATCAGTTTTTCAATCTTAGTCCCTTAGATATCATTTTAGGGGCTTTCTATCCAATTGGGTTAGGTAACTAACCCTCATCCTTATCATCCATGCTCACCTAGGATTGTCATTTGTCTTGGTTCAGTTATCCTTCATGACCTAATCAATCTATTTCTATCTCAAGATATATTATGTGTCATAATTATCATCTTTGTCATTTGATCCAATCACTATCATCCTGCATCATTAATCCAACTCCTAAACATAATTTGGAGTTAATTTGATCATCCTATCCAACCAATACTCATATCCAATCAATCCTTCTATCCAATCAATTGATCTGATTCAATCAAATCCAATAATCCATCTATCAGTATCCTATCAATCATCCAATCGGTCAATCTTTCATCTTAGCAATCGTTTTAGTCATCATTCTAGCCTCCTGGTCATCTACACTTTCATGCCCCTTACTCAATCACAGGCAAATAAATTCATGGAGTTGCAACAGTTCCAAGGTGGTTAGCCTCAACACACTCTGAATCCACCTCTTAATGGTGGATCATCACAATCCAATACTAAATTTCACCCTCTTCCTTCCATCAAGGAATGCTTGGTCAATCAAACTAAGTTAACCATTGATAAATATCTTAGTGATCCTACTAATGTGCAAATCATTGACTGTCTTTTTTTCAATCTTGGCGATAAAATTCTAGCTCAATTTCTCATGAGGGGCACCAAGCCACCTATTGGTTTTGATATGTCACAATATGTCAATATCACACCCCCACCTCTAACAGAAGATCCACAAAGTTCTCAAGTCAATTTAGGATCCTCAATCCCTCAAGTACCCCAAGTTACTCCATAGGATACATGGTACCAACCTAGATTTTGCAATGATGTCTAATATGAAATCCCACCCTCACCTATTCTAATTTCTATCATGGGTGCAACACTTGATCCCAATAATCCTCAAGGTCTTGATCCTAATAATCCTCAAGGTGTCGCTAATCCCCAAGGTCAGAGCACTCCATAAGTGCAAAACAATCCGTAAGGAAAAAATGATTCTCAGGGTCCTCCATAGATTAATCCTCATTGCGGTAACCCTCAAGGTTTTATCCCTACATCCTATATGCCAATTCCATAGCTATCACATTTTCCCAATCAATTGATTCATTCATCACAAAATATTGGGGGCAATGCATATAAATTTCCTTTTTCTTCTTTGTCTCCTCAAATTCCCCTTATCTACACCCACCCATTATCACAACAAAACCCATTACCAAATCATGGTGCCTCCATCCCACAACAACTACCACACCAATCTCAAATTCTAGAACAACACTAGTGTCCCTCACACCAAATTCAAGGAAACTGTTCACAACCTTCACATAAATCCTAGGTCAATTCGAAATCACAATAAATACCCATGCAAGCCCAAGGAAACCCTATTGCTCAATACCAATATTATTCACAACCCCTACCACATCATTTTTTGCCTCGCTATCATCAATTGCCTCTAATAGCACATATTATCAGTTGCCTCCTCAACCAAGCACACCTATACCACAACATATCGCTTCCAATCCTAATCTTAACTACTCATATTACAATCAGTAGCCTCTATTTCAATAGCCATACCAGCAAAACACTTATCACCAACAATCTAATCCTCAACAACCTCCATACATAACCCAACAAGAACCCACTTATGATTATCACTCTAATCCCAATTATTCATATTACCATCAACCATCTTCATCCCCATAGCAGGGTGCCTCTTTGTCAAATTACCAAGCCCCTCCATCACATCAAAAAATCTACGTGAATCCTCAATTCACATATGTGGAGAAATACCAAAAGGTCCCCCCATACCTACCTCCACCATCATATGATTAAATCTCAATACCACAGAAATAATGTGCTCTTTATGAGAAGTCCAATCCAACTAATCTTCCCCCACAAACACCAGTTAATAGGGAATGGGAAGATATGAAGGTTTCCCTCAAATATTTACAAGAAGACACTTCCAAGAAATCATTCAAATTCAAGGAGATTTGTCCTTATCCGTTTGACCCTCCATTTCACTCATCCCCTTTCCTAAACATTTTGAAATGCCAAATTTCAACAAATATAGAGGAAGAGGAGATCCTTGGAACCATTTTCAATAATTTTACATGCATTTTTATGAATTCATGCATAATGAAAACCACCTTTTGTGATTTCTCCCTAGGAGATTAATGTAACAAGATCTTGACTAGTTCATGAGCCTCCCAAAGGGGTCAATTTCATCCTTTGTAGATTTGTCAAAAACATTTTTTGCACACTTCTCTTTTAATCTAGGGAAGGACATAGAAACATTGGACCTCTTAAGAGATAAACAATGAAAAGAAGAGACATTTGCAAGCTACCTATAAAGGTGGCAAGCCTTAGCCAGATGCCTAAAGTCTAGTCTTCTCGAGAAAGATTTAGTAACTATCTTTGTTGCGAATTCTCACCCTGAGCTATCCCATAATGTATGTCTCCATTAGGATAACACCTTCACGAAGGTCATTGAGAAGGGCACTACCATAAAAAAAAAACTCACTGCTAAAGGTGAAGTCAAAATCTTTAACCAAGATAAATATAAATCATCTGAGGATAAATCTCGCTACTGGAACAAGAACAAAAATGTTGTCAATGATGGTGTCACTAAAATTAAACACATCCAAGTAGCTGTCACTTCACAAAGATCGCAATATGTCCCCAATCCATAATCGGTTTCCAACGTCATATCTATGGGTATGTGCAGGATCATGATGGGCCAAAAAGTGGCAATATGTAAGTGATATGATGGCCCATGTGGCTAACGACTTTTTTCTCACCCAAAATTGATGAAAAGAAAAGGGTTTTTAAAGAATATTCTCATATTTCCACCAATATAAATTGTGCTTTAATTTTAATTTATTAAATTATTATTATTCATTTTCTATTTGAATTACGACTAGATTCCTGATTGATAGGCTAATTGAAAAAAATCTATAGCTTTCAAACAGTATCAAATTTTTTGAGTCAAAAATATATGTCACATTCTATGATTTGCATACCATAGGATTAAAAAAAGAAAAACTTAATTTCATGAAGTTTTGACCAAGTTAAGGTGGTCAGACATATGAGTTTTTATATTTTTTAAAAGTTGTAATAAAAAAATCATAATTAATTATTTACTTGGAGAATAATTACAAAAAAATATGCATCACATCAGGACATGATTCCTCTACTTATATATAAAATCTTAGAAAAAATATTATCATTTTATTTTGGTTAGGGTGGTCAGACAGACACCTACTTCTTATTTTTTCCTTGAAATGTAAAATTTTTACAAAATAGATTTTTTATTTTTTTAAATAAACCTAGTACATTAGAAACTACATTAAATTTTCTACAGATTCTATTCTAACATATTTTTCAAATAATATAGATAACTTATTCAAATTTTTATGTCAAGTTGCCTAACTTTGATTTTTTGAATTTTCATCGCTACTTAAAGGCCTATTTTTTCCATGATGATCCTGCACATACCCCTGTACCACATGGTGCACCCCATCCCCTTACATAGTCCAATCAATACAACCAAGGGAATAATAAGTGTACCTTCACTCCTTTGGGAGATCCTTTATATGTTGTTTTCAAGAGGTTGCTTCAAGTGAATAGTGTGGTCACTTATCCTATGACAAATCCTTTTGATGAGGAAAAGCCCAAACCCACTTGGTATAAAGAGAATGAGTATTATGATTACCACAAGATCAAAGGTCACTTTCCTAATAAGTGTCAAGGACTTAAAGGTTATATCCAAGTTCAAATAGATCAAGGTGATATCCGAGTGGATGGAAATCAAGCTACTTCATCGAATGCTCAATTACAAATATATCAAAATGCCTTCCCTAAGCACAACCAAGGTCCAAGTACCTCCAATGTAAATAATGGATCTAATAAAAATAGCCAAAATAACAACACCAATAGTATTAACTATAAAAATGTGCCCTATAAATATGAGACCCTTATTACGTGCATTGCCCAAGGGGAACCACACGTATCTATGATTTTTACCAAAGGAAAAGACCCTCAATGTGTTGTTACCACACATAATACATACATATTAGTCCTTGGACCTTCTACTTCATCCCAACTAGCTCTTGTGAGCTCACAATATAATATCCTCAATCATTTAGGTAGGACATCTGCTCAAATATCTATCCTATATTTTCTCAAGTCTTCCCCAGTCCATTAGGAGATCCTTACAAAGGTTCTATAGGATACTCACGTGCCAAATGATATTGACCCTACTCAGTTCCAAGATTTATTAGGAAATTTTTTATCCACCTATCAGCTGGTCCATTCAGCTAAAATGATATGTTGTTGATCAATTCATCCCATAACCATGCCTTACACATTGAGGTCCTAGTCACCCACCATAAGGAAAAACGGTTCTTGGTAGATAATGGATATTCCATCAACCTATTTAGATTAAAGTTCATAAAATAGATAGGGTATACTCATGTTGACCTAGATAAATAGACCATTATAATTAAATCCTACAACAATGAAGAAAGGGACTTAGAGGGTATCGTTTTTCTTTCTATCTAGGTTGGCCTTGTTGTGAAATACATTACCTGCCATGTTTGAATTTCTCATATAATGAGGTTGAAGTCACCATCCATGCTGACCTCTAGAATTTTGAGTATTGTCATGCTCTTGAGGCTTCCTTCCCACACTTACAACACTATCCAAGAATAGAAGTGGGAACCCCTCAGACAACATCCTTCATTCCTTCATCCATTTTAGTTTTCAATCTATCAGTCAATACATCTTTCACCCCATCCCTCATCTCCAAGGTCTAGATCATAGACAAAGGTTTTGGAGAATATGAGATGTGTACAAATCTTAATGTGGCATAAATTCCTCCATCTCCCTAGACATATGGGAAACCTTCTCAATTTGTATTGAAAGTAGAACTGAAGACTAAAACTATCAGCTCTAAGAATGTGGGTTCTACCACCTTCCAATCCCTTGGAACACTGGAAGATCATATGGAGGATAATATCAATCAATGGGCCTACAGAGAGGAACCTGAGCCATCACCTCCCCTCACTGAATATTATCAAGAGGTTTATGCCCATGCTTGAAAGATGGAAAAACAATGTAACTATCAAGGGGGAAGTCTTGGCGTGGAAGAGCATGGAAAACTATAGCCCATTGAGACACGTATGCAACCTAAACATTTTTGCTTAGGATATGACAAGAAGAAAAATGGTTTTGCATCATCCATTAGCACTTCCAATAATGTTAACTTGGATAATGATTTCCTTGATGAAATACCTAAAGAAGAAGCAATTATAGTCTCATACGATGATGTAGATCTCCCCTCCCTTTTTGAATCTACCTCTATCTTTTCCATCATCCTTTCCCTCCATCACCTTGACCTTATTGATTGGGACCTACGAGGGAGTTCGCTTATATACATATTTCCTTCATAGGATTCTTATGTATATCTAATGGGATTAGGGGAAGATGAACACTCTAACCGCAAAAGAAAAAAGAAACAAAACAAAAAAGAGCCACCTAGTGAGAACCTCCCTAAGGCACTTTTTGACTCATCAAAAGTAAATATAAAGGGTGTATCTTTTAGTGAAAACCTCGATGAGGCACTAGAGGATGGGGATGTTCATCTTCCCCTCATTAAAGCTCACATATTCAAATGGTCTTCAATTTTGATTGACTAGACGCAAGTTAATCTGGGAACAAAAGAAGAGCTGAAAATCACCTATGTGGCAAATTCATTATCTGAGAAAGAGTGCACCATCATTATCAATCTGCTAAAGGAAGGGATCATTAAATTTCCATCATCCTATTTAGATATGCCAGGATTGAATCCCACATTGGTTGTACACCATCTTAATGTTCACCTCAATACAAAACTAGTTAAACAAAAGCTTGGGAAAATTCATCCTCAAGTGGCACTACCTGTCAAGAAAGATTTGGAAAAAATGTTAGAGGTTGGATTCATTAGAACTATATATTACTCTGACTGGATATCCAACATAGTACCTATGGCTAAACCTAATGGGAACATTAGAATCTATATAGACTTTTGGGATCTTAACAAAGCTTTCTCGAAAGATGATTTACCACTTCCTAACATTGACATGGTAGATCTCACAGTAGGAAATTCTATGAGGTATCCCTCATGGATGGGTTTTCTGGCTATAATCATATTAGAATTGCACCTAAAGATCAACATAAGAATGCTTTCACCACCCCCTGGGGCACTTTCTTCTACAATGTCATGCCCTTTGGTCTCAAGAATGTGGGGGCAACTTACCAAATTGCAATGACTATCATCTTCCATTACCTCATCCATATTATAATGGAAGATTATGTTGATGATATACTAGGGAAATCCAAGACAAGAGAAGACCATCCCCAGATCTTGAGGGAAATCTTTGAGCGGTTAGAATAATACAAGCTATGCCTAAATCCAAAGAAGTGTGTTTTTAGCATCAAATATAGCAAATTATTAGGCTTCAAAGTATCTAGAAGGGGCATTGAAGTGGATCCAACAAAATTCAAGGCTATAATGGAAATACCCCTACCACATAATCTAAAATAGCTAAGAAGTCTGCAAGGAAAATTGCAGTCCATTAGGTGCTTCATATCCTAACTTGCTAATAAATGTCAGTCATTTACACACATTTTGTGTAAGGACATAACTTTCAAATATGATCTAGAGTGTGAGAAAGGTTTAGACAAGATCAAGGAATATCTAACCAATCTATCCATTTTAGTGCCTCCTATTCCTAGAAAGCCACTATTGGTATACATCTCAACCACTTCAGCTACACTGTGAGCATTGTTGGACCAACATGATGAGTTTTATAAAGAGTTTTTCATCTACTATATGAGTCATACACTTGTGGGTTATGAGCTTAATTATTCGCCCATGGAAAAATATTGCTTAGGCATTTTTAGTTCAGAAAAATTGCACCACTATATGTTAGTCATCCTGTCAAGCTCATATCAAAAGTTGACCCACTGTTATCAAGAACGTCATTGACTGGTCACATGGCCAAGTGGGTTATGCTCCTCAGTGATTTTTTCATAGAATATGTGAATCATAAAGCAATCAAAGGGAAAGTAATAGCAGATCAATTGGTTGATGCTCCTTTGGTAGATGCATATTTATTAGTAGTAGAGTTTCCTGATGAAGGGGTCCTTACAGTCTCAAAATTGGATACATCGACATTATATTTTGATGGGTCATATACTTGCAATGGAGATGGTGTGCATATTCTCTTTGTCAATCCCCAAGGTGACTACATCTCGAAAACATTCTGGTTAGCATTTACATGCACAAACAACATTGTTGAGTATGAAGCTTTAATCAAAGGCCTCAAAATCAAAGGAAAATGGAATATCCATCATCTTCGTATCTTTGGTGATTCTCAACTTAGAGTCAAGAATTTCAATGACAAGTTTTAAACTATGGATGATAAAATTCTTCCTTATAAACACATGGTAGATGACTTTAAGAGATATTTTACCTATATCCAGTTTGAGTAGATCCCTAGAGTACAAAACAAGGCTAGAGAATGGATTAGATCTACATGCTATTGAAATAGTACACATTTCTTCACAAACTCACAAGAATCATGTTCCATAGTGGGCCTATAATATGTTGCTCTAAGAATTTTATTTGATAAAGCTATCCCATTATAATGATACCCAAAAACACCACTATGCACTTCATTCAATGCAACATGAGATTGTGATTCATTTAGACACTGAAGTAGAGTGTCATCATACCCTCTACAATAAAGTGTATCTCCCACAATTGTGTAGAGAGAAGTGCATTGGATAAATGATTTGAGTTGGTTATGGATGAGGTCAGTTGGAGAAACCCTAGAAATAGGTGTCATTCATAGAGGGCTTAATCACTATCTACCTTGCATCCTATTTTACATTATTTCCACCCCCATCAACATATCCTATCCTCACATCCTATCATACCCATCCTCCCATAAACATCTTACCATATTTCGCTTGGTATATTTTTACTTGAACATTGGACAATTCATATTGGCTATCCAATATCCTAAGCTTCTATCCAAAATATGAGCTTTTCATCATTTTTATATCCGTGTCATTTGGTGGGTTTTTTATCTTCATTTGGGTCCTCCATCATGTTGGTCATCACTAGGTCTCATGTCGTATTTCATCCATTTTTTCGAACTATGATGCCTCTACAATTTCGCGTAGGCAATGCTAATCATTTAATCAACCCCTAAGGATTTTGTCTATCCCATCATGTTCATCTTCATCATCCGTCAATATTTTCACTTTTATCCATGGTTGGTTGTTAGTATTTTATTGAACTATGAGGTCTTTACACTTTCACATAGGCAAGGCCATCAATCAATGAGCCCCTGAGACCCTAGCTCTATCCTTAAGATGTGTCTTGGTTTTTTTTCATGTCATTAAGTGTGTCCTTATCCAACTAGTTCCTAAAACCAAAATCCATGAGTATTAGGAGGTCCAATTCATTTTGAGTATCTTATGTCATGTCAATCACCTAATCTATCCTCCATCTTCGATCTTAACAAGATGTATCCTTCCTTAAATCGGACTGCATCAATCCCATTCATTACCGATCCTATGGCAAATGACGTTTGAAATTTTTTGTGATATTTTTATGCTTTTGGAATTTTATATCATTTGAGCTTCCTATTATACTTTTTTAAGGTCACAATGATCCATCATATCATGGTGCTCTTTGAGAGGTAAACATAGGGGCATATCTTATTTTTTATTTTCTTGTTTTCTTTGTTGTCTCACATTGTATGTGTTTGCAACACAAGGGTAGACAATTCAGAGGGGGTGAATTAAAGTTGTCACATAATTTCAAAACTTATTAAATTGATTAACCCCTACTCTTAGATTTGATTAATAACCATGAAAGAATAAATCAACAACACATCAGAAACACACATAACACCAAGATTTTTTTGTGGAAACCGTATTAGGGGAAAAAACATAGTGGATGTTAATCCACAAGTTTATAATTTGTCGAAAGTATGGAAAAATGGGGAACACACATGCATTCAGACACACTGCCTCTAGTTCACTGCTCTATTACAAAAGGCCTACTGCCCAAGATAAGACTCACCATCTTACAGTAATATTCAGATTAAATCCATCTGAAAGATCTTGAACTAAGAAAATAGCATTTGCTAATGCTTTATTATAGTTCCATTTAAGCACATGAACACTTCTTCACTCTTCTTCACTCTTCTTCACACTCTTCTCTCCCTTCAAAAGATTTAGAACATTATTCATGCACACACACTTGCTCGCTCACATTCAAATGAAGAAACAATCGCTTATATATATCTGCAACAAGGAATTTCATTGTTTCATGTTGGCTTCAACAAAATAATAAGATGAATACAAATTGTCATCCCAAAAAATAAAGATTATTAATGAAAATCTACCAAGGTCTTCCAAAACATACTTAAGACCCAAAATAATATCCTCAAAGATCTACAACATGCTACAATCACCCAATCGACCATGAACAAGAAAAACATGAACACACAAGAGAAAATCATGTATCACGAGCTTAACGATCAATGCAAATGTGCAACATATATAGATAATGATCTAGAAACATCCACAAACACCATAGGAGCATTCACAACAACTTAGATAACCAAAATCATATTATCTTCTTCTAGGAACAACTACTATATTAACAAAATAAGTGTCAGAACAAAAAATATCATGACTTGCTCAAATCTACATGTGAACCTCTGAGACTTTTGGTGGATAAACTAGATACACTTGAAACAAAACCCTTTAATCTACAACTTATCACCATCAACATACTGAAATTTCTATCATACTGATCTTCACTGCTTCATAGACAACCTGCAACATATTTTATTACAATTTTCTCAATATCCTTGACATATACCGTCTTAAATACATTAATGCTAATAGTTTTAACATCAATGACAACCACATATCAACAACACAACCACAAAATCCATCAATCTCCCCCTTTGTTATTGATGATAACACATGACGAAAAATACCATCAACGCAACTAACTTCAACATTTACTCCCCCTTAGGTTCTGACTCTTTTCTCATGACTTCTCCTCAAATAATTCCTAGTTTTTCACATTGCTCTTCTTGCCCTTTGAAATCAATGAAAATGGTACACACAAACTCTAAACCATACATATGAATCATCTGACTACTCCGCCTGAGTAGCAACCACCACAACATCAATCTAAATCAAGATATGACTATGAAATGCACAGACTAATGCAAGACAATGGATCTTAGTTCTGATTAGGAGGGTTAATCACCCCTAACTTCCCTCTGAGATACTCAAAAGTATCCTTAGGAAATGGCTTGGTAAAGATGTCTGTAATCTATTCCTTAGTAGGCACATGCTCCAATCTGACTTCCTTTTCACTCACCTTCTCTCTCAAAAAGTGAAACTTGATAAATATATGATTGGTCTTTGAATGCAACACCAAATTCTTAGAAATTTTAATTTCACTTGAATTATCACATAATATAGAAATAGGATCATCATACATAACTTTGATATCTTTCAACATCTGCTTCATCCACAATACTTGAGTACAATTTTTAGCAACAACAATGTATTTTTTCTCTGTAGTAGACAAAGAAATATCATTCTCCTTTTTACTTAACCATGAAATCAACTTCTTTCCCAAGAAAAATCCACCAGCACTAGTACTTTTCCTATCATTCACATCTCCTACCCAATCAGAATGAGTAAAGACACTCAAAGTAATCTCATCATATTTAGGGCACAAGCCAAAATCAACTGTTCCATTCAAGTATCTGAAAATTCTCTTCACAATAGTCACATGAGATTCCTTAGGGTCGGCTTGAAATCATTCTACAATACATACAACATTCATGATATCAGGTCTAGTTTGAGTCAAATAAAGCAATCCACCAATCATTGATTTGTATCTAGTCTGATTTTCCTTTGAAGATTCATCATCTATTGTCAACTTACATCCAGTCACCATGGGTGTACCGAATCTTCCAGACCAAACTTATTTAGCAATTCTTTCACATACTTGGATTGAGATATAAAGATATATGTATCTAATTGAGTAATTTGCAATCCGAAAAAGAATTTCATCTCTCCAATCATTGAAATCTCAAACTCATTCTTCGTCTCATCAGTAAAATTCATGCACAAACCATCATATCCTCTAAAAATGATATCATCAACAAAGACTTCCACAATCAAATATTTATCATCATCAATCTTGAAATACAAATTACTATCAACAATACCTTTGTTAAATCCTAGCTTGAGAAAATACTTGTCCAATCTGGCATACCAAGCTCTAGGGGCTTGCTTGAGTCCATACAATTCTTTCTTCAACCAACAAACCATATCTCCCTCATCAATAAATTGAAATCCATCAGGTTGCTCGACATACACCTCTTCTTCCAATTTTACATTTAGAAATGTTCACTTGACATCCATCTGATAAACCTTGTAGGTTTTTTTTGATGAATAGGAATCTATCTATATTAATAAAAAGATAAAGTTACATATTCAAAAAAAAAAGGATGGGTGGTAAAAAGGAACACCTTGAAAGTCACATGGGAAATGCCCAAAGAAACCAAAATAATTAACCAATCACATGGGCTGAGCTAGTAAGTCCATGATTACCAAACATAATAAAAAGAAGGCCATTAAGTGACCAAAGAAGTACCAGTAGATCCATGAGGTTCTCTACCATCCATGTGTTTCTCCTATACATCAATTGTGTCTGGAGTGATGTTAGGAAGAGCACCCCAACCATCGTCATCATATTTTTTCTCTTTATCTTCTTCCTCACGTCGAGGCGAGATTACAAGCACCAGATGTGCAATTTTTTTCCCCATATCTAGCCACCTAGAACCAAAGGTTAGAGGAAAATTAGAAGGCCACCTGGAACCACCACCACCACTCCCCAAAGCACCACCAGAGGACCACCCCTATCTAGCTCGTGGCAAAGGAGATCAGGTACACTAAGGAGGGAGAGATTCCCACTAAAGAGGAGGCTGAGAGAGGGGACATACAAAGGCACTCCACTACCATCCCTGAGAAGGCCACCGACCACAACAAGAGGTGGGCGAAGTGGGGACCCAAACAAAAATACATGGGGAATTGCCCTAGTGGTCCAGCAAAGCTTGGAGGTGAGCAACCTCCAATGCAACTTTGTTAGCTTGTACTTGAATCTGTAAGAGCACATTAGAACAAATAATAGCTTTAGCATATAAAGATACATTAATATCCATTTGAGAATGAGAAAATACGTAGGAATTTCCATCTTTCCAGATATTAAAGAGAATTTCCACCCTAAAAGTGTGCTAGAGCTGGGTAAACTTAGCAGGGATTCTAAGTGAATCTCCTAGCAGAACCATATGCCAAGAAAAAGGCTTCGGCCTAAAAGGTCGAAATAATTCATGAATCCAAGTCCAAATCTACTAAGCTCTAGTACAAAACCAGAAAATATGCTTAAAATTCTTAGCTTTCCCACAAAAAGGGAAACGAGGGTCATGGAACCCCAAGTGAACAAGCCGAGAGCCCATAGGTAAGCCTTGGAAAATAATACACCAAGAAAAGTGGGCAAGCTTCAGAATAACACTTATAGACCAAGTGGTAGAAAATATTTTACACCAGACATGAGTGGAGGATTGGAGCAGCCACCTCTTGTTCAAACTTTGAATCATAGGAAAATATGGTGAAAGCCACCTATAACCAAGCGGAGGCTTGTAATTCTTGAAAGGGGTGTCTTGAAACCACTTCTAATCTTTCTACTAAGGTTTGGTCCCATGAATTCCAACTTTATGAAGCATCTTTACTTTAATAACATTCACTAGACCATCATAAGTAGCACGGTCCTGGTTTTGAGGTCTGTACTAGGAACAAGAGACTTCCCATTACATGATATGCATAGTGGGTCTATGAAATAGCTATTGCAAGGTCTGAATACCCTTTTTGTGGAATCTAAGCGCTTTAAATGAAGGTGACTTAGCCAATGACTGAACATTATGCAAAAAAAGAGGATACAACCAAAAATTTTATGGGTTGAGTGAAAGCCCATCATAAAATCCAGAGCCGACCCACTAGAGCCAAGGCTTAACATCCTCCCAAGTACAAAAAATACTTTTTGCCACAAAAGTCCTAGCAATTTGGATTGGTTCCCTCATGACTAGAAAGGTCTGAAAGTCAATCCCCTTCTAGGTGGGTCTGTGAGCAAGAAAACCAGATTGAATACAATGCCTAAGAAGAGTTTTATAGGCCTCATCCTCAGTAAGGGCACTGATAATCCACTTGACACATAAAGAAGTTCCTTGTCATTGAGGGGAGAGTAGCCCAAGTCCTCTAGAATATCTGGGAAGACAACATAATTCCCAAGCAACATGGTGAAATATTTTGTGAGTTTCAAAAGAGGCCCAAAGAAAATCTCTAAGTAATTTTTCAAGCTTGCCATAAGCAGCATTGAAAGGGGCCCAATAGAAGGAATAATCGACATGAGTGGCTACCAGAACTTTAGAGCACACCTAAAATTTCTCATCCAAAGAAAGAGGCTTTGTAATCTAGTAAGCAAGTTTCTTCTCAACTCTGGAAAGCACATCTTACCAAAGCTTAGTCGAGGATGCTTGGAAAGCAAAGGGAATGTCCAGGAATCAAAAAAATTCTCCTAGCCCAATCCTCTTCCAATTATACTATTGAAGCCAAGTAGGAGTGAGAAAAATGGATTTTCTATAGCATTGAGTCTTATGCCACTGTATGGTAGAGCCAAAATCTAGATAGAAAATATTGAGGCATTCAAGAGCTTCTTTAATAGTCTCTTCTTCCTCCAGGAGAGTGAGGAAAGATTCATCCAAAAAATGGCTATTAACCAGTTGAGCTTGAGAGCTAAGTAATGAGATACCCTTAACATGCCACTGAGAAAGTGCATTGGCCAAGAGGTACCCAAATCCTTCAACTGCAAGTACATATTGTACTTGAATATTTTTCTGCAAGATTAGATTGTTAGCAAACATACATGCATATTATATTAATCCATAATAATCAATGGAATGCATAGGAATAAACAAAGAACCAAGATGAAACGATCTCACCCAGTCCTTCATCCTCTCTAGCTGATTTGCATTGTACCTTCTAGCTTGCTGAAATGTGAAGTGCCCTTAGATTTTGATGAGAAATTCTAAATAATGATTAGTCCTAAGCAAAGTGTTGAAGGATTTGCTCTAAAATTGCAAGAATGCAAGATGAAGAAGAAGAATTAGAATTCTAGAAATTAAAATTAAGAGATATTAAGAGATATTCAGAGAGATCTCGAAATGAAGACAAAATTGGCATTTTATAGAAAATGCAATTTTGTATGGATGACTAAGATTAAAGATTGATAAGTGCCCTAGAATCTGTGATCAAGATTCAAAATAACAACCCCTTAATTAGGGTTAGGGAAACTCTAGGATGAAATTCAAATTGAGTGGATGAGATTTAATTTAAGAAATTAAATCAAAGGAAGAGAATAATTGTGACACTAAGATAAAAATTAGTAAGTGGAAAAAGGATGAGTTAGAAAATCAAGTTATTTTAGAAATAACTTAATTTGTGGAGAGAAATGCTATTTTGAAATTAATATTTTAAATTAATTCCAAAATGGTGAGTTGCATGCAACAATAAATAATAATAATTTAAAATTATTTACTTGGAAAGAGGGAAATTGCCAATTTAAATAAATTGCTTTAATTTAAATTTAGAAAGAAAATCAATAAGATAATTTAATAATTAAAATTATTCAATTATGGAGGAAAATTAAAAAGTGGGTGATTTTAAATAAATGATTTTATTTAAAATTAGAAAGAAAGTTGGAGAGGATAATATAATTAAATAAATAATAAGAATTTATTTAATTATGAAAAAATATAAATAATTAATGACATATTAAATAAATAAATAAAGTTTATTTATTTAAATAATTAGGAGGAAGTAATTTGGACTAATAATAATTAAATAAATTTAGGAATTTATTTAATTATAGAGTGACATAAGAAATTAGTAACGTATTTAAATAAAGTTTGTTTATTTATTTAAATAGCCAAGAGGAATAAAAGGAGTGAATTAATTAAATAATTAAGCATTATCTAATTAATAGTTGACATTGGACTATAGAACATAATTAAATATTTTAATCATGTTGAGATGAAACATGATATAGAAAAATGTGGTTTGTGGGTTTAGGCCATTTTTATGTGTCTACATTTTCCCCTCTTTGACATAATGCAGCTTGTCGCATTGTGGCAAAGAAAATAAGTCAAAAATATGCCTCAATACAAAATAGAATGAGGAAGAATGATGAGGAGGTGGCGGTATACCCCCTTGAGAGGATAGTTGGGTTCCGAGAATACGAGTGGGCTCTCAAAATGGATGAAATAACTACAAGATGAAAGACAAAAGTATACAAGAAAGATAGATAAGGATGATAATGATGTGGTCTAGAAGAAATATTAGAGATAAAAAGATGAATGTTAGGATAGAATATGTGGAGGTTAGTATGGGGAAGGAAATGCAATTTAATGTGGAAAAATAAATGCATGTTAGAATCCTTCAACGTTTGCCAAAGTACTAGTAAGTGTTGCTCTAATCATCATTGGGAAGTAAAAATGACACAAATGGACAACAAACACCATGGTATGGCATAGACGAAGGTGTGCAAAGTCATCCACTTGCAAAACAAACAATTGAAGACAAGGAATGTCCTAACTCATACTAGAGGTCAATTTTCCCCAGTCTTTTTGTCAAGACAATCCATAGACATCAGTCAAAGAAAAATATAATAGGTCATGAGACATCATCACACCTCTAAATCATTCATGGGACATCCTTGAGGTAGCTAGTAAGATGACCAAAAGAAAATTAAATAAAAAGATAAGACAAAATAGCCAATTAATTCTATTGCCAGTGTTTGTTTGTCAAAGATTAATTGTTTGATAGTTTGACAGTTTTGATGGTTTGACAGTTTGACGATGCCTAAGGTCAAGAAGGACACATCCTGAAAATGCAAATGACATTCTCACAAGGTCCAAATCCAAGAAGGACACATCTTGAAGAGGACCAAAAAGTGACGAGATTGACATTTTTGACTAATGTTTTGGCAAGTTGACTATGTGATTGATTGGCTTATGTTGTCTGATTTTGACCAATTTTGATGTTGAAATTTTGAATGATTGTCTTGTGTCAAGTGCAACTATGTATGCCTTATTTGACTGATGCGACCATGTTTGACTTATGATTTTTAATTTGACAAACCGAAAAGGACCGACCTAATGTTTCGGGGACTCAAAGATGAATCTTGCCTACGTAGCAAGTGCACAGAGACAACGTAGTTCAAACTAGGATAAAGATTGACTGACATGACTGACTGGACTAAATGGAAAAGAATTGAATTTGACTATGTTTTTGGGATTTTGACATTTATTTGGATGTTTTTTGTATTTTATTTAAGACATTTGGGTATGTGTAGGATCATTATGGAAAAAACAGGCCCTTAAGTGGCAATAAAAAGACAAAAAATCAGAGTTAGAAAACTTGAAGTAAAAATTTGAATAAGTTATCTATATTATTTCAAAAAAATGTAAAAATAGAATCTATAGAAAATTGAATTTAGTTTCTAAACTACTTGACCTTTTTTTTTTTTAAATCTATTTGGTGAAAATTTGAAATTTCAATGTAGTAGTATTTAAATTTCAAGGTAAAAATAAGAAGTAGGTGTCTGTTTGACCACCCTAACTGTTGATGTTAATACAGTGTCGGTCTTCACTAAGACTCATATTAAATACATGGGCCGACCTCATATTTGATTTATTTCATGTACTTATTCTGGCCGACTTTAATTGTTATTAAATACTTATCAAAGGCCGACCCAAGTGAAGAGGCACCTAGGAGATATAAATACAAGGTCACTTCTTGGCTATGAAGAATAATTCGAATATAAACAAGTTCGCATTTTTGGCAGAGCAGAATTCGCAGTCTTAGAAGAAGTTCATACTTTATCAGCAGATCATCATCTTGTAGCAGTAGATCATCATTTTGTAGCAGCATACCGATTTCAAGGAGAAACATATTCATTTGTATCTTTGCATCTAGGAGAGGTGCTATTATTCATTGTATCAAATTTGGCATTGTGTTGGGCCTGAGTTGCAAGCAGATTTCTGCTCTTATTCCTTCAATATATAAGAGATATATTTGCTGGGTTTTTGTCCCTCAAGAGGAGGGTTTTCCCAGGGTATCTTGTTGTGTTCATTGTCTTATGTGTTGCATTTCTTTTGTTAAATTGATTATCTAATCTGATCTAAGAAACACTAACATGGTATCAGAGCGGGTGTGAAAAAGATCGTGATCGGATTTAGTTCGCAACACTCACCTTATTTTTTTTAGTCTATCTTCTAAATTTCTCAAGATGGTGAACGGTCTGAAAATCGAGGATAGACTCGAAGGGATCTCGAACTACATATCATGGAGGTTCAGGTTCATGCTAACTTTGGAAGAGAATGACTTGGCTGAGTTTGTGAAAACAAAAGTTCCCGAACCTGAGGGGGAAGAAGAGAAGCTGCAATGGAGGAAGAAAGACACTAGGGCAAAGAAAGCATTGGTTGATTCCGTCAAGGATCATATTGTACCAATTATCTTCAAGTTGGATACAGCAAGAGAGATGTTTACAACCTTGGAAGAGATGTACGAAATCAACAACACCAGTCGTGCCCTTGCTCTGAAGCAACAACTTCATCATGTGAAAATGGTGAAAGGAGAATCTGTTATTACATACTTCATGAGGATTTCAGAGATAAAAGATCAGCTCTCCACTATTGGTCACATGATTGATGATAAAGAACAGACTATGCTTGCTCTTAATGGTCTTCCACTTTCATGGGAGGCGTTCATCCAAGGAATCAGTGCAAGATCTGAACTTCCCAAGTTTGATCGATTGAGGATTAATTGCATTCAAGAAGAGTCAAGACTAACAGCAAGGGGGATTGGTCAAAGCTCAAAGAATGAAGAATTACAAGTTCTTACCTCTCATTCATCAAACAAAGGAAAAGGCTTTAAGAGAGGTTTCTTCAAAAGGAATCGAGAAGATGGAAATGAAGATGCTCCTACCTTCAAAAGGAAACGAGACATGTCCAAGATTCAATGTTTTCGTTGTGATAAGTATGGTCACTTTGCGAGGGTTGCCCTCAACGACCTAAGCTTCAAGTTGCCACTGCAGATGTTGAAGAAGTGCTCCACAAAAGGACTCCAGTGATTATCTATTTTATTCAGCCTTGTCTAGCAATGTTTCTACTGACTCTAATACTTGGTTGATTGACAGTGGTGCTTCTAGGCACATCACCGGATTCAGAAGTCATCTTTCAAACTTAATGGAAAGCAACTCCAGTGATCAAGTTGTTATTGGAGATGATGCTAGATATTCTGTAAAAGGGATTGGAAACTCCACTCTTCACTTGGATTCTGGAATTTCTTTGGAGTTGAATGATGTACTGTTCGTACCAGGGATAAAGAGGAACCTTGTTTCAATTTCAGCATTAGAAGACAAAGGTTATCAAGTTGCCTTCTCTAAAGGGAAAGTTCTTATATGGGCAAAGAACTCCAGCTTCAAAACTGCTCAAGTGATTGGAGTTAGACATGAATGTCTCTACACGCTGTGCACTCGTCCTCTTCAAGCACTTGTGCATAACAGTACCAGCATGTGTGATCTTTGGCATCGAAGATTGGCTCACATTCACTTTCGTGCTCTACCTATCATGGAGAAGATGGTCACCGGTCTTCCGAAATTCGATCAAGAACATGAAGGTACATGCAAGGGATGTGCCCTAGGCAAGAACACAAAAGGTACGTTTCATTCCAGTGAAAGTAGATCTAAATGTATTCTTGATCTCATTCATTCTGATTTGTGTGGTCCAATGTCTAGTGCATCATCTAGTGGTTTCTTGTATTATATTATTTTCATTGATGATTACTCTAGAAAGACTTGGATATATTTCTTGAGATCTAAAGAATCAGAAGAAGTATTAGAAAGATTCAGAGAATTCAAAGCACAGATTGAAAATCTCTCTGGGAAGAGGATCAAAGTATTGAGATCTGATAATGGTGGAGAATACACTTCTGGCACTTTTTCGAGACTTTTGTATTGAAGCAGGGATTAAGAGGGAGTTCAGTGTTCCCTATAATCCACAACAAAATGGTATCGCTGAAAGGAAGAATAGATCTATTGTGGAAGCAGTGAAAGCTATGATCCATGATCAAGACTTACAAATCTCTCTTTGGGCTGAAGCATCAAGAACAACCGTCTATGTTCAAAACAGGAGTCCCCACAGGATCTTAGAGAATAAAACTCCTGAAGAAGCATTCTCAGGCGTGAAGCCTGAAGTTAGTCATTTGAGGATCTTTGGCTGTCCAGTCTATGTTCATATTCCAAAGGAAAAGAGAACAAAGCTAGAACCTTCTGGGAAGAAAGGAATTCTTGTAGGCTACAGTGAGACATCAAAAGCTTACAGGATTTACATTCCAGGACAGAAGTCTATTGAGATCAGTAGAGACGTCACATTTGAGGAAGATGTTGCTTATAGAAGGTCCAAAGGCACTCCTATGGAGGTCGATGAAGAAGAACCTCCTCAAGATATGGAAGTTGACCATATTCCAGAGAATCTGAAGGAGGATACAGAACCTAAAGAAGATATTGATCCAGCTGAGCCTTTGGATCCTACTGATGGGCCTCTAGACATTGTGATTGGAAAGAAAAGACCTCTTTGGGCTCGCAGGACAATGCAGGAAGCAGAAAGGTTTGCAAGCTCCAAGAGGAGCCTTCAGAGAAAGCAAGAGACCTCACAAGTTCTCTAGTTATGTTGCCTTGATGAGTCAGATTATTGAGTTAGAGCCTTCAAATGTTGAAGAAGCTTCTAGTCAACAAGTATGGAAAGATGCCATGATTGAGGAGTATCAGTCTATACTTAAGAACAATGTTTGGGATATAGTTCCTAGACCCAAAGACAAATCTGTGGTGTCTTCTAAGTGGCTCTTCAAGATCAAGCATGCAGCTGATGGGAGCATTGAGAAACACAAGGCTAGATTTGTGGCTAGAGGGTTCTCACAAAAAGAGGGAGTTGACTATGAAGAAACCTTTGCTCCTGTGGCTCGTTACACGTCTGTTAGAACCATCATTGCTATTGCTGCATCTAGAGGATGGAAGATTCACCAAATGGATGTAAAGACAGCTTTTCTGAATGGCATAATAGAAGAAGAGGTTTACATTGAGCAACCAGAAGGATTTGAGGTGCATAGGAAAGAGTCTCATGTCTGCAAGCTGAAGAAGGCCTTGTATGGTCTTAAACAAGCTCCTCGTGCTTGGTATGAAAGAATTGATCAGTATCTTTCAAGTCTGGGTTTCTCAAAGAATGATGCAGATTCTAACCTCTACTTCAAAGTAGTAAATGGTGAAGCATTAATTTTGGTTTTATATGTTGATGACTTGATCATTACTGGTGAAGAACATCTAATTCTAAAATGCAAGAAGGAATTAGCTTCAGAATTTGAGATGAAGAATCTAGGTCTCATGCATTACTTTCTTGGCTTAGAAGTTTGGCAAAAGCCAGATGAGATGATTCTAAGTCAAGGGAAGTACACTGTTGACATTCTCAAAAGGTTTGGTATGATTGACTGCAAACCTATGTCTACACCCATGGAGACTAATTTAGATAAGTTGAAAGAAGCTGCAGCTAGTTCAGAACCAGTGGATTCTACGATGTATAGACAGTTGATTGGTTCATTGATGTATCTAGTTAACACTAGACCTGATATCTGCTATGCAGTGAGTGCACTTAGCCAGTTTATGTGTGAACCAAAGCAAATACATCTTGTAGCAGCTAAACATATCCTGAGATATTTATGCGGCACAATCGGATATGGGTTGAGATATTCTTCAAACGTGGATTTGGAGCTGCATGGTTTTACTGATTCTGATTGGGCAGGATGTGTCTCAGATCGGAAGAGTACTTCTGGTTGTTGCTTCAGTTTGGGGACTGCTATGATCTCCTGGTGTAGCAGGAAACAGTCTTCAGTGGCCTTGAGTACAACTGAAGCAGAGTATATTGCAGCTTGTGTGTCAGCTCGTGAGGCAGTGTGGCTTCGCAAGCTCCTTGCAGGATTGTTTGGACAATCAATGGAGCCTACTATTATACACTGTGATAATCAAAGCTGTGTGAAGCTTTCTGTCAATCCTGTGTTTCATGATAGAACAAAACATGTTGAGATCAAGTACCACTATATTAGAGATATGGTACAAAGGAAAGCTATACAGTTGAGGTATATCAGCACTGAAGAGCAAACGGCAGACATTCTCACCAAGCCTCTCGCCAGGATTAAGTTTGTATACTTCCGAGAGAAACTTGGTATGGTGGAGAATGCAGCCGTGACTGAGAAAGAGTCTCAGTAATCAGTGATCCTTGTTGAGAATGCAACTCTTTGCTGAGAAAGAGTTGAGGTGCAAGCCCTTGTTAATACAATTCTCTGCTGAGAGAGAGTTGAGGTGAAAGTCCTTGATAATGCAATTCTCTGATGAGAGAGAGTTGAGGTGAAAGCCCTTGTTTCCACCCTCTGGGAGAAGCTATGGTGGATGTCATGTGTGTGACTCCATGACAACATCACGTGAGAGAATCCGTGATGAGTTTTTACCATCTATGGGAGTAGCCATAATGGTTAATATCACGTTGAGGTGATATTTTATTTTGTTTTCATTCTAACATAATGTGTCTTGTGCAGATGGAAGTTCATCCCTAGCTGAGAGGGAGTGTTGATGTTAATACAGCGTCGGTCTTCACTAAGACTCATATTAAATACATGGGCCGACATTATATTTGATTTATATCATGTAATTATTCTGGCTGACTTTAATTGTTATTAAATATTTATCAAAGGCCGACCCAAGTGAAGAGGCGCCTAGGAGATATAAATACAAGGTCACTTCTTGGCTATTCTCACAATTCGAATATCAAGAAGTTCGCATTTTATTGGCAGAGCAGAATTCGCAGTCCTAGAAGAAGTTCATACTTAATCAGCAGATCATCATCTTGTAGCAGCAGATCATCATTTTGTAGCAGAGACCGATTTCAAGGAGAAACATATTCATTTGTATCTTTGCATCTAGGAGAGGTGCTATTATTCATTGTATCAAATTGCATTGTGTTGGGCCTGAGTTCAAGCAGATTTCTGCTCTTATTCCTTCAATATATAAGAGATATATTTGTGGGTTTTTCTCCCTCAAGAGGAGGGTTTTCCCAGGGTATCTTGTTGTGTTCATTGTCTTATGTGTTGCATTTCTTTTGTTAAATTGATTATCTAATCTGATCTAAGAAACACATATCTTGGATGTTCATCTTGTTATGTTATGTGGTATTCTTATGATGTATGATGCTTATTTCATAAAATATTTATTGCTATGGTTTATGTAAGATGTATGTGTGGGTTTAAGTAATCCTAACCTTGTAGCTTTAGAGGTTGTTGTTAATTAGTAAGTGAATGTGTATGTTATTACACTTTATAAAAAAAAAATTGTTCACTTAAGTCATTAATTACAACTTCCTTTAGGGTTACTTGGTGGGACTTTACATATAACATTATCATAAGACGACCTTAGGTTCAAAGGAACAAATCTATCCCATATACACTCTTTGAAGAGGTTTTTTTTCTTCCCATTAAATTTAATAATTTAAATTACAAAATGATGAATATTTTATTATTTTATTATTTTGTGTAGTCACAGATGGAGGGTTCAGAAAGGATTGTCGAATCATGTAGCTTAGAGTTTAACACAATGGAAAATAACACAAGAATATGCTCAACAAACATGAACTATAATTGATGCAACAACTTACACTCTCACATACATCATATGCCTTATATGAAGAATTATTAAGGTTCATAGTCCTGCCACAAGGGCATTATAGATATGACAATTGGCGCAAGGGCTTATTACATCCCACAACCTAGAAGTTTGGATTGAATTGTGAACTACTACTAATGATATACTTGATTAACTATCAAAATAATTATAAAGGATCTTAAATATGAATCCAAAGCTCCCAATATGATCTGTGCCAGCCTCAAGGGCTTACAAACCCCAATGAATGACCAAGCGTGTAGGTTGGCCTCAAACATGAGAAGATAACACATCGATAAATGAAATAAATTATGGGTCTCCAAGAAAGTTCCCATTGGATGAAAAATTCTTGAAGAATGTTCCATTAAGCTTCGCACATTGTAGAAAAGGTCCACACAACAAACCTAGACTAGGTCAGCCCCAAATGCTATGACTGAGAATGAAAATGAAATTTTGAGAGTGATAAATTTTTGTAAACAAATGGAGATCTTCTGAAATCTAGATGCATTGTAGATGACCTCATGTAGAAATTATATCCTACTCCATGAGTTGAGAAGTGATAATATGGTAAAATGCGAAATGAAATGATAAAACAAGTACTGACTGAACTAAAATAAAAGAAATGTTTTTGGTTGATATAGGATTGCTTTACAACCAGGGATGCTTTTGCATTAGACACCTGGGGTTGGAAGAAAAGTGAGTCCCTGAATTTTCATGGGCAAGAGGAAAACCAAAATGGTCCACCTTAGCCTAAGAAATCCATGATGAACCCTCCATTGGTCTGCACTTCCACTTTACCAAGTATTCCTTGTGCTATTTGTTCCTAGTTCTCCTTCCAATTCTTGAATCGAAGATCCGCTCAATCTACTCCAGTAATTGATGTGGTAACTGCTCTTCCAATCCAAATTCCTTATTACTCCCACTTGATTGTCCTTCATGGTACTCATTGATGTCTGCAACATTGAATATAGGTGATATACCAAGTGTCTCTGATAACTCCACTTCATATGCATTTCTTGAATCAATTTTTTTGAGAATCTTACATGGTCCAATCTTCCTCATATTTAGCTTATTATATGTTCCTACTAAAAACCTTTCCTTTTAGAGATATACCATAACTTCATCTCCAATAGTAAATTCCTTATGTATCCTTTTTTCATCTTCCTTCTCCTTATACTTATTATTCATGTTCTCCAAGTGCTCTCGGACCTGTCTATGCAATGTTTCCATGAATCCTATAAATTATTCTACTTTTGCACTCCCCTTAGTCTCCATACTGATTTATCTGAGCTCTGTAACTCATTTGGGATGTATTCCAATCACAATCTCAAATGGTGTCTTCCTTGTGCTCTAGTTTACTGAATTATTGTATGTAAAATTTGCTTGTGGTAGAACTATATCCTAATTTATTGCCTTATCTCCAACCAAACACCTCAATAGGTTACCAAAACTCCTATTCACTACCTCTATTTTTCCATCTATTTGTGGGTGATATGTTGAGTCGAACTTCAGATCTATCTTCATCTTCTTCAATAATGTCCTCAAAAAGTATCCAATGAACTTGGTGTCCCTATTTGAAATTATACTTTTTTGTGATCCATGCAACCTCACAATCTCCTTGAAAAATAGATCAACAACATGAAAAAAATCATTAGTCTTCTTGAAGGGAATGAAATATTCCATCTTAGAAAATATATCCACTAATATTATAAAATCATATCCTCTTTGTGTTCTTGGTAATCCCAATACGAAATTCATGCTTATATCTTCCCAAGGTCTCTTCAGTACTATCAAAGGTTTATATAATCTAGTATTCCGACTACTCCCTTTTGTTACTTGATAAATTCCACAACTTTGAACATACTTCTTGACATCCTTGTAAATTTGTGACCAAAAATACTTCTCATTCACCAAATCTACTATCTTATCTATCCAAAAATGTCATGCTACTCCTCCACTATGCTTCTCCTTAATCAAATTATCCCTCATTGAAATCCTTGGAATACACAACTAATTTCCTTTGAAAAACATTTCTTCTTGAATAAAATAATCCAATCACTAACTCCTATCTGCCACTACTAGTTTCTTACATGCACTCCCTGCTTCAGCAAAATCTAGATCATTCTCATACATATGCTTTATTTCTTCAAAACCCAATACTTCTATCTTCATGCTTGTCAAACAATTCCTTCTTCTTCTCAATGCATCTGCAAATTTGTTTGACTTTCGACTCCTATGCTTCAACACAAACATATAACTTTTCCCATCTCATTGTCTCTAGTTCAACTTACCTTGACTGTTCAAATACTGTAAAGTTTGATGATCAATATACAACACAAAATCCTTGGGTAGAAAATAATGTCTCCACTTCTTCAAGGCTTGAATTATGGCATAGAATTCTTGATCATAAACTAAATATCTCCTTCTAGCATCATTCAAATTCTCACTAAAATAAGCTTTTAATCTCCCTTCTTGACTCAACACTTCTCCAATTGCATTTCCACTGGTATCACAATCAACTTGAAATACTTTGTCAACATTATGCAATGCTAACATTGGTTGCTCTGTCACCTTCTACTTCAACAATTCAAAACATCTTTGTGCTCTAGATGTCCACTTAAAGTCTTTCTTATCTCCTCTCATTTTTTTTATCATGGGTGTGCAAATGCTACTAAATATCTTAATAATTTTTTGGTAGAAACTTGCCAATCCGTGGAATAATCTCACCTCTCCAATGTTCACTGGTGTATTCCACTCAATAATTTCTCTAACCTTCTTAGGTTTCATCTTCAATCCTTCATTAGAAATGACCAAACCAAAGTATACCAAATATGTCTTCATAAAGCTACACTTCTTTATGTTTATCAACCACTTCTCCTCTCTCAACCTCTGTAATACTTATCTGATGTGCTACAAATTCTCTTCTCTAGTGTTACTAAAAATTAGAATATCATCCAAATAGATAATAACAAACTTACCCAAAAATTGCTTCAATACTGCATTCATCAACCTCATGAGAGTGGTAGGTGCATTGGTCAATCCAAAGGCATAACTAACAACTCATACAATCCCTAATTTGTATTAAATGTAGTCTTTCATTCATCTCCTTCTTTGATTTTGATTTTATGATACCCACGTTTTAGGTCAATCTTTGTAAAATACTTTGCTCCACTCAAACAATTCATAATTTCATCCATCCTTGGCAATGGGAATCTATACTTGACAATGATCCTATTGATTTCTCTTGATTCTATACATAATTCTCCATTCTCCATCTTTCTTTGGTGCTAGTACAATAGGTATTGCACATGGGCTTAATCTCTCTCTGATTAATCGTTTCCTCAACAACTCTTGTATTTGTTTGTTCAACTCCATATTTTCTATAGGTCTCATCCTATGTGCTTCTTTTTTACGAAAAAATGCTCTAGGTATTAGATCTATATGATGACTAATGCTCCAGACTGGTGGTAATCCATACAATACATTCTCTGATATGATATCTTCATACTCTATCAAAAAATTTGCTACTTCTTTGTTCTTTCCAATAATATTATCTACCTCCACACTACTTCACTTATTTAGAATAAATGTAAAACGCATATTCTCGTGTATTAATCCTTCTAGAAACTTCCTTCCATCTACCAAACATAGTCTGGCAGTGCTACAAATTTCACTTTTGTCCTCTTCCTCCAAAGGTATCAATTTAATTCTATTTCCATTTGAATTCATAACATATGTATGTATTCTTCCATCATGTATTGCTTTCCTATCATATTTCCATGGTCTTCCTAACAATAAATGGTTGCATCCATAGACACAATATCACATAATATTTGATCATGATATGACCCTATATGAAATTTCACCAAACACTACTCACTCGCTAAGACCTTATGTTCATCTTGAATCCATGCTATCTTATATGGCTTTGGATGTTTCAATATCTTTAAATTCAACTTGGTCACCATCTATTCTAAAACTAGATTATCAATACTACCACTATCAATGATAACTTTACATACCTTTCCTCTAGACTTACATCTTGTTTTGAATAAAATATTCCTTTGCAGTGGTTCTTCAGTCACTTCTTCATGCATCAAATCTCTCCTCGTTACCAATGGTTCACCTTTCTTAGGTTTCCCAACTGAATTAGGGGATCCAATAGGTTCTTCATCCATATAAGCTACTCTTCTAGTATGTTTAGTTATTTTATTGGTACTTCCTTGATGAAATTTAAATGCTCTATGTCCTTCACCTTGACACTTGAAATAGGTTCCTCTAAATGGTCACTTCTCATATATTCCTTCATCTCTCCTATATTTATCATTATGGTAGGAATTATGACCTCCTCTTTCATTACAATTGAAATTTCTATCCTCTCTTCCTATGTGGTATGAATTATTGTCCTTCTCTTCACTGTAGTAGGGTTTTCCATCCTTATTTTTCTTTACATAAGGTCTTCTTTCTCTGGATTGTGATCCACTTCTATATAATCTTCCTCTTGCACTTCTCTGTCTTTGCTCAAAATTCTTGTTCATCTTTTCCTCTACCTTTAATGTAAACTGGTATGCTTTTTCAACTGATGTCATCTTTACCTAGATCAACTCTTCTTAGATGTTTTTTCTTAGTCCACTGATGTACCACACAACCGTTTCTTTTTTTGCTTCACTATGTCCAGCCCTGATGATCATCTTATAGAAATTTTCAGCGTATTCTTTCGCAGATTTCTCCTTTTGCCTCAACTTCTACAATATTTTCAGAAATTCAAGCTTATAATCAACAGGTATGAATTGATTCTCTAACTTTGTCACCATCCTATCCCACTTTATGATTTTCTCCTTTCCTCTTCTATTCCTATCTAATTGAACTTCTTTCCAGCATATAACACCATGTCCTTTCAAATTGGTTTTTGCAAATCTCTATCTTTTGGATCTTCAATTGCTTCATATTCAAAGTATTCTTCTATATCAATGATCTAATCTATCAATTCCTTAGGGTTTAAATTTCCTGCATAATTTTGAATTTCAATTCTAGGTCACTTACCAATCTTAGAAATAGCCTTTAACATCTTTACCTAATTTGAATATTCTTCTTCTTCTAGGTTTTCTTCATTTTGATTTGTAGCATGATCTAATTCATCATCATCTCTTTCATCCACATGTCTAGGGTTTAGACCTATCCTTCTATCTTCCTCTATAGCATCCAATCAAACTCTCATTGGATGCATCATTTCCAACATCTCATCCATCCTTCCAACAACATTAACCATAGTAGGTGCTCTCCTTGATAACATCTATCTCCTTGGATCCGGTGCAACTACCTCAATTCAGTGATCTAACTACAATGGTTTCAACTACTTCACAATCGATGATTGGTTGAAAACACATGTAGTTTTCCTCAAGTCATAAGTTTTTTCACCACAAGGAATGTCTTTAGGATTCACAAAACTCACTCTAATACCACTTGGTGTAGTTATAGATGGAGAGTCTAAAAAGGATTGTCCAACCATGCAGCTTAGAGTTCAACAAAATGGAAAATAACATAAGAATATGCTCAACAAACATGAACTATCATTGATGCAAAATCTCACACTCTTACATGCATCATATTACTTATATGTAAAAAAATTAGGGCTCATAGGCCAACCACAAGGGCATTATAGATATGAAAATTGGCACAAGGCCTTATTACATCCCATAGCCTAGAAGGCTGGATTGAATTGTGAACTACTACTGATGATCTACTTGATTAACTACCAAACTTCTTGCTAAATTATTACAAAGGATCTTAAATATGAATCTATAGCTCCCAATATGATCCACATTGGCCTCAAGGGCTTACAAACCCCAATGAATGATTGAGTATGTAGGTTGGCCTCAAACATGGAAGATAACACATCGGTATGAAATAAATTGCAGATCTTCAAGAAGGTTCTCCTTAGACCTAAAATGGTTGAATGATGTTCCATTAAGCTCCACACATTCTAGAAAAGGTTTTCACAACGAACCTGGACCAAGCCAACCCCAAATTCTCTAATGAGAATGATAGTGAAATTTTGGGAGTGATAACTTTCTGCAAACAAATGCAAATATCCTGAAATCTGGATACATTGTAAATGACCTCGTGTATAACTTATATCCTACTCTATGAGCTAAGAAATGATAATTTGGTAAAATTTGGAATGAAATACTGGAACAACTACAGACTAAACTGAAAGAAAAGAAATGCTTTTGGTTGATACAAGATTGCTTTACAACCAGGGATGCTCATACATCACCCATTCACTAGTGGTAGAGAGCATGGGAGAGATGGCGTTGGTCCTAGTACCTCACACATGTCAATTCCATGTGAACATTGCAATCAACCATGATATGGTCCCATTCGTGCATCCACATTAGGAGATGCAACAAAAGAGTATTCATTCTTAGATTCACTATATGATCCACCTATGCAGAAATATGTCACATTTTTTTTATGTATATGTACATATTAAAATAAATAAACACCTTGATCTATTTTAAAATATCATTTATCAATTAATAAATAATGAATTATATATTATAAAATATTTGGTGTAGATGATTAACATGAGGACATCATCTTGATTAGATCAATTATGTTTTATGTTGATAGTTGTACAACTCAGAAAACCTTATGGGGTGGACCAATAAATTGACCCTAAAACCATATGTAGAGTTCATTATTAAATATATAAATTTAATTAGTTTCTTCAAAGTAGATATATTTTAATACATATAATTTAATTCAAATACATGAATTTTGGGAGGTCATAAAAATTCCATGTCGAATTGACCAAAAGGTATGGTGAGTACTCCTTTACCATCAACTTCTATGCTCGATTCATCCATGGTGTGTAGTTGAGAATTGTAACATTTCACTTTGAATTAGCTTGAAGTATTAATTTTTAATTTTAAAATCATTCTTGAATTTATATATTTATGTCTATATATATGTAGGATGGTAGCACTATCAAGGTAGCTACTATTCCTACCATTGGTAAGGGATAATTTCATGAGTGATCCACAACATTATAGGTACTAACAATAAATTTTCTATGAAATTTATAGTTCTTTTATATGTACATGTTTTAGTGTATAGTCAAGCTTAATTTGTGCTTTAGTTGAATATCTTGGAATTAGTAGTTGAGACTTTTGGTGCGAAATTGATAGCTACACTAGGGTAGCAGGATGTGGGAGCTGATGAACATAATATGGTACATGCATGCACACTTGAGTTTATATTTAAATATTTAATTTCATGATTTTCCAAATTAAATATTTTTTCTTAAATAATATGCATATTTTTTGAAATTTTATTTGATTTCAAGTTTATTTTTCTTCTATAGTGTGAGCTAGGTGTATTTAATTCACATGAAACAAAGAGGCATCTTCATTTTGGTGATGATAAAATATAAATATAATTTGACGTTGGCTTCATGGACTATGACATGTATTTATTTCATGTTGAGTATGAGTGCATTTTAGTATTTATTTTATGGACTATGATGTAGCTATTTTATATGCTGACTATGAGTACATTTTAATATCATTTTAGTAAATATTTTAATATTTCATAGACTATACATAGGCTGACCATGAGTACATTTCAATATGTTCTTTTGTTTCATTTTGTGTTCTTTTCTAATTTTTTCTTTGTGGAGGATCATTGATATGTTGTAATACCCCTCCGTTTTGCTTCCCGCTCGGTTTGCTTTATGCTATGTTTACTTGCAGTCACTTTGATACAGGATACATTTTGTTATGATGTTTTGATCACTACTATTGAGCGACAACTATTATTGTGTGATGTGTTGACCTAATTAGTGTTCTCATGCTTTAATGTATTAATGATGTTGTAAAGTTAACATGAGATGTTATTATGAGATTACTGGATTACGATGGAAGTGTCAGTTTTGATGAGTGTATTGGTGAAGAAGATGGGTTCACATCACTCGCTTGCAAGCGCCCTGTGAATCCGTAATTCCTTCTTCACGGTGTGTATTATATGCTGGATATATTGAATGATGTTGTTTACTTGGTTAGAGGATTGCAGGTACATGACATCGACTCCACCTAGTTTCGTAGGTTTGAGCGTGTCGATCCAACAGTTAAGTTGAACGGGAGGTAGTAGCTAGGTAACATGTGTCAAGTTTACACCCTAGCCTTAGTGTGTCATCAGTCGTGTGTGTCGAGTCATTATCTGTATTGCTTTAATGTTATTTAACTCTGAAGGATTCTTGATTTGGAAATAGATATTTAGAATAATTGCATTTAAATCATGTTGATGGTTATTTAATTTAAATAATGCAATGTGGATAAAAATTTACATTTAAATTAATTAATTATATTTAATTTATTTAATTAATTAAATTTAATCCAAGGGGGTTGAATTTAGTTATTAAATAATTAAATTAATTAATTAAACGCGATGCAAGAGAATGAAAGGAAATAAAAGAATTAAAATTAATTTTGGAATTTAATTTCATCTTATTGGAATTAAATTAGAAATTGTAATTAAATGTTTATTTGGGAAATTAGTTGCAACTTTGGAAATTAATTTATTATTTGAAATTGCATTGAAAGTGGGTTTTCGAAAATTGAAATTGAAATTGAAATTAATTAATACCTAATTTGCATGTAATGTGAATTAGGGTTATATTAGGTATTTTTGATTTATAAGGAATGCATATTTTAATTTTAGGGCAGAAAAGTTTTTAGAAAAAATGCATTTTTACAGCAGAGAAGAAATTTTGGAAGGATTTGCACAAAGAAGGGTTTGAAGAGAGTTTTGATTGTAGAATTGATTGGAGGAAAGATTGTTTGCATTTGTTGGGTTTTGGATTGGATTCGTTGGATGATTGAAGGAAATTCAGGAAATCTTTGGAGGAGGCTTGCATCAGAAATTCATCTTTTCCTGTAGCTTCTTGAACCAGGTTTTCCTCTTTGTGTTTTATTGTTCTTGGTTACTTTTAAAATAGTAGTGAATTAAGATTTGTTTGTTAAATCTGTTATAGAAAATAAATTTGTTATTAGAAGAAAAGAATTAAATAAATTTTAAGCTTTTGTTTTCTGTGAAAATTCTTTAGTAAAATTGTGAAAACCTTAGTAGAATTTAACTTATTAGAGGAAATGGATTGTTTTGTTATTTGAACCAAAACCTAAAGGTTGAGCAACACATTAGATCTATTTTTGGAAAACTTAAAACCTCTGTAGAAAATCAAATTCATTTTGAAAACCCTCTGTAAAAATTAGATGGAGAAACCTTGAGGATGTAGAAACTTATGGTTTTATAATTTTTAGATCTTTTTAGCTTTGTTCTTCTTTTATTGTTCATGAGTTTGAGAAAAGAAAAGGGTTTAAATGAATTAATTTTAAAGCCTTTGTGAAATTTAGTTTTTCTGAATAAAATTTGTATAACTTCACCTGTAAGTGAATATTTTCCTAAAATTTCTCTGTATTATCTATTGTCTATATCCGTTTTTTATATATATAAATATTATATATACATATATATATATGTTATATATATATATATGTTATATATATATATATACTATAGTTTTAAAGAATTGTTTTAGTCTGTATCGTCGCCGTATGGCTAACATTTTTTCTGTGGTTGGAAGAGAATGTTTTGTTCGTTGTTTGTAGTGGGGCTTTTGAACCCACCGTCAACCCTTTGTGAGGAGGGTGCAGGTACCTCCAAAGCCAACGCCCTCCATTGTAAGGAGCGAGCGCTGTCTTTGAAGGCAGCGCAACCCCCTTTGGAGTGGTTGCCTATGTAAGGAGAGGGGCAGGGGCTCCGCCACAGCCGACCCCTCCCCAAACCCTTTGTTTATTATTTTTTTTATATTTTTTTTTAATTTATTTTTTTAGGTTGTTCACTGTGCGTGAACAGTGACGTCTGCCTTGGTATTAAAGGATAATTTGTATGTAGCATTATAATTATATTTGATAATTATGGTATATATACGATGTATATAATATTTATATATGCCATTTTTAATATATTGATTTTGGATTAAAATAATTTGTTTAGTAATAAATAAGAAATGGTATAAATTTAATACATATATATATTTAAAAGAGATATATATATATATAATTAATATATATGTAATGTAGTATTAAAGGAATAATTATTATTTCATGTTTATTTTTAAATAAGAATATTTGGATACACGGATATAATGCATGAGTAACATGGGCAAGTATATTTAAATGTATAGTTTAATATTTTGTCTTATTTTTAGTTAGATGCATATAATATAGTTTTGCATGGAATTTTTAAAAGATAAGTAGTGTATACATGGATAAATTGTTAAGAAAAAGGATATTTAAATATATATTGAAGAATTGTAGAAATATTTATATTTGAATGTTTGTTTAATTAATGAGATTTAATTGGAAACAATATGAATGCATGGTTAAATAGTTAAGCCAAAATATATTTTTATATACACTAAGATGTTGATGTTTTTAAATAGAGAATTGAAAAGATATAGATTTTGGATAGAATTGAATATAGTAATGGCAATAGTTTATGTTGTATTAGAAGTAAATCTAGGAAATGAATATATTAGAAAAGGCAAATATTTACTATGTTTTATTTATTTCCATAGAGAAATTTAATCGTTGTGAATGGAATATTAAAGAATATATATATAATTAAGTTTATTAATATATATATTTGGTGTATATATAATATGGAGCATATATATGTATATATATATATTAAGTGTAAATTCATTATTGTATTTTATTGTAATAAGATGCATGCAATATATTATTGAATAGAGATTTAAATTGGATTGATTAGTGTATATGGGTAAATGGATAGAGAAACGATATTTTATTATATTAAAGTGATTTCATGTTCTAAATAGAAAATTGAATGAGATGTAAGATTTGGTTAGGAAATGGAAAGAGTTTACTTGCATGATTTTGTGTCGATTTAAAAAGTAAATTAAGAATTTGTTTATATTGATGAGGCAAGTAGTTATCTTAATTTGTTTTCTTTCCATTAGAGCAATTAATTTATTGTGAATGAAAGATGAAAGAGATATGGATTTAGTATATCCAAAAATAGTAATTTTCTCGTGATTGTCTTAAATGTTCTAGTTTCTCTATATTTCGTAAAGGGATGTAAGTTTAAATTGTTTGAGACTTCCTATAATGGAAATAGAAATATGGAATATGATTATTTGAGTTAACCCTGTAAGTGTGTCTTTGACCTTGTTAACATTACCTATTGAATGAGTATGGATTTAGAAAATCCAAATATTAGATTTGATTATTGACTTGAATGCTTTTGTTGCTATGTCGTCAAGTTGTATTGTGGGTGTTGGGAATTGGTGTTAGTCCTAAATTATAAGTCTTCCAGAAGAACTTAGAAGATAAGGGTTGTTGAATCTTTATGCCATCCAGTTGTTTTCCCTTGGGTAGTGCATGGCATTTTTTCAGTTTTACCCGATTTTCATAAACAGGGATGTTTTGTACCTCCTGTGAAAGGAGTGGACTATCTGTTTGTTGCCTCCAAGATGTTTGGAGTGAGTTCTATTATTTGTATCCTCCTTGGGTTGGAGTGGTTATGATGCCTAGTTTGTATGCACTTGTGTTTCCCTTGGTGATTGGTTTGTGAGTGTGTTGTCCATCAGAAGAGTGGCTTTTGTTAGGGGCCGGAGCCCAAAGTGGTGAACCAGGTAACCTTCAGAAGTGAGTTAATCAAGTGATAATTAAATTAATGTACTTAGATGATTAGGATGCAGTTCACACTAATCAAGATAATTTAATCCTCACTCATAGACACAAGGGCTCGTTTAGACTTGGGATGAGTGGGAAGGCCTGGAATGTCATAGTCATTTATCTTGTCAGTACGAGAGGTATTTGATGCCGCATGAGTGAGTATGAGTTCCGAGATTCGGTTGAGGCCACCAGGATTACCAGAGCCTATGAAGGATGCCTAGAGGAGATCTCATGACTACTATGCGATGACACTCTATCTAGGACAACTGTTGTTAATTGTTTTATGTGTATGGTTCTCTAAACATACTTGATTATTATTATGTCTAGAAGTAATGTGACCTATGTCAGTGATATTGGAGTTGTATTTGATTTGTACTTGCATGGTGATTAAGTTGTAATTATTAGTTCATTTGCTTGGTTATATCAGTATGAGTCTTCCTTTGGTTAGTGGTTGTAGATC
>CM021100.1:968299549-968317864 GCA_007115665.2 Sequoiadendron giganteum
AATATGAAAACCAACCCATCACAAGCATGGATCAAGAGCCCCATCAATGTATTAAAAATTTAGACCAACCCTACATTTCTTATCTAGGTATCACCCTAGCTTTGATGCTTCGCTAGACATGACATGATTGGATTGGGGTATACCTTTGGCTCTTCCTGCTTTATATACCCCGATGGTAACACATGGTCGAGATCATCTCTCGAGTGATAAAATCCTAGGCAAGTCTCACTAAGGGAAAGGAAATACTAGACATTTTTTCTGGTCCCTAGGTTCACAGATAGCACAAGGGGAGAGCGTACATGTACTAGCACTCCCTAGGTTGACTCGAATAAAATGGAATGAGTTACGATTTTTGGTCACCTAGGATAACCGAATGGTGTAAGGGGAGTGCATACGTCAAAAAACCACTCCCAAACATGGAAAATAGGTTAATTGACCCTTTAATTAAGTCAAGGTGTGTGTAAATTAGTATGAAAAAGATACACAGACAATCTAACATAGGGTCTTTGAATCAATCATCCTGCAACAAATATGTTAGTAGTTTCACCTTTGTTCTTCGTCAATCATGGGACAAGTTACACAAGTCATTAGTGAAATACCACAATCATAGGAAAATGAGTGAGTAGATCAGTATCCAAAACTAGAATCAAATGAAAGATCAAATCAAGGAATTGAAGGTTCTAGATTACCTCAAGTTTGCCTCTGTGTGAAGTGAATTCGCTCTTCTGCTAGATGCAATTTTTTTCCTTTTTGGGAAATGGGCAAGATCATAATCACTTGTCTGATGGAAATGTGGGAACGTATCCGCCTTTTCATTGAAATAGGGATAGCCACTTCCTAAAGCAAGTTCACCCTTTCAGTCTCTTTGAACATATACACCTTTGAGATTGATGGTCTGGATTGGTAGTTGCAGGTTCGCCTTTCTAAGGGAAAGGTGTTTACGCTTTTGCAAGTATCTTCAATGTAGGTATGCCCTTGTGTCAGGTGGGTTCACCCATCGAGGGAAGATTCACCCCTATGTCTAAGATACGAACATGAAAGACTTCAAAAAACAAAAAACATAAAAGTAGACCCGTGATGTGGGTCCCACTTGGCATGCCAGAAATGTGTGCAAGTGAAATTTACTATTCTAAAGATGCAAAACAAGATGAAATGCAAAAAGGAGAACACTGAAAAAACCTCAATATAAGGCCTAAGTTGAATTCAAACAAAATACAATTTTACCTTGCTTGAATTGTTGATTTGGTTGGCCATTTTAGTGGTTGATTTGTGTGCTCCTTTGTTGACAAAATGGCATGCAAGTGTGTTCAAAATGAAGCTAGTGAGATGGAGATTTCAATGGTGAATATGGGTAATTGATGAGATACAATATGGTGGCCCTAAGGTGCTGCAACAATGGTGGATATTATGCTAGATGTTTGAGAGGGCTAAAGTTGGCTTAGTTGATTGCTTGAGTGTTTGACTATGTGTTCTCAAAATGAGGGAAATTCCACTACTTTTAGGGGAAGTGCCTCTAAACCAATGGATGGCTGAGATGCATCCAAGGTGGAGGAGATCAAGGGCTAGGGTGAGTTGAGTACTCACAAGCCATTTGATGCTAAAATGTTTCAGATGAGGTGGACAAGGGGAGATGATGTGGAGATGAGGTGGAGGTACCAAGATGTACCTTGGGAATGGACAAGATCTCCTCATAAAGGAGGTCCTTGTCCACATGTACTTTGAGAGGACAAGTGATGAATTAAAAATTCCTCACAAATCCTCATGGGGATGGGAGAAGGAATTAAAAATTCCTTAAAGTGCATGGGGAGAATAAATGTGAATTTTAAATTCACATGGGGAAGAGGATGCCTTCTCCAAAAGGATAAATTATTTAATAATGTTTGACTAAGGACACATGCAAAATGGCATGAAGATTAGGTTAGCCTAAATCAATTATTAAGGTTGTGCAAATGCATGATTAGACAGGCTAATGGAGGATTAAAGGCAAGTGGAAAAATATGGAGGATGTGACCATAATGATGATAAGGGATGTGCAAACTTTATAAATTTTAAATTTTGATAAATTTTTGTCCACCAAACCCAAAATGTAGAGTTTGTAGGAGAAATGAAAACTTGGTCTCCTTTCAACCACTATGATTTCAAATTTCAATAGCCTTCTGCTAGTCCTCCCAACAAAGATCGTAGTCCCCAAACACATAATCATGGCATCAATCATAAAATTCATGGCCGAAAATGGACATCACATGGCCTCTACTCATAAATTGCGCCTACAAAAAGAAGTTTCATAGCTCAGAACAAGGGATTCACACCTCCCACACAATAAAACTACCTTTCAGAGAGAAATTTCATAGCCCAGCAGAGGAATTGCATGGCTTGAGGATTTTATTGCACCCTCAAATGGATGATTCGTGGCTTCTAATGAAGAAAATGCCAAGAGAATAACTCCTAAAATACAAGAGAAAAATGTAGGTATCTCAAGAAATAGATCATAATGATCTTTGAAGCATCAAAATCCACATGAACCAACACCCAAATCACCCCACAAAAAGGGAAAAATTGAGGGGAAAAGCAATGATTAATCAGAGCTTGCAGAAAAAATTAATGGCGAAATAATTTTTTTATAAATTTTAAATGCCAAAAATAATCTTTAGTGGGCAAAAAATATGCCTGGACCTCCACAATATAAAATCTACTAAAGGGTGATTAGTAGGAGGAGCTCTGATACCATGTAGGAGATGAAAAATCTTTCCTAGGATCCTCAACTTGTGAAAACAAACCGCCCTCACACATACACAAGAGGGGCAGAAAGACTATTCTACCAAATATCCAAGATGATATTAAGAAATTGAGATGCTAAAATGCATAGTGTTTAGGCCTTTTAAAGGTGTGAGAAATGAGATGGGTTAAAAACTACCCAATATAGGAAAATTGCCTAAGTAAATATCCCTAAGTTAAAAACTTAACACTAAAAATTCATCCCCCTCTCATTATTTTGGCGTGTTCAACATACTGAAGCTTGTATCCTTGTTTTGGACTTACTATGACTAAGTTATTTTTTTATTCAATCACAAGCATACATGTATTTTTCTAAACTAAAATTTGACACTATTGTAAACTTATCATAATAAATCTTGATACAACTCTATGAACCATTCTTAATGCTTAGTTTATCCATCCACCTACCTCGTTGGAAAAAATAATATAAAATTAATCTTAATTAAAAATTAGGTAATAAATTTTTAAATAAAAAAATAAAAAATGCAAATTAGGCTTATGTTGTCCCCTTCTTACTTGTCATTATGAGTTGACTCATATCATGAAATACTCCAAGTTAAATTCAATAATAAAGACAAGAAAGACAACAAGGTGATCTCCAATCAAGTGAGAGGTACAAAAATGCATTCGATACAAACATTCAATTGAATGTTGAAAATGAAGCTTCAAGGTCAATAGATTGTGTATTAGAAACACCTAAACATGGAAGTCAATTTGATATCAATTTTGGTGTAGAAGACAATGTAAAAACATACAAAAACCAGATGGAATGCTTCATGCTGATTTTCAAAGTTTTCAAATGAAATTTCAACATCGATTAGATAGTTGAAAAGTGCCAAACATGTGTTATATTTTTCAAGAAATTTATCTAGGAATCAAAGTATCTCAAACCCTTGAAGGTCCTATATGCATTAGATGTCAACAAGAGAGAGGAAATAATAGATTTTTAGCTTCTAACAATATGGACCCTGAGCCACAGCCAAAGGAGCTTGCAAAGTTGACTTAGCTAGAAGAAATGTTGATTGGACGTGTCAACCCAATTCTACAAGTTACACATGCAATAGGTGGTTAGTATAAATACAAAGGACAAACAATATTTTTTCCACAAAATATGGAACATGTCTCAAAAAAATTTCCACATCCAATATAAAATTTCTCAATCATTATTGTTTGAAGAAGGGATCAATGTGGAACAAATTATAACTTTAAAATGAATAGATATCATGTGTATAAGGCATTAAAATACAAAGTATAGCATGCCAAGTTTTATACAGATGTCAAAATTGATTAAAATGCTCTCAACAATCTATCGAGAAATTCCAATGAAAATATTTTCAATAGATTACAGATGGTGCATATGGAATTTGATTATGATGCAAATGAAATCATATTTTTTGGTCCTTTTGGAAAAACAAGGATAGACAACTAAGAGGGGGGGTGAATCAGTTGTCATAGAATTTAAACTTATTTAACCTTTATCAACCTTTAATCTCAGTTCCGATAATTAACAGTGAAAGCATGAATCAGAAACATGTAACACCAAGATTTTTGTGTGGAAACTCTATTACAAAAAAAACCACGGTGGAGGTTAATCCACAATTTATTCCCTTTTAAAATTATAAAATAAATGAATAAGAAATGAACATGCATTTAGGAACACTACCTAGAGCTCATTGCTTAGAAGGGAAGGCTCACTACCTTACATAAAACAATCAGATTAAATCCATCTCATGAGGTTGAACTGAAAAATTAGCATTTTCAAAAGCTTGATGACAGTTCCGGTTAGGAACAAAAATACTTCTTCACACTTCGCTCAAAATCATCCACACTCTATTCTATAATCAAATGATCTCATATTTATTCACACATACTTCACACACATTCATCAAGCACACCCCAAAATGAAGAAAAAATCACTCTTATATATCCGCTACATGGAATTACATCAACAACTTTGTTGGCCACAGATAAAGAATAAATGAATTACAAACTGTCAGCCCAATTCATGATAAAATCATAATGCATACCAACCTAAGTTGATCAAAACATAATGAAGACCTAAATCAACATCCTGGAACATTCTAAACATTGGAATATTAATCCACAAGGATCCGCCACACGCTACAACCACCATGTTGGCCAAGAACATGAAAAATTGAACACACAAAGGAAAAATGTTTGATCATGAGCACACCAATCAACATGGATGTCCAACAAGAATAGAGCATGACCTAGAGCCATCACTGAACATTAGAGAGGCGTACACAACAACTTAATTTACTAAAATTGCATTCTCTTCTTGTAGAAACACTTTCTACGATAACATAATAACTATAGGAACTCAAAAACTCATAATTCGCTCCAATATTGATGCACACCTTTGAAAATTCAAGAGAACATACTAGATAGGCTAAAAAAAACCCTTTAATGCACAACTTTTGAATACCAACTTACAAAAATTTCCACCACTCTAATCTTCATAGCTTCATAGACTGCTTGCAACATATTTATTATAAATTTCTCAATATTCTCGACATATGCAGTCTTGAAGGCACCAATGCTAATAGTGTTGACATCAATGACAACCACATATAAACAACACAACTATAACATCCAACAATCTCCCCCTTTGGCATTGATGGTAATACATGATGTGAAAAATACCATCAACATAATTAACTCTTTACACATTGTTCTTTTCCTCCTTACTTTAAACTCTTCCATCTTCTCCCTCTTAGTATTTATTGCTCTTCTCCCACTTTCTTCTATAAAGGTATTTCACATTACTTCTCTCCCCCTCTGACATCAATGGCAAAGGTACACAAGCTTTGACCCACATATATAAATCAGCTGACTACTCCCCCTAAGTAGTAGCCATCACAACATCAATCTAAAATAAGATATGACTATGAGTCCATGGATTGATGCAAAGAATTGCATCTTAGTTCAGATTAGGAGGGAAAATCACCCCTAAATTTCCTTTGAGATACTCAAAAGTATCTTTAGGCAACGGTTTAGTGAGCATATCTATAATTTGTTCCTTAGTGGGCACATACTCCAGTCTGACTTCTTTATCACTCACTTTGTCTCTCAAAAAGTTATACTTGATAAATATATGTTGTCTTGGAATGTAACACCAAATTCTTGGAAACATTTATGGCACTTGAGTTATCACAAAATATAGCATCAAGCTCATCATACTCAATTCTAATATCCCTCAACATTTATTTCATCCATATTACTTGAGTAAAATTTTTTGTAGCAACAATATATTATGCCTCAATAGTAGATAAGGAAATGGAATTATGCTTTTTACTTAACCAAGACACCGACTTCTTCCCCAAAAAGAATGCACCACCATTGGTACTTTTTCTGTCAGCCACATCTCCTACCCAATCAACATCTATAAAGGCATTCAGAGTACAATCATCATATATTTGGGATACCAAAGACCAAATCCAACTATCCCTTTCAAGTATCTAATAATTCTCTTCACAATAGTTACATGTGATTCCCTCAGATAAACTTGATATCTAGCAACCATGCATACAACATTCATAATGACTGGTCTTGTCTGAGTCAAATAGAGAAATCCACCAATCATTGAATTGTACCTTGTTTGATTAGCTTTAGGAGAATCATCATTTTTTGTTAACTTGCATTCGATTACCATGGGTGTACCTATAGGCTTTGAGTCTTCCATGCCAAATTTTTCCAATAACTCTCTTACATATTTGGATTGAGATATAAAGATTCCATCATCTAACCGAGTAATTTGCAATCCTAAAAATAATTTCATCTCTCCAATCATTGACATCTCAAACTCACTTTTCATTTCATTAGAAAACTTCATGCATAAGTCATCATCACCTTAAAAAATAATGTCATCAACAAAGACTTAAATAATCAACTCTTTATCTTGATCCACCTTAAAATATAGATTATTGTCAGTAGTACCTTTATTGAATCCAAGATTTAACAAATATTTATCCAGTCTAGCATACTAGGCTCTAGGGGCTTGCTTGATTCTGTACAATGCTTTCTTCAATCGAAAAATAGTGTCTTTTTCATTAGTAATTTGAAATCCATCTGGTTGCTCAACATAAAATTCTTCTTCTAATTCACCATTCAGAAATGCTAACTTCACATCCATTTGATAAACTTTGTAATTCCTGAAAGCTGCATAAGAAAGAAATAATCTTATAGCTTCAATACTAGCAAAAGGGACAAGGGTTTCTTCAAAATCAATACCTTCCATCTATGAGTATCCTTTACATACCAGTCTTGATTTATTTATGACCACTTCACCTTGTTCATTCAGCTTATTTTGAAAGACCCATTTGGTTCCAATCACATTTTTATCTTGAGGTGTGGGAACAAGAATCCATGTATCATTTTTCTCTATGTGCATTAGTTCTTCCTTCATTGATTCCATCTAGTATTCATCTTTACATGCTTCATTGGCATTGCTAGGCCCAGTTTTGGAAATCAAATAATACTCTTCTTCTAGTTTGCACACCTTTGTTCTTATCTCCTATAATCTGATTTTTAGAATGATTTAGCTTTACATACCTTGGGACTTTGGGATTATCTCAAACTTTTGGTTCTTTTATTCTCTCTTTTGCACTTCCACTAGCTTCTCCTTCATGATTCTCTTGATTGATCGGAATAATTTGAACTTTATTTTGTGTTTGTGCATTCTTTCCATTATTAGTACTATTATGTTGGTCATATAGATAATATCCATAGTATCTGGATGATCTGTCAGTATCCCCATCAACTCTGGCATTTGCACTTTCAACGATTTTCTTCAATCTTCCATTGTGGTACCGATAGGCTTTTCTCTTAGTAGAGTAACCTAGAAAGATTCCTTAGTCACTTCTAGCATCAAAATTTCCAATATCTTCATCTCTCTTGATATAACATCTACTTCCAAAGACTTTGAATTATTTAATAATAGGCTTATAACCAAACCATAGCTCAAAATGAGTCTTACTAGAACTATGCTTGACATTTACCTGGTTAATGGTATATACAATAGTTCTTATAAATTCTCTTCAATAGATATTAGGAAAATTACCTTCCAACATCATAGTTCTAGCAACATCTAAAATTATTTTATTCTTTCTCTCAACAACTATGTTCTGTTGAGGAGTCTAGGGAGCAGATAAAAGTATTTTGATTCCATGCTCTACACAAAATGAATTGAACTCACAAGAAGTTAATTCACCACCTCTATATGACCTTAAGCATTTAATCTTCAAACCTGTCTCATTCTTTGCCATAGCTTTGAAACATTTGAAATTTTCTAGTGCTTCATTTTTTTCTCTCAAGAAAGCAACCCATATCATCCTAGAGTAGTCATCAATAAGCAACATAAAGTACCTTTCTCCTTGTAGACTTTTGATTCTGTATGGACCTCATAGATCAGTATGCACTAGCTCTAGTACTCCATTGGAATGATGTTGTTTTCTTCAAAAATAAATTCTAGTCTAATTTCCCATCTAACATTCCTTTCATATGGTCTTAGTAGGGTTTACTAACTTGGGTAGATCTCTGACTGCTTGAGTGGAGCTTACTTTGACAATGTTATCAAAATCCACATGTCACAACCTCCTATGCCATAACCAACTTACATCAACTTGAGCAAATAAAAAACTTTCACTAGTATCACTTAGGTAAAAAATATTACCTTTTGTCTTTGTACCTGAAGGAATCACATTTCTAAAGCTTCCCAATATCTTGTATTTTCCATTTTTGAGCTGAAGATTGTATCCCTTGTCTACCATCTATCCAACACTCAACAAGTTATGCTTCAATCCTTCAACATAAAGGACATCAATAGTGTTATATTTACCACCAAGAGAAATAGTGTCCCTTCCACAAATCACACCAGCATTGCTATCTCCAAGTCTTACAACACCACCACCATATTTTTCCAATCTTAGAAACTTTCTTTTGTCACTAGTCATATGATGTGAGCATCAACTCTCAATCACCCACTCATCCTTTTCATCAATTTTGGTTGTAAGAGCTTTCTCAATATTCTGATTATTAGCAGATTCAGTGGACACCAGACCATTTTCCTTTATAGAAATGAATACCCATGTCCATCTTCATTTCTAATTTCTTTGTCAGATTCATCATTGGTAACACCCTCTTCAACATAATAAAATTTCTTTTGAAATCTAGACATGTTAGGTTTGTACTTAGAAACTCTTTCAGAAAAATCTTGATGCAAAATAACCTATCTTACTGCAATAGAAACATTTAATAGAAAACTTTCCTTTATACTTACCTTGTCCTTTGGCTTCTCTTTTCACAATCAATGCTTCCAGCTCTTCTAGCTCTCTTTCTTCATCTTCAATCTATTTCATCTCATCTTCATAGTTGAATGTATTTCTAGAAATTTCTCTTGGATCATATCTTGGTTGGCTCTTTTCAAATACAGTAGCTTTAAATGCAAATTTTCTTTTAGGAGTAGACTCACCAGATTCACTCAACTCAAAGGCAACAAGCTTACCAATCAATATATCTCTTGTCACATTTGTTACTATCCTGATTTCTTCAATAGCATGATTTTTCATTTTGTAAGAAGTAGGCAATGATATGAGCACTTTAGCCACAATCTCATCTTCTTCCAAAATTCCAGTGATATATCTAATACCCATCACTAGTTCATTTACTTTCTGCATGAAAGAAACAATTTTTTCATCTTCACTCATCTTCATGTTTTCCCATTTTCCTTTCAGAATTTGTATTTTAGCAAATTTCACTTGTGCATATACTTCATACAATGTTTCTAGCTTCTTCCATATCTCATGTGCTATTTTCAGACCTATCACGTTTCTCATCTCTAAATTTGTCAAAGAACTTAGTAATGCTTCTATAGCCCTAATATTAATTTCATCTTGTTTGATCTTATCAGGAGTGGAGGGACCATTCTAAGGAATAGTATATTTTTTCTTTGTAATCTTCTAGAAGGGTTCACCAATGCACTTCAAATGACACTCCATTCTGACCATCCATAGAGATTAATTTGTACCATCAAATCTAGGTGGTGCAGGAGCACCTTAAAGGGCTTTTGGAAAATCTTGGCAATTTTGGCTTGTAGGTGGTTCTAGCCAACCACCAAGGTAATAAGGACTAATTGTAAAGTCCCAAGGTAGAAATCATGTTTTTTAGTGGAAAAATTAGGTTGATTTAGAACCTGGAGGTTTGGAAAAGTTTGAATGACAAAATTAGGCAAAACTAGACAAGGTTGTCTTAGGAATTTGGCCTAAAAATGCAAAAAAGGCATTAATGATGTTCTAAGCCCAACCTAAGGGTCCTAGAACGTGTGATAAAGGTATATAAGGTCATCCAAACCCTAATACTTGAGTTGGAAGTTCATTTTCATGAATTGAGACTTGGAGAGCATATTTTGTGATTGGAATTCAACAACTTTTGAGTGATTTTTTGTGTTTGAGCCTTCATCCAATCAAGAATGGATTGAGAGGACTGGTATGATGCTTTGATTATTTCTTTTGTGTCATTTAATTACTATGTGAAGCATTAGATTATCCATTTAATTCAACTGGTTGTAATTCTGCAAGTTTTGGTGTTCTTGGTTACATGGCCGGTTAAGGCCAATTTTTGTAAATAATGATCCCCACTTGGAATCAAGTAGGGGACTTTTCTTATAGTGTAAATATGGTGTGTGGAGTCTTTTTTTTTAGGGGAAGAGTTGAATTCATCAAACACTAGGCGAGTGCAAGTGTATTCTAGCTAGTGACTTGGAGAGGACAGCAAAAAAGAAAGATGATAAAAATATTGGTTTGAGAAAATAAAGAGAATGGGAGTGTGGAAACATGTATTATAGACATTTTTGAGAAAGGATGAGAGTTGGGGAGGTCATTGAAGCCCTCAAAGTTGGAAAAAGGAGCCAGAACCCTAGAAACCCTTGAAATTAGGGGGTATGAGGATAGTCCTATGTACGGACACTTGCAAAACCTTAAACCTAGTAAATATTGAAGCCTAGGGTACTAATAGAAGTAATATCCAAAAATATTTGGGGTTTTTTAAGGCCGTTTTTGAGAAAAGCCAAAAAAATAGGTTCTAGGATACCTAAAAGGGGCAAAAAGGCTACGAGGCCTAAAATTGGGTTTTTCTTGAATTCGATGGGTAAATGAAGAAAGAATCCTGCAAGAAGGATCAGAGTGGAGAAATATCACCCTAGGAATAGTTGGAAGACCTATTCCAAGACCCAAGAAAGGTTTGGGAGCTTTGTGGCAAAATTGAGCCCAGGGAAGCTTAGTGGTGAATTGAGAGAAAAGGTGAAGAATTTGAAATTGGTGGAGAGTCGTATGAAGTGAGAGGGGTTTAGGAGAGATCCCTGAGTAGGGTAGAGTGGAATACCCTAGGAATACCAAAGAATAGGTCTTGTGAAGAGCAATATTTCTCTTGAAGGATAGGACTCCCCATCAAATTGGTATCAGAGCCAATAAAGGCTTGGGAATTGAAACTAGTGAATGTCAGAGAGAAGTGAATCCATAGGAGAGAATACCATGGTGACCAATGTAGAGCTAGCTAGAGACTTGACAAAGCAGCAAGAGAAGAATAAGCGTCTTGAAGAGGCTATGGAAGAGATGAAACAAAAATTGGAAGAAGTTGTTGAATCGGCAAGCAAGATGAAGGTACAGTTGGCAAGGTACAAAGACAAGGGTAAATACCAAGTGGAGGAGGACATAGAACCAGAACCTAACCCTCCATTAGCAGAGGAACCCTTCCTCAAAGCATTGAAGGCATTGAGTGGCAAGGCACTAGAAGATGTCCCTATGTTCACAGGAAGAATGGATGCAGAGTTAGTTATGGAATAGATAGATGGAATGGAGAATCACTTTGAATGTGATGGAGTTACTGAGGCACAAAAGGTGAAGATAGCCAAATCAAGGTTAAGAGGACAAGCATTAACTTGGTGGAAGTTTCTACAAGAAGAAAGAGATATGGAAGGCAAGAAACCCATAGGAAGTTGGAAAACTATGGTGGCTAAAGTGAAGGAGAACTATCTACTTGAGGAATATGACATCCAATTGCACAAGAAGAGACAAAATCTCAAACAAAGAGACCTAGATGTAGCTGCATATACAAAGGAGTTCCAAAAACTAAGCCTTAGATCTAGAGTGCAAGAAGTTGAAAGCATCAAGGTTGCTAGATATCTAAATGGTCTTAGATGGAGCATCCAAGAGGAGTTGAGTCTTTTCACACTTACTACCCTCCATAGCTGCTATCAAATGGCTATTAAGGTGGAAGAGAAACTGAAAAAGAAACAAGATTCCAATACTAGAGGTAAAGGAAGAGGTAGAGACTCTAGAGGTGGACAAAGAGGAGGTTTTGGTGGAAGAAGCCATGAGAATAGAGGGAAAGGTGATGCTAAGGTTGGAGAACAATCCCATGAGTCAAATAGTAGAGGGGTTTAAAGAGGTAGAAGCTCAAACAATGGAGGAAGAGGCAGATCGGGAGGCTTTGGGAGAAGCTCTCATTTTGCTTCCATGAAATGCTACAATTGTGGACAATTGGGTCATCCGGCTTATAGGTGTTCTGACAAGCCAACATCTTCACAAGGTGAGAGGAAGATCAACTATGTTCAAGAAGAGGACTGCTCCAAACATTCAGAGGTGAGTCTAGATTCAGAGAAAGGTGAGAATCTCATGTTAAGAAGGATCTTGATCAAAGCACCTACCGAGGATGAACACAAACAAAGGAGAGCTCTTTTTAGATTTAAGTGCAAGATACTAGGAAAGGTTTGCAAGGTCATCATTGATTCAGGGTCTACTGATAATGTCATCTCAGAGGGGGCAGTATAAAAGCTGAAACTCATCAAGATACCACATGTGTGCCCTTACAAGGTTACTTGGTTGAACAAGGGGCATAATATACTAGTCAATGAACAAGTTTGGGTTGATTTTGCTATAGGAAAGTATCAAGACAAGATACTATGTGATGTGTTACCAATGGATGCATGCCATTTGCTGCTTGGAAGACCATGGCAATATGACAGGGAGGCAGTACACCATGGCAAGGAGAATAAGTACTCATTCAAGAAGGATGGAGTGACTTATAAAATTCAGTCTTTGTTAGAAGAAAACACAGTGGTAAAGGCAAAAACTCATGTCCTTTTGATGAGTGGAAAGGAGTTCCTAAAAGACATCAAGGAGGAGGAAGGAATTGTCTATGCAATTATGTTAAAGCCAAAGGAAGAATAGTCACCTAATTAGCTACCTATGGCAACAAAAGTGAAGCAATTATTGGATCAGTTTAGGGACATTATTTGTGAAGGTACACTAGATACACTACCACCTAAGAGAGCAATCAATCATTAGATATAATTTATACAAGGAGCAACACTACCTAACAAGGTTGCATACAAGATGACACCAGATCAGAACAAAGAGATAGCAAGGCAAGTTCAAGAACTTTTAGACCAAGGGCTGATGAGAACGAGCATAAGTCCATGTGTTGTTCCAGTTGTGTTGGCACCTAAAAAGGGAGATAAGTGGAAAATGTGTATTGATTCTAGGGCAATAAATAGAATAACTATTAGATATAGGTTTCCTATTCCTAGGATAGAAGATTTAATGGACTGTTTAGGGGGTGCTAAGTACTATTCCAAAATTGATTTGAAAAGTGGCTATTATCATATTAGAATGAAAGAGGGAGAAAATGGGAAGTCAGCATTCAAAACCACATAAGGGTTATATGAATGGTTAGTAATGCCATTTGGGCTTACAAATGCACCTAGCACTTTTATGAGGGTGATGAATAAGGTCTTGAAGGACTTTATAGGAGTCTTTGTGGTTGTCTACCTAGATGATATCCTCATCTTTAGCAAAACAAAAGAAGAACATATGAGGCACCTAGAACTTGTGTTGAGGAAACTTCAAGAGGAGAAGCTCACCATAAATCTTGAGAAAAGTGAGTTCATGAAGCAAGAGTTAGTTTACCTAGGATTTGTATTGTCACAAGAGAACTTGAAAATGGACAAGAGCAAGGTTGAAGCAATTCTTAGTTGGACTACTCCCAAAATAGGGACAGAAGTTAGGAGTTTCCATGGATTAGCTCAGTTCTATAGGAATTTTGTGAGAAGGTTTAGTGAAATTTGTGCACCGGTTCTTGACACCATCAAAGGAGGACTGAAAACTAAGTTTGTGTGGACCAAAGAAGCCAATGAAGGATTTGAAAGGTTGAAGAGGGAGATAGCTACCCAACCTATCCTACTTCTACCAAGCTTTGAAAAACCATTCATAGTGGAATGTGATGCAAGTAACATAGCAGTTGGGGCTGTTCTAAGCCGAGAAGGCAGGCCAGTGGCATTCTTTAGTGAAAGGTTGAATGAAGCAAAGTCTAGGTACTCATCCTATGACTTAGAGCTATATGCTTTGGTGCAGGCTCTCAAGAAGTGGAGGAACTATCTATTGCCAAAAGAATTTGTGGTATACATTGATAATCAGGCCTTAAGTTACATCAACACTCAAGAGAAGCTCAGTTTGAGGCATATCAAGTGGATGGAGTTTTTGCAGTCATACACCTTTACCATCAAGCATAAGAAGGGGGTTAACAACAAGGTTGTTGATGCTCTTAGTAGGAGGTTGCTTACTATCCAAGATATACAGCCTCAAAGCATAGGGGTTGAAGGATTCAAAGATCTATATGAAGGAGATTTTGATTTCTCAGAAATATACAAGGTATGTACTGATTTTGAGAACCATTTTCACAGTGAATATGTTGATTACACCTTGCCAAATGGTTTATTGTTTAAGGAAAAGCAATTGTGTGTTCCTAGAGGTTCGATGAGGGAGAATCTAATCCAAGAAAAGCATAATGGCAGTTTGAGTGGTCACTTTGGTTTGAACAAGACACTAGACTTAGTGGAGAGGTTCTATTGGTGGCCTAAAATGCAAAGAGATGTAAGAAGGTATGTTGAGCAATGCGGAGTATGTCAAAAGGAAAAGGGAACATCAAGCAATGCAGGTCTTTATCAGCCATTACCCATCCCAAGTAGACCATGGGAATGCATAAGCATGGACTTAATAGTAGGGCTACCTAGGACACCAACTGGTTTTGATAGTGTGTTTGTGGTAGTGGATAGATTTAGCAAGATGAGCCATTTTATTCCATGCAAGACAACACATGATGCAAGTTATATTGCACACCTATTCTTCAAGGAGATAGTGAGGATACATGGGTTGCCAAGGAGCATAGTTGCAGACAGAGATGTAAAGTTTATGGGATACTTTTGGAAGACTCTTTGGAAGAGGCTAGGAACCAACTTGTCTCATAGCTCAGCATATCATCCACAAACGGATGGACAGACAGAGGTGATCAATAGGGTACTTGGGAACTTGTTGAGATGCTTAACTAAGGAGTATGGACAAGGATGGGAGCAAGTGATTCCACAAGCAGAATTTGCTTACAATGATAGCATGAATAGGACTACGGGTAAGAGTCCATTTGAGATAGTCTATGATTTACATCCAAGGGGTGTACTCGAGCTTAGAGATCTGAAAGGTTATGAAGGAATCAGTGGTCATGCTGATGATTTTGCTCAGTCAATGAGAGAGGTTCATGAGCAGGTAAGGAAGACATTGATAGAGGCTAATCAAAAGTTGAAGGCAAAAAGAGATGAAGGGAGAAGAGAATTACAATTTGAGATAGGTGATATGGTGATGGTATACTTGAACAAAGCAAGGTTACAGAAAGGCATACCAAGTAAGTTGCAGATGAAGAGGATAGGGCCATGTAAAGTGTTGGCTAAGTATGGATCCAATGCTTACAAGGTGGAGTTACCCAAGGGGATGTCTATTTCTCCTATCTTCAATGTGAAAGACTTAATGAAGTATAAAGGACCAGAAATGAATGAAGAAAAATACAATACTGAGATAAAAAAGGATGTGGAAGAACTCAAGGTACCTAATCAGATCAGACCACAAGTGGACAGGATTTTAGACTCAAGGGTGAAGAAGACTAGGCATAAGACATACAAGGAGCACCTAGTGAAGTGGAAACATCAACCAGAGTTAGAAGCTACTTGGATAGCAGAGAGTGACTTTTAGAAGCATGGAATTAATGAGGAGCTCTTGACACCATAGGTTCCTTAACTTCTTTGTTGCAGGGGGAGAATGGTGCAGGAGCACCTTGAAGGTCTTTTGGAAGATTTTGGCAATTTTGGCTTGTAGGTGATTCTAGCCAACCACCAAGGTAATAAGGACTAATTGTAAAGTCCCAAATGTGTTTTTGATGTGTTTTATGGAAAACTTAGGTTGGTTTAGAGCCTGGAGGTTTGGAAAAGTCTGAATGATAAAATTAGGCAAAACTAGACAAGGTTGCCTTAGGAATTTGGCCTAAAAATGCAAAAAAGGCATTAATGATGTTCTAAGCCCGACCTAAGGGTCCTAACATGTGAGATAAAGGTATATAAGGTCATCAAAACCATAATACTTGGGTTGGAAGTTCATTTTCATGAATTGAGACTTGGAGAGCATATTTTGTGATTGGAATTCAACAACTTTTGAGTGAATTTTTGTGTTTGAGCCTTCATCCAATCAAGAATGGATTGAGAGGACTGATATGATGCTTTGAGTCTTTATTGTGTGTCATTTAATTACTATGTGAAGCATTATATTAGCCATTTAATTTAACTGGTTGTAATTTTGCAAGTTTTGGTGTTCTTGGTTACACTGCCGGTTAAGGCCAATTTTTTGTAAATAATGATACCCACTTGAATTCCTGTGGAAAGGCTACCATGGCCACTTGGAATAAATTATGGGAATATGTGTATAGTGTACATATGGTGTGTGGTGTTTTGGTTTGTAGGGAAGAGTTGAATTCATCAAACACTAGGCGAGTGCAAGTGCATTCTGGCTAGTGGCTTGGAGAGGACAGCAGTAAAGAAAGGTGATAAACGGATTTTTTTGAGCCAATAAAGAGAATGGGAGTGTGGAAACATGTATTCCAGACATGTGTGTGAAAGGAGGATAGTTGGGGAGGTCATTGAATCCCTCAAAGTTGGAAAAAGGAGCCAAAACCCTAGAAACCCTTGATTTTAGGGGGTATGAGGACAGTCATATGTTCGGCCATTTGGGAGACCTTAAACCTGGTAAATCTTGAAGCCTAGGGTACCGCTAGAAGGAATATCCTAAAATATTTGGGGGTTGTTAAGGCCGTTTTTGAGAAAAGCCAAGAAAACGGGTTCTAGGAGGCCTAAAAGGGGCAAAAAGGCTACAAGGCCTAAAATTGGGTTTTTCTTGAATTCGATGGGTAAATGAAGAAATAATCCTACAAGAAGGATCAAAGTGGAGAAAGATCACCCTAGGAATAGTTGGAAGACCTATTCCAAGACCCAAGAAAGGTTTGGGAGCTTTGTGGCAAAATTGAGCCTAGGGAAGCTTAGTGGTGAATTGAGAGAAAAGGTGAAGAATTTGAAATTAGTGGAGAGTCTTATGAAGTGAGAGGGGTTTAGGAGAGATCCCTAAGTAGGGTAGAGTGGAATAACCTAGGAAGACCAAAGAATAGGTCTTGGGAAGAGCAAGATTTCTCTTGAAGGATAGGACTCCCCATCACATCTCTTCACCACCAAAATTAAAATAACTAGTGATGATACCTTTGTCATAGCCTGATATGACACTACATTTTTCCTTGTCTCCTAAATACTCACAATGGTTGCATAGCTCTGCTCAAGAGTTAGAAGACGATGAATATGGTTCTTATAAATGAATAATCTATTTTCCCAATATCTAATTGGGATCTCTCTCCTTGGAGTTCTTGTAGAATCACTTCGCCACACTTGATGAGTTAGACGATGATGAATTTTTTTTTTCTCATTCATGAATTTTCTCTTTCAGAATGTTTAATGTCTTAATTACCTCACCATAAATTATTATGTAAGGGATGCTTGTTAGAATCATTCTGGTTTAGATTTTTTATGTTTCGAAGAAGTTAATATTTCTTGTTTCATGATTTTTGTAGCATATCATATTTTATGACCAACTGGTATAATTTTTTCACCAATCATGATGCTAGTCATGGAGTGGTTATCACCATTCTCTCTCCATAATGACATTTTTTTGTTTTTTATTACATGCTTGATCTAATTCATCACTTAATATGGATCCTCATGAAATTTGGTAATCATTCATTTCAGATAATTAATGTTTATGCTTCCAATAATGCTATTCAATGATGTCATTTGTGGAAGTGGATTTTGGATTCAATGTTGGCAACCACTAGCATCTTATGCAAAAAAAATATTATGGTGGAGGTTTCTTATGGAAAAGATGATAATTTTCCTTTTCATTGGAAATTTGGAGAGTGAGACGCTTGGTTTAACATGCATAATAAATTTTCTTTATAACTCCAATCTGGTCTACCACCATGTCCAACATATTTGGTATACATGGAGAAACTTTGCGGATGGTTCTAACAGTCTTTAAACATCTCAATTTTTTTATGATCTCTAAAGAATATTTTTTTCCTTTATTAGATGCCTTTCTCTCTTGGTGATGA